>VNJS01002293.1:0-330751 GCA_008042575.1 Drosophila watanabei | reverse complement strand
TTCTCTTCCAGGCAAATCCGCTGCTTGGAACGCTATAAAAACTCAAAGAAGGAGTACGCCGATCAATTTAAGCGGGAGATTAAGCTACTGATCGAGAATCAGCCGACGGCCGAAAGTGCCTGGCAGTTCGTAAGGTATTTAAAAAGTTTATTTATTTATATATTTGATTATTATTATTAATTTATTCAGGACTATGGCTTACACAACACTTTGGCCGCCACTGCACACAAGGAGGGAGCTCAAGATATTCGAAAAGGACTTCTGCAAGCTTACTCCAGATGAGCAGCGCAGATACGATAAAATAATGTCCACCAATTTTACATGATCATTCTTATACACTACAGTACATTATTACATTAACAATGTAACATTACTACATTAAATACATTAACTACAGAAATGGTAAAAAAGATATTGATCTGGCATCTAAAAAAGTAGAAAAAAAGAAATATATCTTTCAAAACTAATATAAAAAGAAAATGCAGCAGTCTTTTTATTTCATTAGAAAGCAAGAAAGGAAGCTAACTTCGGCACGTAGAATTTTGTATACTCTTGCAGCTTTAATTGGATCGGATTTACATTTTCTTTTGCATTCGAGGCAATCCACGAGAAGTTCTCGAAGAATCCCCAGGGAATCCCCGAGAAATCCCCAAAGAATCCCAAACGATTCCCCATAGAATCCTTAGGGAATCCACAATGAATCCCTAGGGAATCCCCAAGGAATTTCTTTGGCACTGCTTTTTAAGTAATGTTATACTAATATAAAAATGGTCTAGTTAAGTAAGTGTTCGATTATGGTATTAACTTTTCCAATATAGATCTGTAATTTTTTAAAGAAGTGCAGAATCCCAGGACGAACGTTAAATTTTCCATTTTTTTACCTTTCACATTTATTTTAATAATAAATGTACTGATCTCTTTTAGACCTTTTCTTCTGACAGCACCGATCTAGGGAATAGAATAACCCTAATTCAGAAAAATATTTTTCATTTCCTTTTTGTTTTTAAATGTATTTTAAGAGTTAAAATTTATCGCAATTTAGACAAAGTTATCGTAATCAACGACTTACTCTGAGAATTCGACTGCCGAAAGCTCTTAGGTATTATCTGCCTTTCTGACGCTCACTTTGTTAATTGAAGCCTCTCCGCCAGCTTTAAAAAAAGCTCATACCCGGGCCTCTTCCAATCTCACGGAACCGGCTTATCATCTCCCGATAGTATTTAAAGGTCTTTCTCCGCCAGCTCGCGATCAGTTTGCGAAGCGCCTCGAAGTCGTACTCAGTTTTAAGTCACGCTCCCGCTCACGGTGCCGGTTCTCTGGTTCGAGGTCGTCGTGCGTAATCGGCGCGTTGTGATTGAATTAGCTGTAGATTTTTTTTGTTATTATTACGTACTGTGGGAAATATCCCGTAAGATGAAGTCAACAGCGCGAGTACTTGGGATTTTTTGGACCAGTTGCCTGCTGCCGTTCACCGTTCTACAAATTGTGCGGGCCCAAGGAAGTTAGTATTGAGACTCTCCTGATTCACACCGCGATGACTCATTAGGTTTGACCGGTCACCGGTAGATATCTTCTTACCCGAATACGTCATGAGCTATACAGCTATTCAATTGTGATTGTGGGGCGGGCATTAACCAATATTTCCATGTGAATGACTTTGTTTGAGTGCACTCGTGTGGGTTTTAATGCTTCTGAATGAATTTAATGGGTCCAATCGTCGCCAAACTCAGATTACGTTCCCAAGCCTCCTATCGCCAATGCGATGGGTGAAACCAATGGTTTTCCAGCTGACAATGAAGTTGTTTTTTATTCTTTATCAATATAGCTGGGAATATATTTCAGATCGATTTTTTATATTATTTAAATTGTTTAAAACAATCTCCTTGGTGGCAATACACGAATTTTTTTACCGTATTAATCATATTTTGTTTGTATTTATAAGGTTACAAGTTCTCTGTTCTGTTTTTACTGTAGAATCTGTTTACGACATTAACTCTCATGGAATTTACTTGCATTAAACAAGTGAACCTGTTTAGACTAGTACTTAATACTGTAATCAATTCACTTATTTTGCATACAGAAAAAATATCATTTTGATATAAATTAACTTTTGAATCAATATAATGTTGTGCTAAATACAAATAAATTTAAAATCAATTCTTATTACTTTAAGCTTTAACCGGAAAAAAATATAATTTAAGGCAGAAGCTTCCACCTTCTACTCTGTAAAGCACATTAAAACATGATAAGCATCGCCAAACGAATCGATCTGGACATGTTTGCTTGTCTCATTAAAACCATTACCAACTTTATAATTTCCCTAACAGGCTGTACAAATCCCCGTCAAAATCAAGGAGTATGTATGTCCATATACGACTGCCCCGCTCTGCTTGCCGTGGTCCAGCAGAGTTCCATTTCCGCCCAGGACAGGATGTTCCTTCGGGACTCCCAGTGCTACAATGGATACGGTCGAATGCCCCATGTCTGCTGTCCCACAGATCAGAGAACCACCACCACCACAACCACTGCGCGAACCGTGACATCTCCAAGCAGGAATTCCGGTCAGCAGGGTCAGCAAGGTCAGGGAAATCTTTTGCCCTCGCCACCCAAATGTGGGCCGCACTCTTTCAGCGACAAGGTCTACAACGGCAATGATACAGCTCTTGATGAGTTCACCTGGATGGCGCTACTGGAGTATGTTGATCGTAAGTAATAATTTAAATAATCAATTAATTCATTTAATTATAGTATAATTTATTTTCTTTATAAAGGCAGAGGACGTCGTGAGCTCAGTTGCGGTGGCAGTCTGATCAACAATCGCTATATCCTTACCGCTGCCCATTGCTTGATTGGAGATGTTGAAAAGGAAGTAGGGCGTCTGTAAGTAGAAGAGTTTACTTTGAAAGTTTACCTAAAAATTTTTAACTACAAATATTCTTTTTAACATTTTAGCACCACAGTTCGCTTGGGTGAATATGACACCAGCAAGGAAATCGATTGCATCAACGACGACTGCAACCAGCCTATTGTTGAACGTGGCATCGAGCAAACAATTGTCCATCCCCAATATGATCCTGCCGATAGGAACCGTGTCCATGACATTGCCCTCTTGCGACTGGATCAGCCCGTGGTCCTTAACGAGTACATCCAGCCAGTTTGCTTGCCATTGGCCAGCACACGACAGGCGATCAATACGGGCGAAATCCTCGTAGTCAGCGGTTGGGGACGCACAACCACAGGTTGGTTGGTTAAGACTTACAATGTAAAATTAGAACATTAATTTTTATTTCGATTTAACAGCCCGCAAGAGCACCATCAAGCAACGGCTAGATCTGCCGGTCAATGATCACGACTCCTGTACGCGAAAGTTCGCGACACGGCAGATCAACCTGATCAGCTCGCAGCTGTGCGTCGGGGGGGAATTCTACCGCGACAGCTGCGACGGGGATTCCGGCGGACCTTTGATGCGACGGGCATACGACCAGGCCTGGTTTCAGGAAGGCGTGGTCTCCTTCGGCAATCGGTGCGGACTGGAGGGCTGGCCGGGGGTCTATACTCGCGTTTCCGACTATATGGATTGGATCCAGGAGACTCTCAGGCCGTGAGGCGGGCAGCGAGCGCTGGTTTTGTTCATTTGAAGTTTTAATTAAAGGCCAAGTCGAGAGTGTTATTTGGGGGCCGGGGAGCTCGTCTTTTAATTAACTTGCATTCAATGCGATTTTATCAGCTGCTACTGCTGCTAGTGCTGCTGCTGGCACGCTGCGTATACGTAATGCGCTTACAGCCGCGCACAGTTTGCGGTAATTAAAATAGCTGTTCTTTGGCGTTACCAAGAGCGAGCGAGTGGAATAACTTTCGAGTTGCTGCCGCCAACTTGCCCAGCGGCACCTTCTTAGCGCCCTCAACGATTTTCTATGTAATTTGGCAATGAATTTCTATTGTGCAAGCAGCGCCGTTCCGCTTTTCCGCATTTTCCAGCCCGAAGTTTGCACTCGTGTTTGCTGGCTGATTGCGTTGCAGCGTGGCGTGGCGTGGCTTGGAGAGGCTGGAAAACAAAGTAGACAATAGCTTGCCTGGCTCATTAATTGTGTGCTCGCAGAAAGGTTAATGATGCCTGCAGGAACCAGTTAGCAAGGACAAAGGGATGGTGCCGCCTTTGTGGCTAGGATTTCTTGACCAGCGTTACCAAAAAAACAAAATCCATTCGAGCACAAAAATATGCATTTAGAAGGACCTACAAATATTACAAAACATAAGAGATTAAAATTATCAAGAAGTTAGATTTTATAAAATTACAAGGCGCATAATTAAGTTTTATATAAGTTATAAAAGAAAATCAGCCATTAGTACAATCAGCCATCAGTACAAATAAAAACCTAAAATTCCTCTACATTAAAATAATTCTATATGGCATAAATTCTTGAATCTAGCTTCTCAAAACAACTATTTGAGCCCAGGATCGATATAATAATCAATTATTATATATATAAGTTTAAATTGTTAAAAATTAGTATGAAGGTGATAAATGAAGCCTTTAAAATATTTTAACTATAATTGGTAAAAAAATAATAATAATATTTGCCTCACATATTTTCGGGAATTATCATATTATTTATATATTCCATATTTTGAGTAGTGATATATCAAATTTAACGATGTTTTCAATATTATATTAAGCTAGATTTCAAACTTCTCCTCTTGATATATAAGGCATAAGGAGCGTACTACAAACATTTTCTGTTGGCACTAAGTTCGAATACCCTTTTATCCCCATGAGCATCGAGAAATTCAAGATTCATTAATTTAGCATTTTCCCAGCTAAGGGAGGCACTGTAGCCTTAATTTACTTTCTTTTTGGGTTATCACTTGCCAGAAACTTGGGGGAACTTTTGCCAAAATAGAAATAAAAATATAAATTCCCAAGCGCAGCTGAACTCTCTGGCCATGTGTGGCTAAATGCGTAAACCGAAAAACACAAAAAACACTTTTGCTAAATGCTGGCGAGCGAAAAACTTGTAATTCAATTTTGAGGGGCCAACTTTTACCCAAATGCAAGCCAAATGTAATTAACACGCACACAGACACTCGCACTCGCACTCGCACTGCCAGCCACTGGAGTCCTGCCTCCTGCCTGCAATGGAGTGGCAAAGCGACTTGTTCACCTGCCAGACGAACCGCCAGTCGGACAGATAGAACCCGCCCAAGCCAGGCCCAGTTCGAAGCGAGACCAGGCCCAGGGCCACCTCAATCCCACGCCCATCTGGCTGCTGTCGATTGGCCTGGAGTGTGTTCAGGATCGCACTCTAACTCGACGGCCGTGCGAATGGCCAAGTGGGTGGCGGCCTCCGTCAGTTACAGGCTTAATTGAGTTGTGTTCGCAGCATTTAAAATGGCCAACAGCGCTAACGATCCGGCTCGAAGTACTATGGTGTGGTATATGGGAATACTAAAAAATTTTTATTTAATATTAAATAGCCAGAAAAATATCTAGTTATTAACTTAGTAAATAAAAAAGACCAATTTAAAAACTCTGCAGTTTTTAAATTACAAGATTAATTGTGATATATAAAAAAATGCTTTGTTTACTTATGTTCTAAAGCCAAAACTAATTTTAATATTCTCGTCAACCAACCGCAAACTATAAATGTCATTTATTATATGCACACTAATTATTATTAGCAAGCAAACAAATTAATGCATTTAAATCAGAAAGAGTGCAAACGATTGGGTTAAACATTCATAAATATTAAATTTCTTGTTAAGAAAGAAGCTGTAAACTAAAGCTAAGCTATTTGGAAAAACATACCTATAATAATTCTTTTTTTACTTAACAACCATTAAATCTAATTACAAAATTTTAGCCTTTATAGCACTTTACTTCACTTTATTAAAATTAAACAAAAAACGCATCAAGAAAAAATAATCTTTAAAAATTCAACAAATCCTACCCACAGTGCAACTGGGGCGCTGGCAGCAAACAAAATTGGATTAAATGCCAACGATTTGCAAGCAAAATACCGAGCCTCCCCATGCCCGTGAACAGAAAACACCAAATTTAAGCTTAAGTGGCCAAAATGAAATGTAGTGCCGTTGCCACGAATGAAAGCGAAAAGAATTTTTAAACAAACAGCCAGTTGTTGCACAAAAAAAAAAAGCGGGAAAGGCCAGCAGCTGCGGCAACTGTCGCATAAATCTAAACCATTTTTTAGCAAGCGAGCGACAAAAAAAAATAAACAAGAGCAACGGAGTCAGAGTGAGAGTCACAGTCAAAGGCTGAGGACATCGGGACAAATTCGGTGATTGATGAATTGAGTGAACGTTACGCATACGCCATGTGGGTCTGGCAAAAAGTTGCAATAATTTCATTTAACATGCATAGCCAAACTGTCGAATTCGAAAACGCAAAAAGCGAGACTGATACCAAAGAGTCAGAGGCCCCTTCCTTCCCCATAACGATTCCCGATTTTAGTGCAATTTATGACGTTGGCCCACACACACTCGTCACAACAGCCAAAGACCGTTTCGCAGACCCTCTTGTAACCCTCTTTTTTGAATGGACTCCAATGGCCCGAACCCCCATGTGCCGCAGTTTAAAACATATATATTTTGATGGTGGAAAATGGGCAGACTTGCTCGCAATTTAAGGAGTCGGGCAATGGGCTCTCCCCGTTCATGTATTGCAAATCCATTTTATTTGTTCGATACTGGATGCGAAGGCTGAACTTTTTGATTACTGCTGCGGCATCCAAGTGGGTGGAACTGATGAGGGCGAGGGCGAGTGGGATATAATGCGATTTGCGCCTGCCTCCTGATTGTTACCGCCGATTTTCCATCGGCCACATCATTTGCCGTTTGCAGTTGCCGTTTTTCCAATAACATTATTTACTTAGCATTTGCATTTCGAATTTTGCATGCTGTGCATTGCCAATTGCCTGTGCAAACATATACGTAATGCCAAAAGGACAGTTGATTTTTACGTCTGCTGATTGTGTGTGTGTGTGCTTCTATTATGTTGATTTGCTCCCAAATAATGTATGGTACAATTAATTTTGAAATGGAAATCAAAGGGGGGTCACAGCCAGCAATGTATTCACAAAGTAGCTACTGAAATGGGAACTTCTTGTGGCTCAAAATTAACAACAAGCAAGCAATCAACTGAGAAAGGACTTATTATTCCATTTTTAACCTCTTCTGTTCGGAGTTTAAATTTTAAACTGATAAAATTGCATTTTGTGATAGTAGTTTTCCAATTTTTGTACAGCAAAATACAAAGTGTGCAACTTGCAGTCTCAGCTATTTTTCGGGGAAACTCAAATAGAATGCATGAAAATATTCTAAAAGCATTTTCGGCTCTCGCACGCTGGAACATGGAAAATTTAAGAAATTCGAACTACCCAGGCCCAGGCTGGCGTTGCTAAAATTTTTGATTAAATTTTCATACTCGTGAGCAAAATTTTGCGGTTACTCATAAGCATTACACACAGGCCTTGCCTGGGCTCAAAAGTTTCGAATCATTTGGGTTAAAATATGGCCCCCAGGTAAATGCGATGATGAGGCAATTTATTTGTGTTTATTTTTGGCATTCGCTTTCCTTTTGCCTCCCTTTTCTTTTTACTTCTTTGTCGATATTTTAAAGGGGGACCCTTGCCCTTGCGATGATTAAGTGTTCGCTGCCAGAGCAAGTATTAATAAACTTGTGTAGCACTCGTGGCCACAAAAAAAAAATACAAAGAATACAGGAAAAGCCGAAGTGGAGGGCAAGGGAATGACCAGCGAGACGCACATCCCAGCTTGTAAAGGGAGCGACAATATAATTTAAATTTATTTAACAACCAACTTGTTAAAATCGTAAAGTGAGTGGGATGAAAAATAAGGCACACACACTCACTGCCAGTGGAAACTGCAACGCAACAGCATTAAGTAGCTCATTAAATTTCCTTAACCAACAGAAGAACACACAACGCAAACAAGCCACTGGCAGACCAACTGACTTTTCCTTTTTATTTTGTAAGTAGGAAATATTATAGTAGAAAAACGGCGCCAAAAGAAATGAAAACGCCGGCGTGGGCTATATGGTTGTGGGGGGGAAGGCGTAAGGGGGCGTGCTGGTACGCCCCCTTAAAGCGAGCGAGCTGTAAAAAATCCCGTAAGTGTATTTTTATTGCGTATAAAATGCATTTTGCAATGCCACACAAAATTCAAGTGGTGAGCGTTCCGAGCGGAAGTTACGACCAGCGGCGCTAGGACCTAGCCACATCCGCAGACCCGCATGGAGACTCCACGGTTTTTGTGGCCATGTCGGAGGGTTTATGTGTGCGCCAAGGAGAATCTTGATGTCAGAAGTTATGGACTACGAAATCAAGGAAGTCATAAGGAATTTCCTTGCTCGTGCCTGTGTAATTTCTAAATAATATTCATTAAAGGCTAGCGCAATCAAGTGGAAGCAATCACAACACGGAAATAAAATGTGCAAATATTTATGGCCATGCTTAAGAGTCATAAATAACTGCACATTAAATATGGCTTTACGAATACTTCAAACAATAACATGGATATTTTCTGGATTGTATACACTTGTATAATAAATAATTCTGAAAAGAATAAGGCAGACACTTGAACAAAGAGCCTGAATGACTTGATGGCAAGGAGAGCTAACCCCTTTGGGGGGAATAAATCCCTATTTAATGCACTAAAGTGTACACGAAATGTATTCATGATGTACGGTCTCGCTGGTACTCAAGTCACCGCCAAGACTTAATCATACTTTCCCCCAAAAGCCACTGCAAATACTACCGCCTCTGAAGTAAAACAAACGAGTTGGCAAGCAATGATTGCTCAGCATTGCTACTTGTTGTTAAATATGTTACACAAACAAACAGCATTCATTACACAGCTACACAGCAAGTGCGGGGTGGGTGGCCAGGTGGGGTGGTCGGAAAATAAAGCCAGTGTTTACGGTGGGAAATTGGCTGTGCAGCGTAAAAGTCTAGGGATATTGTAAAATGGTTAAAGTTAAGCAGGGTGTAGCCCCCGGGAATGTTCACTCAACCAAGCACTACCCAGTGCGTGCTTTATTCCTCAAAGGGTTCACCACCCATTACGTATGAGTAATAAAAACATATATTATAGGTGTTAAGATGTGAATGTTAGAGATCAGGAACCCTTTTTCTACTATGGCTTACACAGAGCATTATAAATCAAATAAAATTAGGGCTAACACAGCTCCTAACTAATGCACATTATACATGCAAGAACAGGTTGCTTAGGTACTTAAATGATGAAAAATCCCATTCGACTAAGGGATCCCAGGGCGTATGAGTGATATTAAGCGCACATTTAACTAAGAGTGATATAAATCTGTTCTCAACTAAGGGTAGTCGCTTACCTGCTGGATACCCAAGGAGAATGTGCAATAAAAATTATATTTAAATGCCAGACCATGGTGATCATGCATGATGGCAATATTCATTCAGCCAGACGTTACCCAGTGCGTATGAGTAATAAAAATACTTGGCACTGTGGCTCGTCAAGCTTTAAGTTATGCATACTTTTCGGCCTTTTTCCAACTCTCCTCTGAAGCGCAATTAATTATAATTTTTTCTCCAGCTATTCTGGCAGCACGGACACGGGTGTCGGCCAAACATTTTTTAAATTATATATATATACATATATGTATATATATAAGAGCATACACAGACTGGCAGCTCACATATGCCGGAAATTGGCGCACACCTTGCAGCCATGCAGTGGCAAGAATTTTTTCCATAAGCATCATAAAACCAGGGAGTGACCGGACGATGGTCAGGCAGATTGGTTATACTCTCTGTATGTGTGGTAGAGCAGGGCGGGATGGGGCGGAACCGAAGGGAAACTCGGCGGCTTGCGGAAATTATAATTTATAGCTCAGAGCTGCGGATGCCCGGGCATTCACTGTGATTTTTTTTCGCCCGTGTGTGGGTTTTCCTTCATAGCGTTGACTTTAAAATTGGTGCAAGTTGGGCATTAATTGAAGTTGGCTATTAGAAATGGCCAACGGTTCGGGCTCCGAAAGTCCACTCAGGCATGAATCATTTTCTATGGGAGTTTCAAAGTGTCAGAGCGAGCTGAGTGGTGGGAAAAAGAAACAAAGTTTCCAATTTTTATCCTGTGTTTTTTTAATCCTGTGAGAGCAGCATGAATTGGAGCGGAATATATATTCTTTGTGAGGCTCAAACTCATTTAGTTTAGAGCTTCCACAAAATGCTTTAGCATGGCTTAAGCGCTTTAAAGAGCTGCTTCCGCTAGAGCTAACAACGATTAAAGTATTCCACGCTAATGCCTACGAAAACCAATGCCTGAATCAATGCCAAGCCTGACTGCATTCACAGCTCTGATTGCATATGATGGATGTTTGTAGGTTGTGAGGCCTTTGCAAATTACTTTCAGCTGAGCAATTATTCATGACTGTTTATTCTTGCGGGCTGTGCGAATGCAAAACAATACATTGAAGGGGTAATTGATTAATTTTAAAGAAGAAATACCGCCAGAGGCGAGACCGAGTTAAAGAGCTCACAATTTGGCCTGATGATTCCTTGCCATTGTTCGCTGCATAAACATTTGTTAAGTTGACCTTTTTCAGGTGTTTACACAGCGCAAACAAGACTACACTCAACGGGCAGCAACAAAAACAACACAAAAAAAGTGGCCATAAAATAGCTTTTGACAAATGACGCACTTCCTGTCAGCATACACATGGAAAAACATACACACTCTCAAACACAAACACACAGATGCCGAGCACTTGTCTCCCATCGGAAACTTGTGAATAAAAAAGGTCACAACAATTGTGCCACGTTTAAACATTAAATCTTTCACATTGTTGCACAGTTAAACAATAAAATAATTCATTTATTGTTTGAATTTATTTATGAGTCTGCCTATCAAATATTTAATATGCAAATTGCGGCTGTTTGTTTAAATGCAATTTAGCGAAAAACGAGACCCGATAAAGACTTCAATTGGAACTAAAGTCCATATGTTTAATTAGTAATTCAGCTTTGTGTTCGGGAAAGGATTTAATTGTAGATGCTCAGATTTCTGGCATATATTTTTTTTGTTGCTGCCAAATTAATTTCAGTCTGAAGCACGGCAAACCGAATTAAATGAAGCAGACTCATTGCAAAATTAAATTTATTGTTTGTGGCATTTTTTTGTTTGATCTAATTAGCTGGAGGTTGCACAGCACGGCGTCCATATAATTGCAATAATAAATGTGCTAATTAAACCATTTTGCAATGAGTGTAAATAGCATAATTGCCTTTGCAAAACGGATAAACTTTGGCAGCCCTCAGCTCAGATTCGTTTTCATGAGATAATCCACCCGCTTCTTTTGCCTGGGAGTAAGTTGAAAGAATTTGGTGACGAAATTATTCAGTTCCTGCTTCGTGTGCAAAGGAGGCCAAAGGGTTCTATAGCAAAGGATACTGCAATGCAAGGGAAGTTTGTGATTTCATTTAAAACTTTTCGGGGCTCTTACCTTTTCAGGCGGCACTGATCGTATACATTGCGTTGATTTTCAATAAGATGCGCCATTTCCCGCTGAAGCTGCTTGTTGTACATTTCTTTGGCATCCCGATACTGTGCAGCGGAATTACTGGAAAAAGCGGATTGAACTTAAGGCTGTATATCATTATAAATTCCATACATACTGGGCAATAATTCTGTAGCTGGGATGCAAGCTGACGTCGGCATCGTCATTGCGTCCTGGTGTCCTTGCCGGACACCACGTGTCCAGATGCCTCATTATATTGCTTTCAAAGCGGGAGCTCCATGTATTAGCCAGCGAGTAGCGAGTGGACCTAATGAGGAATTGCTCCAACTTTCTGGCCTTCTCAGCCCGAATCTCCTCATTGGCAGTGGTGTCGGGCGCCTTCATGTATACACTTTTCCGCTGCTCCACGTTGGACTTGCTCCTTCGGGTAAGTTCCGAGTTCTTTAACGACATTATTAAAAATTTAACACTACTCTACGAGAACTCATAAATGCCATCAGGCAACTGTGTTTGAGTTAATTTAAATGGCATTCCCATATCCAAATAATCTCCATATCCAATGAATACTTTCATAAATACCTCGCATAGTTGTCACTGCCAACATCCTTGGAGGATTGCTTTAAAGCCCCCCTGGTGTTAATTAATAATAATGGAAATATCTGTGAATATCGTTGAGATTTATCAAAAGATATCTGGCAATGCGACACTCTGCCGTATTTTATTTGCACAGCCATTAAGATTGGCATTTCAAAAATCACTCATTAATTTTTTAATCAACAATCAGGCTTGCGCAAAAGTGTGGGAAATAAAAACAAACAAAAATGGGCTTTTAAAAAAATCGCATATATTTAATGCAGAAAATTGTGGGCAAACCAAACGTATGGGAAAAAAAGTTATATTACAATTTGGAATAAAGAATACTATGTACTCTGTAGGGAGAAAAAGTATAAGGTATTATTTAAAGTGATCTTTAAATTATATAAATAATATTATAATTTAATAAAGATATTATACCACGATAATTTTTTAATTATTAATAAAATAACTTACGAATTTTCTTATTTTTAATTCAAAATTATTCAGTTTATGATATTGAAGATCTAATAATTTGAAGCGCATTTTATTACACCGGTAAATAAAAATAAATAATAATATAATATACTGTATAAACTTCATCTTCTTAAATTTATCGATTCGCTTCAGAAACATTATTAATTAACCTGATTGAAGTTCCCCGCCAATGATTAAAGGAAAATATTTAATAAGATGGATGGCATGTCGGTAGTTCCTGTATCTGTACCCTATAATTGGGTATATACGAAAATCAGGATGAAAATTATTTCGCACATTTTTGCGGCATTAAATATGCATTCGGGCGTTTAATTTCATTTTCGCAACCGGTCCAGGTCCATTTCCATGATGACGAAACTGAGCCATCGGTTGAGTGTCGAGAGCCGCAAAGTGGCCCATCGAGAGGGTAGAATTCTGGTCCCGACAGGAGGAGACCTGGCCCAATGTTTGGCCAGCAAAAACATGGCCGCAAATGCTGTGTCTATTAAGGGCACATTTAACCAAAGCCCGGGCTCTGGCACGTGTGCAATGAAAACAAACGAGCCCATTATTGTTACACTTTTCCTTTGGCCGTGTCCGACTGAACGGCAGAAAACCCCATTAATGATGTGTTATGGCCTCAAGAGGCTGGCCTAGACGATCCTTGAACTCTGACCACCGACCAGCGGCTCTGAATTGAACTCTAATTGCACATAATGAATTGCACACATTAGGTCAATGAACAGTCCGGATTGGCACAAAGTGCCTAATGGAAATGCAATGAACTATTTATGGACATTAGCCATCGTCCGTCCGGCAATTGGCAAAACTTTGCTCACGCACTCGGCTTGTTAAAGCCTGAATTTCCCTTTTTCCCTTTAAAGGACATAGGACACAGACACACCGAATTTGTGTTGGCTTTTTGACAAACATTTGTGGCCACCAGAAAATTGACAACAGCGTCCCCACGGGCGCCTAATGACAAAATACTGACTAAAATGTTAACAGCAAATCCAATTTATTACCCGAATCATTAATTAGCAAACCGGACACGTAAAAGGTATTAAGTGCAAACTCAATCTGCACGCCACCGGGGAGAGTGCCAAATCACAGAGTGCCGATCAAATCCAATGACACCACCACGAGCTTTACAAAATGGAAAACCACTTTGCAGGAATAATGTTGTTCACTTTTTTTCCCGATGCTTTAATCGATTGCATTTTAAAGCTATTGAGATTTCATTCAATAGAAATTTCTCCCCACATCTGCGAATATTTGCGGACATTATAAATGTCCGTCATAAAAAAGTACTCAAACGATAAACAATAAAAATGTCGATGAACAATGGAAATGAAAACAGCACTTAATGCCATATGCTAGGGGATTACGAGTGTAATTATATGCAATTCTCTGACATGACACAACAAACCAGAAAAGTTCTTTTAGCTGCAAATTGATTTCAGTTATGCCATCAAGTCCATTAAGGAATTAAGTTTGTTATGCACTCGGCCAATATTATGAAAAATACATATACATATTTCGTTACTTACTGGTAACTGGGTTGTCAATGCCAAAGTTAAACAATTTCACTTATGCATGTATGTCCCAGCCAAGTATTTCATTTTGTCACACAATTTTCCATTCGAAGCCCTCGTCGTCCAAACGTAACTAAGTCCGGCAATCCAGATATAATCTCTGTCAAACTCGCACACATTTGCCCAGCTGTTTGAACAACTCAACTGAGACTTAAGAGATTTTGCAGCAGCAGCTTCCTGCTTTGTTTCAGCCCCTGCTCGGGTCCTTGGTCAACTTTTAATTTATTTGATAACTGCAAAATTGTGCACCTTTTTGGGTTGAAGGAGCACACACAGATGACTTTTGTATAGTTTTGCAGGCAATTAATTTCAACCATGGCGTCTCCAAGCATTATTCACGTCAAGGCGAACATATTTTAATTTGATGAAGACCTAAAAGTGTTTCGAGCATATGCTCAACAGCACAGAACAGAACAGAACAGAGCACAAAACTTGTGAAAGGGAAAAACTTTAAATGCAAATGAGTTGGCATATGGCGAATATTGTGTAAGGACATCAACTGGAGACGCAAATCCACTCAGCACAGAGTACACCGAATATATCTGATGGATCCGGGTCGAATTCTGTTCGAGGAACAACGCACCCACATTCCACCGAGTCATCAGGTTAATTCAATTTGAGTTGTAAGCAAATTTCGCACAAATTAAATGCATAAACTTTTCCCATTGACAGACACACATGCCAGCAGCCGAGAGCCATAAATTTGCCAAGTGTTTATGTAAACGACCCCCGATTGTGTCGGTTGCGGATTGTGAGGAGCGGAAAATGAAAGCCATCGTCTGGCTGCACTTTGTCACCAGGCATGCGGAACATAATGCCGATTTTTTCGCCTGGAAAACGGATAGGCAGAGTGGAAAGCTGCCTAGGCAGGACTCGTCAGGACAGGGACGGGCTCGGCAAGGCGATAATAAATCTTCCGCTTGGAACAAATCACAGCAATTCCATTATATACACATTTAATGATGTTGCCAGAGAAAGCCGCCAGATCCGAATCCAAATCCAAATCCAAATCCAGAGCAACGAGCCAGAGACAATTACTTGCAGCCCGCGAGCAATTTCTACGGCTTTATGCACTGAAAAATGTATTTTTATGGGCCGTTTTAAAGAGTGCAAATGATTTTTCACAAAAGTGATTTAATTTAATTAAAAATTATGTGTGTAGCTAAATATTTAAAACTTCGACGATGAGTTCATTAGCTCTATGAAGTATTTAGGAAAATGAAAAAACATTTGAAAAATAAAATAAAAATAAAATAAACATTCTTCAAAGAGTTCACCCTCTAATTTCCCCAAAAGTCCTTTATTTTTTCCTTTTACCTTATGAAATTCTTAAGTTGTAATTATTAGTAAAGTAATATAACTTTATTAAACAAAATAATATACAAAACTAGCTACTCAATCAACATGACAATCTATTACCTTACATTTCTCTGGCATTCAATTTATTTAAAGTGACTTTCGAAGAAAGCAATCAATTTTTAAAGCTCTTCGTTCCCAAAAACTATAGTTTTCTCTGTGTAACAATGACGAGAATGGCTGTCCTGGCTTTCAGCGAGTGCAACAACATGGCCAAGTTGTTAAAATAATCACAAGGAATGCCCGCGCCGACCTGCTCGGGGGAATTCCGGCGAACAGAAGGGATTGCCTGGTGCGCTGCTCAGGCAAAGACAAAGTTGCGCTGCAGCTTTGCTATTGCGATTATTTTTAATTAGCAAAATTTCTTTATGCATCGACAGTGGGGCAGGAAAGGTAAAGACGAAGTCTTTCATTAATTAGAGCCAGCCGCCAAGTGTATGCTGTGCTTCCCCCAAGCTTAAAAAAGTGATAAAATAGAGGGCGGCGGCCCACACATGCATAGTTTCGTCACCTGCCCAACCTCAACGTCCCGCCACCTGTGCTTTATATTTACCCATAAATCTGACGCGAAATAGAAACAGGTGGCACAGAAAAAAAAAGAAGGGCAACAAGAAGGACGAGATGGTGACGGTATTTTCCCCCGGGAAAATATTTTGCAACGAAGCTGCTTATTAGCTTTGACATTCGAGTGCGATGCACTCTGGCCGGAGGTGTTTCGCTTGATGTTGTGCAATCTTCTTTTTATCATCCGCATATACATCACTTTTTTTAGGGCTCGCATAAAACATGGCGAAGGTGGTGGCAGCAGCATAATTTATTACTCTCTTGCATGTTATTTTTAAAGTTGTTCCAAAAAAGGGAGAGAGGTCATGAAAATTTATGTCAGCTTGAAGAATGTGATTCTAGCCTAAGGATTTTGCATTATTAAATAAATGATTAAAATTAATATGCATCTTTTTAAATGAATTTGTTTATACTTTTCTTGCTTTATTCGTTTTATAACATTTATTCTTTAAGCTGCCAGAAGAGCTATCTTTAACCTGTTTCAATGCTGTCAAACGAAGCTATCTGAAACACACATTTCCCATCTTTTCTCCATTGCTGTCAAACTTTTAAACTGCCCAACAGGTATTTGATATTCGATGCACTCATCCCTATATATATATTTTAAACAATGTCATGGCTTCCCGCTTACTTTGTCAGGAATATTTTTGGGAATATGTGGCATGGAAATACATAGTTGTCTTCAAGTTTTGTGATAAAAGTGTGCGCCCTCTGTCTGCTGACCTCGATGCGACAAGTTATGTCCGACTTTCAGGCTCTGTTGAATTTTCGCCGTAGAGAAGGAGAAGGAGTTGCTTTATCCGTTGTAGCGCCATAGCCATAACCTCAAGTCAGGCATCGAGTAGCCAGCTAACCGAAAATATCATAAAACTTTTCAACTTTTCCATTCCACTAAATGCGAAAGGCCAGAAGGGGCTCGGGCTCGGACTCGGGCTCGGATTGGGATAGCAGTAGCTTCTGGGCCATGTCAAAAATGGCTCGCTCACGTTGCGTTGTTGACCGCATCACGCTCCAGAGCATAAAGCAATTACAGCGGCGTGCATTGAATCCAGTTGCTCCTTGATATTCGAGTCCCGGCCACAGAGTCCTGTGTCCTGAGTTCCCAGTCCTGCTCCTGCTGCACGCACCTCCGGGCGGCACACTGATTTATGAAATTTACCAAAGCACCAGGACCCGCTCTGTGCACGAGTCCACATCCCTCCATGGGTTCGAAGTGGGTTTTCGGGGCGGTGCTGGTGCGAGATTTGATTTCCAGTCAGTCATTGACTTGACTCGACTTGGCTAACCAACTTTTTGACGCAACCATACACAGCATGTGTGCTGTGCGCTGCACAGGGAAAATTCCATCAAAATATCCGTTTCGCAGCATCATATCCTTTTGTTGGTTATTACAGCGAAGAAAATTATCTTTGGGATTTATATGGGTATCGACAGCATTTTTATTGGAAGTCATCAATAAAAAAAAGGTGATTTAAACATGAAGTCTTATAAATATTTATTATACGAATTTCTTAACCTTTATTACGTTTCTTTACAGGAGAAGGTTATAAATATTTTATAAATAAACTTAATGGGATGGTTAGCTTAAACTTGATGAGTTTGAAATGAAAGTTTCGTAAATTTAAAAGGTTTTAATTTCTACTTTTTTAGAAAAGTAATTAATAAATATCTTTGTTGGATTTTTTTACTTAATATATATTAAAACTTTTTGTATCTAAATGTAATAGAATAATTTCATGCTATGAATCACTATGTATGATTTTTTGCTATTATTAATATTTATGGTTATGTTTTTGTTTATGTTTTTCAATATAAAAAAAAAATCATAATCGTTTCTCCCAAAGGACAGTCTTCGTCACAAGTTCCAGCTTAACTCTCTCTCTCTCTCTCTCTCTCTCTCTCTTACTCTCATCTCTGCCGCTCTCGGTTGTTCTCATTTTCGTCGTGTTTGCTCGTGGTTCTGTTCTCATTTTCGTCGTCTTAAAGGTAATTTTCTCATCGGAATTGCTCTTCGCAATTTCACCGCTTTATGCTCTCAAACTCGTCGTGTGTAGTCAACCCTCTATTTGCTCTTAGTATTTCCTAAGTATTCTTGCTATGTTTGCCCCTAAACATTATTTAATATTTATTATTGTTTCTAAGTTTTCCAGCTATGCTTACTCTTAATTATAAGCACACACAATTATTTATTATAGTCTTAGTATTCTTGCTATGCTTTCTCCTAAACATAAACACACAGAATTATTTATTTGGGACTTCAACAACTTGCTAGATCTTCCCGATTCAATATTCTCTCTTCAATTTAACCTCTCAAAACGATCTACAAGGTCCAGAAACGCATAAACAATTCAAAACTTATTGCCAATTTGATATTATACCAATACCCATGACTTATTTTGGCAAACATAAGAGCGTATATTTCTCCAAGTGGCCACCTGGAGTCGGTCGAATCAATAGAAAATTTCTGTGTGCCCCATTGCACGGAAAGTTGTGTGGAAGGAAGGGGAAAATTGAAACTGAAAAAGTTTCAGTTGCATTTGGCTGTTGTCTATGCAGCTCGGAAAAGTGGCTTAGACTGTCGACACAAAACTTTATTCAGACCATGCTTAAATCTTGTCAATTGCAATTTTCGTCCTTTTTTTCTACGTTGCTGTGGCTGCTTACTGTGTGTGTGTGTGTGGTGTGTGTGTTGTGGGTGTTTTTGGTGTCTCTGGTTTCCCTCCATTCCGCACAAGTGACAATAAAGTTTTTAGTTTTGGCTGAGAGTGCGTGACGAGTTTTTGCCATTAGCCAGAGCCGAATAAACTTTTTGGTTTATAGAGAGGCAGAAACAGCGAGCTGCGTGTTAATGAAGCCATAATGAGGCGGCGGCTGCCTTGAAACTTGAATGAAATAATGGCCGTTAGCAGCACCGGGTGTGACTTCGGCTCAGACTCAGACTCCTTGACGAATGCGAAAGAGGAAACTCCCATTTGTTGAAGCCGTTTTAGAGGCCATTGTCGAGCCACCTTTGGTAGTTATAGGGGAATTGCTTTCCGCCCCTTTCCGCCACTAATCACAAGTGCCCAATCATCTTTATTGCTTGACTCGAACTCAAATACAGGCTGTCAAAGCCAAGCAAGGATATGCCGAACAAGGACAAGGATTTGGGTGGTCTCAGAGCCTCTCAAAGCCGCTGAAATTCGTTTGTTGGGCGAAATTCACTTGTGATTGTTTGTCAGTAGAGCGGCGGCATCGGCGGCGGCTCTGGCTGTTCTCTATGGTTGGGTGGTTTTTTGGGTGGCTGTGTGGTTTTTGGGGGGTAAAGACTTAGCGAGAACAGCCAACGGTGAAATACCCGTGAAAGCCACAGCACACACAGACACACACACACACACACACGCCCCCAAGGACAAGCACGAATCTCGAGCAAAGGTGCAAACCAGCCAGGATAAACAGAAAACACGTTGCGTTTCGCCAAAAGGAAAACAGTTACAGATTTCCGTAGTGAAAGCAAGGGGAAAGCCTGGCCCACGGCACACGGCACACGGCTCTGGCGAAACCCCAAAAATGAAACCAAAGAAAAAATAAACTCAGGCGAGCAAATCGAATCCACAAAAAATGCTAATTTGGTATCCGTTTATGGTTTCCCTTCCTGCGTTTGCTCGGTGGCCAGAAAATTGGGCTAAACATGTCTATCTGCGAAGGCACGTACATTGGCATTATCTATAATCCATTAGGGGAGACCAGAACAGAACAGAATCAATTGCAGGCACTTGACACATGAATAAATGGCATTTAAACTGACGCCGAAATAAATTAAATAATAAAAATCTCAACAATGCCTCGGGATTTGTTTTGGCGCCGTAAGCCGTAAAAACTCCAAATGTTTCCCGCCTCGAACAAGGCAATTTGCGTTTGATTCGAGCTTCCTTAAAAATCCCTCCATTGTGTACATCCCGCCTAAGGATAATCCCAACTAATTTCGTTCCTCTGTTCTCCCATTCTCTCCTTAACAGCATTAAAATTCCAAATTACAGAAGCCACCGAGCAAGCATCAGAATCCACTCGCAGGCCGAAACTAGTTATGCATTTAGTTTGGCCGATCTGCCGATTCGGTATGCGGACATGCCAAAGCCAAAAGCCAATTACCACAAAGCGCCATTGAGTAAGCCATTTAAATGCAGGAACAACAACAGCAACAACAACAGCCATCGACAGAGCCCTCAATGCGACGCAGAGTCCTCTGTCTGGGATGCAGAGACCCAGATACCCCAGATGACGGCGGAGCATTGAGGGGCCAAAGTGCGGGGAAAATTACTTAATGCGGTCATTAGTTTGGCGCATTTGGCCAACTAGATTCCAACTGGTTGCGATGTCTGGACTTCTCTACGTGACTGCACGGCACAAAATGTGATACGGTTCGTATGGCTTAAGGAAATAATTAACATAAGTGTACCTATTTATTGTTTTGCGAATTGCTCAACTCAGTCTTGTGCAACCAAACAGCTGGCAAATTTGATTTAAATTATTTATATTTTGTATTTATGAGCCTAAGAGGTAGCGAACCTGTACTCATACATCCGAACCCTTTATTGAAGCCAAAGGGAATTACGCTCCTTAAGGGATGACGATCAAGAGAAGGCCTCAATTAACAGAGAGTCAGGACGTGTGGCTTTGGAGAGTCCAATCCGAGGAAGTGTGTAACGAGAGAGGGTTAAGAGAAGTCCGAGCCATGTCCGAGGGCACCAAGAAGGTTCTCTTGAGCTAAGTTTAAAATCCCTTCAATTAAGATGTTTACATTTGTTTTGAAATGAAACCCTTCAGGTTAACATTAATCAAGCAAAAAATGTCATATTGACAAGATAAACAGCTATGCAGCATTAGATTGTAAAAAAAATTACAAATACTTATGTTAAGTGTATTATTTCTGATTGCATTAACAGTACCAATCCTAATTTTATATCTTCATTTAGACCCAATTGCAGCTTATAAAATATTTATATTTTTGTATCCACAAATATTCCTGAAATTCCTTAGAAATAATTGAATTAAAAGGATACTTATAGCTTCGGCATTCCAACTAGCATTCTTGTAATAGCTCAGTAAGCATTTTATGGTTTTTGCTGGAGGGATCCTTTTTTCTCCGTGCCATCAAACCACTTGAATGTCTTAAATATCCGTGCGAAAGGGCAGTTAAGCCCCATTTGAAAATAAACTCAATTGAGTTGAGGTGGAATTTTAAGTTGGCAAAGATGGGGAAGATGGATTATGATTTTGCAAAATGCTTTCAATGTGTAATGCCCGCGTGTCAATTGCTGGCTGCCTGGATCCGCTGACACTCAAACCAGGACTCTTGCCGGTGGCACGGAGGGGAAAAGTCGAGGTGGGGACACAAAACAAATGAGAGTTTAGGAGGGACAATCAAACAGATTACCAACAACGGAAAAGTTTGATATTCTGGGCGGGGAAACGGAGAATGTGGGCAATGGGTCACCGGCAAGCACGAGTCCGCTAACAAATGCGCGAATGATAAAAACTAAACATGTCCGTGGCTTGGTGTTTTGTTTGCAATTCCCCCGAAAATGTGTCCTGCTGGTTGATGGCATTATGGGCGTGCCCCAAGCTCAATTTAAGCACTTACACCACCTTACACACGCCGCCCTTGACACCCGGGCAAGTTAATGTTCCCGGAACATGAGGTAGGTTCCCCTAGAATATCGCTGAAAATTATGTAGCGAAAATCTGTGCCAGAGATGGATTGGGATAAGGGTCAGTTGACCTTACAATTACAATCAAACTTTAAAATTTTTTAAATTTATTTAAAAGAAATAAAGCATAAATACTACGATTCACATTAGAAGGATAGTAGGAAAGAACTAATTTTATAATGTATTATCAGGTCTGCTCCGGTTATGTTCTTATTTTTTTTCGTTTTCGATATGGGCGAAATCGTTTGATTTTAGCTGCTCCGGTTTCTTGTTATCGTTTTTTTATCTAAATTAAAAAAAAAAATTATGCTCAAAGACCTGGCGTAGTTGTTTTGAACAGTTGGGAGAATGTTAAAAAATTGTTTATCTGGTAAAATATTTGTAAGACTGCAAAATTAAGGAGGTAATTGCTTTTTTAGTTTATATAATTACAAGAACGGACTGCCAGTTTGGAAATAGTTCCATTTACAGTGGTCTCAATTCGATCGTTCCTATGGTATAAAAAAATATAATAAATAAAGCTCAATAACGAAAAAAGATCAAGATATGTTAAAAAACAGTAAAATTCTAATTCTTTTCTAAAAATGTACGGACCGATCCGGCTCGTTCCGACTTATGTATATACAATTGAGAGTTTTTAGAAGACTGTCTGCAAAGTTTTTTTCAGATAGTTTAAAATCTGAAGGACTAGTTTGCGTAGAATCGGACAGACAGGCGGACATGGCTAGATCCACTCGGAATGATTTGGAATCGAAACACGATAGTAATGTTGACTATGAAATAAAAAAAAAAAAGAATTTTCATTTAAGCCTTTAAGGGGTTGACCCATGTGACTAAAACCAAACAATTATTTCATTTGCTTTATTCTCGGAACCACGTTTTTTCAACTGATCAACACGATTCCTCAAAGACGACTTAACGAATTGTAGTGAAACTTTTGCGATATGTTTAGCATACATGCGATCATTGTGTGAACTAGAATATTTTGGATAGGTCTAGTAAATTTTTCGTACACTGCAAAATAGGCAAAAAAATACATTTTCCGAAAAGTCAAATTCAAAGTGCCGCCAAATTTAAGTTTTTAAATATTTTGAAAATAAATATTTGAATTTAAATTTTTGAAATCGGCCTACCCAATTTGCCAGAATCGTGTTGACCATGATAGTACCTTTTTTCAGTTTAGTAATTCAAAAGCTTGTATCTCAACATTTTAAAAAAAATTTTTAATTCAAAAAATGTTCAAAATATTCTTCACACTTTTCTTCATAAATGGAAAAAAAATAAAGTTTCTAAGTCTTAACCGCTTTTAAGGAATATTTTTCAAAAAAACGGTCCAAAAAACGGCCGTCACATGGGTCAGAAATAAATTATTTATAAAAGAACTACTTACTGGTGTGGAATAAACATCAATAGACCACTGAGTAAACTATTTTTTTCCCTTAGGAAAAATTATTTGATTTGATATGAAAAAAGGCATTCACTTTTTATTGCGGCCAGACAAAGGTGCACGTTTTGCAAATCGCAAAAATCTTACGATATAAGAAACAAAAGCACCGATTTTTGCTTTTAAAACTAAATTGGTAAATTTAAAGTAAAATTAATTTAAGACTAAACTGTATATTATTGGTAAACTATATAGCATTAAAATTGAAAGTTACCAAACAATTGGCTGATGTTTTTGAACTATTTATTCGAATATGAAGTACTTTGATTTTTTGAATGGATGACTAAAAAAGTTAAAATAACAATCATTTTTTATTTATATATTTTTATTAAATTTAAGAATAGCATATCCCAATTTAAAAAGTTTAAGTAACATTTTTATGAAATGAAATTAAACTTTGTCTTCCCAAAATTCGCTTTCCTCCTATATAAATATCTAAAGTAAGCATGTCGTGCAATTTTCGAAATTGTCTCCCATCAGCGTACAAATTTAGTTAAGCTAAGGATACTTTTGTTTCTTAACTGCTTACCTAGCAGTTAATTTAGATCCCACATCCTTGGGAAATATAAATAAATATATAAATATAAATATATTATAAATATAATTCTATGTTTGTCTTATTTATTTCTTATAGCGGATAATAACTAATATGCCATATTTAGTACAATGACTACTATACTGGCAAAAATGTCCTGTGAGAAATGTTCTATGAGAGCGCTATAATTTTTTACTTTTATACATTTGTTGCACTGCTTTCTTTATGCTTGCAGAGCAGCGTATTTATTACAATTACTGTAAAACTGGCATCGATTATCGCCATAACATGGTTCGAGTTTTCAAATAACTGTAAAACCTTATTATCGCTATAAAATGTTCCTAACACTTTAACTGCTATAATAATTTTTTATTCCAGTTGCTAGAACTTGAACTGCTTTGATTCTGCTACCATAACTGTAACAGTACATTTAGAACAACTTCTGTAAACCTTCCATACTTATAGCAATAACATTGTACAATAATTTGAACTTCTTAAAATGTACTAGCATATGAATTTTTAAAATAAGTCATAATGGCTGTACAATTACTTTTCATAATTATTTTCATAATTTACTTTTTAAATGTTACTAACTACTTTAATTTTGTTATTTTAAAACTTATGGTACACTTATTACAATGACTATAAAACTGGCAACAATTATCGCCATAATATGGTTAATGCTTTAAAACCTTATTACCACGATTAAAGTTCTATAAAACTTCTCTAGAATTTGTAATCATTTGATGGGAAAACCTATTTCAAAAACTGTAAAGTTACCGTCAATTCTTATTGTTATATAAACATACATAAATGTTGAAAAAGCTAACAGAGATGTAACAGATTACAATGACTATACAACTTTTTAACAGCCCGCTATAAAATGCTCTGCACAAGTTACTAGATATTGAACTGCTTTGATTCTGCTACCATAACTTTAACGGTACATTTAGAACAACGCCTGTAAACCTTCTATAATTATGGCAATAATTTGAACATGTATGGTTCAATATTAATAAGACTGTAAAACTGTTAAAATCTTGCTATAATACGCTCTATACAAGTTCCTATAATTGATTCTGCTACCATAGCTGTAACGGTACATTTAGAACAACGTCTGTAAGCCGTCTATAATTATGGCAATAATATTGTGCAAGAGTTTGAACTGCTTTTAATGTGATAGTATATGAGTTATGAGCAATATACATATATAATTACTTTTCACTACTTTGATTTTGCTATCTTAAAACCTATGGTGCACAATGGCTTAAAAACTTTCAACATTGATAACCATATAAACCGCTAAAAAAAATTGATAGAAATTGTATTGCTTTGTATCTGCTAACATTTATGTAAATTTATTAAAATTGCTCTAACAATTGCAACAAATATGATTATAATAATCTTTAAAAGAAATTGCTAGAATTTGTAAACATATATAAATAGATGAAATAAGTGACTAATTATTTATTAGAGCAGTAAGTATCCCCTTATGGCATCTTCGATAGGGATAAGCCCCACGGCGCCAAATACCCTCGCGAATACTAGAATTTCTCGATAAGAATCGTGCCAAATTGAAAGAAAATATAAATTTATTATTATACATGTTCCCGAAAATAGTTGTTTTCCGATGGCTATATAAACCCAATCATCAAGCTAAATTGGAGTTAGTCGAGAATTTGTGTTCGTTGATAATGTTGCAAAACAAAATGTGGTCTTACTCTACGATTTTCGGAGCATTTCTTAAGCTTATTATCCTCCAAACAGCTAAAACAGACATTCCCGGATGCCACTTCCTAGAAACTGTGAATATGACATCCAGTCAGAGACTCCACAATGGCTCTTATCTATACCTGGACCTTGTTGTTCCAATAAAATTGACTGGCGAATATGATTACATAACAACGGAGAGAGGACTTGAACAAGAAGTACGAAGCCACCTACGAGGATGTGTCTGCCACCTGAAGCCTTGCATATGGATTTGCTGTCGCTTTAAGGATTGGGATGCATCCATAAGCAAATGCAGCGATGGTCTGATGGAAGAGCTAGATGAGATTAATTCTTTCCTTCAAGTGACACTCAACAACGGATCCGTGGTAAAAAGGAACTTGCTAAGGGATTTTATCGTGTTGAGAGATCGAATGCGGTGGCGTGATAATTGGAAAGCGGATAAGTACACATTATTCGAGGTTCGTCATTATTTCTTTTCTATGTTTTCACAACTAACTTGATGTCCTTAGAACGGAAGTGTATTACTAAATAGTTCCAGCACAGTAACATTCAGGGGATATGACTGTCTCCATCCAAATCAGTTCGCTTCTGGCAACACAGAGTCCATGGTGGCTGCCTTCCATAAAAACAAGTATTATGAGGCGCCGCAAATACTGCTACATGGCGAAAGAGAACGTAAGAATAGTTATTGAAATATAGACTCTTGAAGTACCTCTCGTCCTCATATTTTTGCTTTCCAATCTGCAGTCATGTGGCTTTCATCCATTTTCTTGGCTCTCACAATCACAGTGTATCTCTTTGTTGAAAAGCTCCGGAATTTGCACGGAAAGTGCTTTATTTGTTACATGATAGCTTCGCTTATGAATTTTATTAATATATCGCTGAATATCATGCAAATACCTTGGCAGGTATGCGCTCTACGAGGTATGTATGTTGTAGAATTACTTAAATAAAATAAAGCACAAATCAATACAATAATAAGAAAAAACTATTACTAAATTTAAACTTATTGTTTCGAACTCAAATTGTAGCTGCTTCCAAGTGCTTTTTCGTAATCGCCAAATTCTTTTGGCTCTTGTCCCTGAGCCATCAGTTGTGGAGGGGCTTAACTTCGGTCAATCGAGCTGAATCTGAATATAGCTTCGGAGCCTACAGCATCTTTTCCTGGGGTTCTCCAGCTATCCTGACGGGAGTGCTTTTTCAGATCGATCAGATTTGGCAAAGCGATCCCAAAATGGTTGAATGGGTGCCCGGTATTGGTTGGCAAGGCTGTTATTTAAAAGGTATATTTTATTAGAGCTTTCTCTGAAAAGGATTTCAAGAAATTATGTTTACTTATTTCCAGCGGGCTTGTCTTATGATGGCTACTATATGCTTCCAACGGTAATACTAGTGGCATTAAACACAACCCTCATTATGTTGACGATCATCAGCGTTGTAAGAGTAAAACTGTCACTGAGAAACTTCTCCGACAAGAACGAGAGAGAAAAGAACCTGAACTCGAGAATGCAAACGTAATATGAGTTAATATCTATATCATTGTGCTTGAGTTCTCTTGAATCCAATTACAGGTATAAAGTGTTTATACGGCTGGTTGTCGTGATGGATATACAGTGGAGCGTGCGCCTAATCTCTATCTATGCTCATTGGGACCTTCTACTGAGAATATGTCTATACTGTGATTCTTGCATTGGCCTTATTATTTTCGTTCTGTTTGTTCTGAAGCGCAGCACTCTTCATCTTCTTATGGAAAGGTGAGCTATTTACGATTATTTCAGGTTTTTTTATTAAACTGAGTTACATTTACATAGTATTCGAAAAGCGGTATGACTAAAAGCGGGCGTAATCAAGAATGGTAAATCTAACACGAACTACCTAAGAACTATTCTTAAAGTTTAGGTCACGGATCAATCGAAGCAAATGTTACGATGTTACGAGAAAAATGCCAAAGAAGTATTTGTTGAAGGACTACACTGCTCTGAAGAGCATTTCTTTTCAGTTCTGTAACTTTAAAACGTCACTAAACATGTTTAAATCCTTTGAATCAGTACATGCATAGAAGTAATTTATGAATAATTAAAAAAATCACATGGATCAACCTCCTTAAACCACCCCACAAATGCAAGCAGTCTTTTTTTCGTGTGTATTTTTTACAAATAAATGTGAACATAAAAAAGGGTAAATTAACGAAAGCAAAAAGCTTTATTTAACAAAGCTCTGATTGACGAAACCCGCATTTTGTGTATTCGCTGAAAGCACAGGCGTAGGACTTGGGATGCTGTAAACAGGATACAGTGGAGCGAACTCGTTGGTCCCGAAGGCATTTAACTCCTCCTCGTTGATGTTGCCACGATGCGTGTGCTTGGATTCCTCGTATTTGGGAAGATCTGAGGTATAAAAAATGTATAGAATTAAAGTGTTATTAAATGCAAATTTCTTGGTGAAGAAATTATTTCTAAGAAAATTTAGGGTCACTACAAAATATTTCCTTTCGAAAATGTAAAATATAATTTGAATTTTCATTGTTTTATATTATCATATTTACTCCTGTCCAAGTTCATTTTTTTTTTTAATATTTTTTTTTTATTGTATTAAAATATTTTGTATTATATATTAAGAAGCAAAATAGTTTGAGACATTTCTCATTTTCCCTTCAGATTTAGAATTTCCTTTTTAGGATTATTTAATCTACAAAAGAAATGGTTGTAAAAAAGAATTTATCCTTTCTGTTCAAGTTAATACATGTATATGTTTATAAAAATAAATTCAATAATTTACGTATCAATGGAAATAAAGATAACATATATTTGATGGATTATCATTTAGGCGCTGTTTTGACAGCACAATTAGCGATATCTAAAGATAACCGTGTTTCGATTCCATTCAAAACTTTTCAGATAAGATTGCAATTAATCGTTACGGGTTCATGGGCACGTATATAGTTTCCGACAGACACTTTATTCCTATTTAAATCTATATATGTATATCATTTACTCACCCATATCCGCTGAACTGGGCGTTGGATCATTGGGAACATTGCCAAGAGCCGTCACCATGGGCAGCTCATCGGGCGGATCCCTTCTGGATTGCGGACCCTCGTAGTGTCCACTTCGGCGAGGAGGCTGCTGTACTACGATGCCGGCAACCGGCAAGGGAATGGTGCCAATGGTGACTGGCATGACCATCAGCTGCTGCTCCCTCAGGCTCTTTACAAGCGCCTCAACCTCCAGCTGGTAGGCGATCTGGATGAGGTTGCTCAGCTCCACGCAGGTGGGCGGAGTGGCGGGCACGGGCAGGTCAATGGTCAGGGAGCGAGTGCACTGCTTCAGCACGGAATCGCCCTTGGCCCGCGAAATGATGATGCGCTCCACGCGCGAGTGCTCCGGACTCACGCTGTAGTAGCGAACCAGCATGACGAGGGAGAGTCGCAGTTCGGAGACAGCGACGGCTGTGTTGTTGACCACCACCACGGTCACGGGTATTCGCTGGCCGGGCACATAGCCCGCTTGGGGCAGATGCAGCTCCAGCTTCAGGGGATCTGTCTTGCAGGGACCGCAGCAGAAGGTGCGATAGCCCTCGCTGTGGGCAGCCAACTGAGGATAATATTTTGAAATTAATTTACAAATTAATTAACCTAAATTCATACAGCTCCACTTACTCGTAACTGTGGCGTATCAAAATTCAGATCCAGCATCTTCAGCACCGTGAAACCCTTCGTGTAGGCCTGATCGAACTTCCAGGGTCGTATGAGCAGGACTTTGACAATGTAACGGATGCAGCCGTGACGGCCCTCAAAGGACGAGGGACACTGGTAGGGCAGCTGGCAGGCAAAAGTGTAATTGTGGACGCCGGCCTGAATGGTGTGTCTGTTGTTGTCTGGCCGGAGATAAAAACCATTAATAAGTGCAAACACCTTTCAAGATGAATGTATCTCGCTCACTTTGCTCGGAGCCCAGCAGATAAGTGTTGGATGATAGATAATCCTCACGGCCCGCATATAGCTTCGACGAGCCCAGACTTTTCTCGCTCCATTTGGTTATGGAATATCCAACTACCTTAAGCAGAACGGCTGTAAAAGCAGAGAGTTATGGTGAGTGAGAGTGGGTTGAGTAATTGAGATATATTTTATCTTGAAAGCTAATATATAGATAATCCTAAAAGCAACTGATAGCAACACACATAATCAGTTGACATAGAGAGATGGGTGTGTCATAAATTAAAACCGATGCATATATTATTATAATATTCCGCTTCCTAATTTACTTCCCTAATGTTTGCCGTATGTTTGTATTTCCTAACTCCCCGAGAAACCCTTCTCCTAATCTCCCAATTAAAATAATACCAAGACATATACGCCTTGTGGTGTGTTATCAATCAACTTTATACATTCCGCACCAAAGAATGCCCGCTAAAGTCAATGTCGTCATAAACATACATATATATCCCCGACATATACTACACACAAATCGTTATCGAGCAAATATTTATAACACCCTGGCCAAATAAAGTTATATTTAAACAATTAATCAAGCCCTATTGCGATTTGGTATTCGCTTGCGAATACCTCAAATAATTACCTTGAACCTCCTTGAATCTGTCGCACTTGAGGGTCACGCAGCCGTTGACCAGTTGACCGGCGTAGAAAGTGCCGTGTCTATTATTATCGAAGCTGATCTCACACGTAACGACCATTTTTTCCACCTAGTTCGAATGTCCGCGCAGGAATCCGCTAAAACCGATGGCCAACTTAAGTACAAAACCGCCGGACTGCTTGCAGTGCCAGCGATAAGAACGACCACTCTACTCCGAGCCGAAGACCCGAACGAGCTTCTCCGGAAACGATATGGAATCGGAATGGTAAGTATAAGTATAAGAGCCGGCCAGGGGGGCCTCCGCTTTGGGGTAGTGTTATCGCTGTTGGGAACGGAGCAGACCTTGGCCACGGAGAAGTTTTGAGCGAAGCTTTCATGTTGTTGGTAGGGGAGACCCGATAAGGATGACCTCGTATTACCCTAGCTACAGCATCTCATTTGGGAATGTAAATCTTTGAAGGACATTCTGCATGCTGATAAGAAGCTGTAGTTGAAAATGTTACACAAGATGGAAAATAAAAATTCTCTGGCTCAGCATCAGGGAAAAGAATTTACTAAAATATAACTTGAGAAAGAACTAAATTGAAGAATATGTATTTCTGATACGAGTTGAAAATTCGGCGGAGTTTCAGGTATTCTTTTTTCCTACTTCAAACTTAAACGCAACTTCCTTTGTAATTTCTAAGTTAATATAATTTGGAAACTAAAAAAAATCTATATTCTTATAAATATGTAAGTAGATGAAGTTACGGTTTTAGAAACTATTTTTCATTTTTCATTATCATTTCATTTTATTCACGAAGCACATGCATGTCACACATTATCGATATTACATTTGTTATATTATATTTTATTCTCCTTTAAAGCCAAGTTCCCTTGTCCTTATCCGCTTCCAATCCAGGATTAACAAAGGCCCTCTCGGCCATATAGTTCTGGGTGTAATCCGATGGCGGGGGAGCCGAGGGACTTGGAATGTCGAAAACAGGATAAAGTGGCCTATAGGCAGTGCCATCCAGATTGAGAGTATTCGGCTGTACTGGCTCTGGGTCCTCGGGGTCGTCGGTCTTTGTGTCAGCCGTAGAGCGCATGTGCAGAGCCTCCTGATAATTCGGAGGAGCTAAAAAGAGAATACAATTTATTATAATTTGCAAAATATTTTTAAAGTAAGCTAACTTACGAATGGAATCATCTATAGCCCAGGGATTGTCGGCATTTGGAGGAGGAGCTGTGGCCACATGTCCACCACCCAAACCATGAACATCCAAAGGCTGATTGATCAAGCCCCGTGGCTGGATCAGAGCATGCTGGGACAGCGGAACACTGCCTATGGTCACGGGAACGCTGACCACCTCATTGTGGTGACAGCCCTTTACCTGGGCCTCCACCTCCACTTGATATGCGATCTGAATGATGCCGCAGAGGTTGAAGCAAGTGGGAGGCGTGGCTGGAACTCGTATTTCGTAGTTGAAGAGCTTCTTGCAGTTCCTCTGCACGGAGTCTCCCTTCACAGTGTTGACCACCAGACGCTCCGAGGTGGTATTGGGCATCGAAGGGGGCTTGCTATGGCAGGTGACCAGTATCACAAAAGTCATCAAGAGCTGCTCCACGGGTATATGACTCTCGTTGGTCACCAGCACACTGAGCGGAATGCTCTGGCCAGGCACAAAGCCAGTTTGGGGAAGCGTGAGCTGGAGGGACAAAGGATCCGATTTGCAGGGCCAGCAGCAGTACGTCTTCGAGGTCTCACTGTGGGCGGGAACCTGGTACAGTAAAGGGGAGTAAGTAAAGTTTACAATTACTAAAATTCATATTAAAATTCATGTGAAACTTACCCTCAGCAGTGGACTGTCGAAATTGAGGTCCATAACCTTCAGTACTGTGAAGCATCGTGTGTAGCTCTGGTCGAATTTCCAGGGTCTGACCAGGGTCACATTGGTCATATAACGAACCCTTCCATTGGTGCCCTCGAAGGACGAGGGACACTCGGTGGGAATCTGGCAAGTGAAGTTATACGTGTGAATGCCAGCTTCAATGGGCACTTGGGCTGTGTATAAAATAAACAATTATAAAATTATTCCTTCCCTCGGAATGACTCATTCTTACAGCTCAGATTGGAGCCCACTAAGAAAGTTTTTGATGCTATGTAATCCTCGCGGCCATAGAATGTGCGACGTCTCCTCCTCCTGTTTGTGGTTACTCTTTCACTCCATCGGGTCTCGGCATATCCGGTTATATTCAATGTGACAGCTGTGGAGGGGAAAACCATATATAAACACATATGGTAAACATTTTTTTATTTATTTATATCGGTTCTTAAAGTTTTTTTTTTTTATATTTTGATTGCAATTTCTTATCACGAGATAGCTGCTCGATTTTTATTGCCAAACGACATATTTATTTAAGGGTCGTAAAATTTTTCTTAATTTCAATTAGAAATCTATTTATTTTTATGTTTCCCTGAAAGTAGTAGCGGGAAAGAATATTTTTTTTTTTTTATTATTGGGTTATTTAATTTCTATTAATGAGATAAACATTATATAAAATTTTAGGTACTTTAAATTATAATATGCGTTATTTTCACAAATGTGGTTTATTATAGTTAAGAGTAGTAAGTAGCTTGAAAAACTAAAATTTAAGTTCGTTTAACTCCAAACCTAAAAGTAATTTTAAAAGATTTTAGGCGAGTGCCCCAGCCTTAGAATTTCCTTGCCTTAAAATCATTGCATACTTTTAGATGTCATAAATAAAGAAATACATTCAGTATTAAACCATTTTCCGTTTAATAATTTATAATAATTCACTTGCTTTTCACCTATTTCCACTTCCTAATAAATCGATTCCTGTTAAAAGCTTTTGTTGAATATATGATATCTGATTCTGTTTTTTCCCAGAGTGTGCCTGTATGTATGTATCTGCCCATATATAATGTCAGTTAATGCGAAACCATTGATTATTTTAAAAATATATCAACAATCTTATCGCCCGCAAATATTTATCATTAATGTATTTGAGTTTGCCTATCGAACACCTCGCTCTCTGTCGGCGTTAGATTTTGCACGTGTGGTCGGACTCGCAATTATAAATAATATGAATCACCCGGCTCGATCTTTGCTGCAAAACGTTTAACCGCACTCAAAAATTCACCGATAAGATAGGCATGAGTCATGCTAATGGTATCACCAAAAAAACCAGAGTTTCAAGTACGAGAATTCCGAAAGAAGGAACCATTCTCACCTTTCACCAACTTCACTTTGTCCAGACGCAGCGTCACCCTGCCGCTCACAACCTGGCCTCCAAAGTAGGTGCCGTGGGGATTGTTATCGAAGTCGATTTCACAGGTAACAGCCATAATTGTAATTGTATCCGTAATTGCTATTGCCCGATATTTATTGCCCGATCCACTCCTGATGCCGTTGCAAATACAACTGATTTGATTTTAATGCCCAACTTTGCTGCTGCGTATTTGCTCCGCAACTTTGGGGAAGCTATCGAAACCACATGCCCAGTCGGCTGCCAGAGACGAACTGAGAATGAAACAAACATTGCGGCGGTTCTATATATTGGTAGCAATGGCCAGGCCAACATTTATCTTATCGCTGTCACAATTTTGAATTATACGCGTACATTTCGCCAACGGGAGCCGCGCAACAAAGAGCCCAGGGAACTGGAAAAGCCCAAAGAAATCCTTGATTGGCTGGCAAAGGATGGAGTGTTCAAAGTAACTCTCTAGAATTCAGAAATATTTATCCTGGTCCTTCACTTCTTTTCCTCTTTATCCAGTGCAGGATCTGCCTTCTTTTCTTCGGTTGGACTTGGAACAATATAAATGGGATACAGGGGCTTGAAGGGCTGCTTCTCCTCCAGGGACTGTGATAGGGACTCCTGCTGCTTCGCCGGATCAGGTTGAACGTGCATGGCTTCGGCATAGCTAGGCGGTGCTGTTAATAATATTAATTATTAATTTCCTCGAATATAAGTAATAAAATTTAATAATAATACTCACCCAAAGTGGAGTTCTCTGACCAGGGATATGGAGGAGCAGCTGGAGCACATGCACCCTCGTTCTCGAGCAGTGAAGCTCCTTGGGCAGCCGCTCGTTCGGGTACATATTGCACCGTTGGAGGCGAAATGGGAACCCCACAAATGGTAACCGGCATTACCAGAGTTCCATTAATGTGCATTCCCTTGACCTTGGCCACTACTTCGATCTGATAAGCGATCTTGATAATCCGACACAGATGCAAACTAGTGGGCGGTGTGGAGGGAATTATCAGTTGGAATTCGAACATCTTTCGGGAGTTCCTCAAAACGCCATCAGCCTTCAGTTTAGCCACGGAAATTCGTTGCGAATTAGTGCCAGAACTCAGATCACTAATGTAAGTGATCATCATGGCCAGTCCAAGCTTCATCTCATGCACCGGAATGCTGCTCTCGTTATCCACCAAGACCCTCAAGGGAACAGTCTGACCAGGCACGAAGCCAGTGGATGGCAGATTTAGTTCCAGGCTCAGTGGAGACGAGCGGAAAGGCCAGACACCAAAGGTCTTCTCAGTCCTGGCCTGAACGGGAACCTACACAGTCGGATAATAAATTGTATCTAGTAATTAAATTATAAGATTCTTCGTTATCAAGAAACCCACCTGAGAAACCGATTGATAAGTTTGCATGTCCATCACCTGGACTACAGTAAATGGCCTAGTGAAAAGACTATCAATCTTCCAAGGCTGAATGATGTTCACATCCACCATATAACGTATACGACCGTGAAGCCCCTCAAACGAAGAGGGGCAGTGAATAGGAATTTGGCAAGCAAAAGTGAAAGTTCTTACTCCAGGCTCCAAGGATATCTCTAAAAAAGTCGTATAAGCTTTAAAAGGGAACATAAAATAGTCTAAAGATATATCTTACCCAAACTTGTTTCAGAACCCAACAAATAAACTTTGCTAGAAAGATACTTCTCATAGCCATTATACGTCTGGGTGGTCGACTTGTTGTTCGAATCGGTCTTACGCTCAGTCCAATGGGTTTGGGCAAAACCCCTTCACCTTTAGCCTGATAGCTGATAAGCGGAGAAATCAGGAAATTAATCATCGTTACTATTCCTGATGAAATTCCTGCACTCACCTTTAATTTGTCTGACCGTATCCGTGCTCAGAGTAACTTGGCCAGAAATTGTTTGGCCCGCATAGTAAACTCCTTGAATATTGTTGTGAAACAGAATCTGGCAAATAAATCCCATGTTTTTCTGATAATAATTTATTAGAGTATCGCGCGGTTGTTAAAATTTATAGCTTCCATCAATTGTTGAGCTCTTTCCTCTTTAGTGGCTGAATGCAAACTGAACAAAACAGCCTTCAAACCACTTATTTTATGCTTGCGACCTTTCGTTTAACTTATCTTATCGGTATCATAGTTCTTAACCAACGAAATATATTTTACATTGATCACTTTTATTACTGATAACAAAGATAAAAGTGAACCACAAAAAAACCCCCCAGCTGTGATTGGAAATCACTCAAGTTTTACACTCAACTCAAAGCAAACCCCGTGCGGCGGCGTATCAGTCATTTGCACTTGTTTCTGGGTAATATTATCGATAAGATAGGCGCCCAACCCAAACAAATATTGCTCACTGCAACTAATCCTTCTCAAAAAGTGTTCCCAGTACGCTGTCAGCAATAAAAGTACGAGCTTTAATTTATTTGAATAGCTAAATAATTAAATAAAAATTTACAATCTTGGTATTACCAAAGTTAGCTTCCCTTAAAGCCAAAAGCTTCTGTGAACATAGGCGCTGTTACAATTTTGAATTACATTCGCACATTTTGCCAAAGAGAACCGCGCATCAAAGACCAAAGGCCAAGACCTTGATAAAATGGAGTGTTCAAAGTTTCCGTCTCAAATTCCGAAACATTTATCCTGGTCCTTCACTTCTTTTCCTCCTTTTCCAAGCCAGGATCTGCCTTTTTTTCTTCAGTTGGACTTGGTACACAAAAAATGGGATACAGAGGCTTGAAGGGCTGCTTCTCCTTCGATGACTCTGACTGGGACTCCTGCTGCTTCTTTGGAGCCTTTGCCGGATCCTGTTGGATGTGCATGGCCTCTGCATAGCTAGGCGGTGCTGTAAGTAATGTTAAGTTCATATAATATTCCTGATTATGATTCAGTTATTGATAATTATACTCACGCAAAGTGGAGTTCTCTGACCAGGGGTATGGAGGAGCGGCTGGAGCACAGGCACCCTCACCCTCGAACAGTGTCAAGGCCGCTTCACCTGAAGCTCCTGGAGCAGCCGTTCCTTCGGGTACGTAATGCATCGTTGGGGGCGAAATGGGAACCCCACAAATGGTAACCGGCATTACAAGAGTTCCATTAATGTGCATGCCCTTAACCTTGGCCACAACTTCGATGTTGTAGCCTATCTTGATAATGCGACACAGATGCATACTAGTGGGCGGCGTGGAAGGAATTATCAGTTGGAATTCGTACATCTTTCGGGAGTTCCTCATCACGCCATCAGCCTTCAGTTTGGCCACGGAAATTCGTTCCGAATTTGTGCCAGAACTCAGATCACTAATGTAAGTGATCATCATGGCCAGGCCAACCTTCATCTCATGAACCCGAATGCTGCTCTCGTTACCGACTAAGACCTTCAAGGGGACAGTCTGACCGGGCACGAAGCCTGTTTGTGGTAGGGTCAACTCCAGGCTCAGAGGAGATGAGCGGAAGGGCCACACGCCAAAGGTCTTCTCACTCCTGGCCTGAACGGGAACCTATATCGTTGGATATTAAATTGTAATTATTTACTAAATTATTATTTAATTTCTAATCTTGACACCCACCTGAGAAACCGATTGATAAGTTTGCATGTCCATCACCTGGACAACAGTGAATGGCCTTGTGAATATACTGTCATACTTCCAGGGCTGAATGATGTTCACATCCACCATATAACGTATACGACCGTGAGTCCCCTCGAAGGATGAAGGGCAGTGAATTGGGATTTGACAAGCAAAATTGTAAGTTCTCACTCCCGGCTCCAAGGACATCTCTTTACAAGTAATAATTGTTTATAAAGGGAATATCAATTGATCTAAAAATATATCTCACCCGAACTTGTTTCAGATCCCAACAAATAAACTTTGCTAGAAAGATACTTCTCATAGCCCTTATACGATTCGGAGGTGGACTTGTTGTTTGAGTCGGTTCTATCTTCAGTCCAATGCGTTTCGGCAAAACCTTTTACCTTCAGTCTGATGGCTAATAATATTAGGATATTAGTATATTAATCATCGTTACTATTCCTGATGAAATTCCTGCGCTCACCTTTAATTTGTCTGACCGTATCCGTGCTCAGAGTCACTTGGCCAGAAATTGTTTGGCCCGCATAGTAAACTCCTTGAATATTGTTGTGAAACAAAATCTGGCAAAAAATTCCCATGTTTTTATACTGGTAATTTATAAGAGTATCACGCGGTTGTTAGAATTTATGGCGTCAATCAATTGTTGAGCTCTTTCCTCTTTAATGGCCTCAAGCAAACTGAGCAAAAATGCCTTCAATCTACTTCTTTTATGCTTTCAACCTTCCATTTGACTTATCTTATCGGTACAATATAGTTCTTAGCCAACAAAATACATTTTACATTGATTACCAGTGTGATCAGTTTTGTTACTGATAACAAAGATAAAAGTTAACCACAAAAAAACCCCCAGCTGTGATTAAAAGTCACTCAAATATTACACTCAACTCAAAGCTGTCCTCCTGCGGCGGCGTATCAGTCATTTGCACTTGTTTCTGGGTAATATTATCGATAAGATAGAGCCCGAACCCAAACAAATCTAATCCTTTTCAAAAAGTGTTCCCAGTATGCTGTCAGCAATAAAAGTACGAGCTTTAATTTATTTGAATAGCTAAATAATTAAATAATAATTTACAATCTTTGTATTACCAAAGTTAGCTGCCCTTAAAGCCAAGTGCTTCTGTCGACATCTTCGTTTACATAGCCTCCGTCAGTCTTTGCTTCATTGGACCTCAGAGTCCATTCGTCCGTTTGATTTTCCAGGTCAAAGACAGCATATAGAGGGGTAAACTTAATTTCCTGTTCTTTTTTGTTCTTTGACTCTTGTGTGGATTTTTTCATGGATTTCTTTTTAGCTTTCGAGGATTTCTGTGTTTCTGGAGAGATGTGTTTGGCCTCGGCATAATGGGGAGGGGCTGAGAAAAAATATAAGTAGTAGGAAAGATAAATAAATTTAAATGTTTGATATTCCTCTATAAACTTTTCAAATTTGCTCACCGATTGAAGTATCAGCAGCCCAGGGATTCAAGGGTCCAACTGGTTCCACAACCTCTTCATTTTCTATTAAAACCAACGCCTTGGCATCCAATTGTTGCGGCGGCAGATCTTCACCCCAAATCCTTGCCTCCTTTTGCAGCTGCTTGGTCAATGGCACACTGCCAATGGTCACTGGCATGTGAACCGATTGATTTGCATGACAACCCTTGACCCTGGCCTCCGCTTCCACCTGGTATCCAATCTGTATGATGCTGCACAAGTTGAAGCAAGTGGGCGGTGTGGCGGGAACCTTAATGTCAAAGGTGAACTGCTTTCGACTTTTTGCAGGAGCACCCTCGCCGGTTTTTTGGACCATCACGAAACGATCCTTGTTGGTGTCCGCCGTTGGTGGTTGACTATAGTATATCACCACCATGGCAAGGGTCACGGTTATATCTTCGACGGCAATGCGACTGTCATTGGAGACCATTACGCCCACAGGTATAGTTTGGCCGGGCACAAAGCCACCCTGAGGCAGAGAGAGACGAATGCTGAGAGGATCTGATCGACAGGGGAAGCAGCAGTAGGTCCTTTGGGACTCCACCTGGGTGGGTACCTTGAAACAATAAAACATATTTAATTAATATGGATCCTATTTTATAATTCTTAAGTACTTTATTTACCTAAAACATGAATTATATCAAGAAATTATTCAAGAGACCCCCAACTTACCCTCAACATCAGGCTCTCGGTATTCAAGTCCATCACCTTTAGTACCGTGAAGCTGCGACCAAAGTTCTGATCGAATTTCCAGGGCCGCAGGAACCTAACATTGACCAGGTATCGAACACGTCCGTGGGTTCCCTCGAACGAGGAGGGACATGTGATGGGCAGCTGACAGGCGAATCTATACGTGCTCGTGCCCGGCTGAATAATCACCTCTGAAATGGAGCTTTGATTTCTTTATCTCTTGATTTATTGATATTTATCATCTTGGAACACGCACCTATGCTAGAGCTCGACCCGTGCAGATAGGCCTTAGTGGCCATGTAGTCCACATGTCCCTTGAATGACTCACCGTTCGACTGATCCTCCGAGTCGAACTCGGGATCCGTCCAGTGGGTTTCGGCGAATCCTTTGATCTGTAGAATTACCGCTGCATTTTAAAATATGGGTTATTTTTAGAACTTGCAGTTCATGCACTTCAAATCCAATTATGACAAAGTTCCCCTCGATAAGCGATAGCACACGCGCAAAGAATATGAATCAGACTCTTACCCTTAACTGGTTTCGCCTTCTCTGTTTTGATTACCACCTGTCCAGAAATCAATTGGCCCGCGTAGAAAATCCCCCGGGGATTATTGCTGAACTCAATCTCACAGATTACCATCGTTCGATTTTCGTTGATTTCTGTTGATAATCCCGTAGAGCTAGTGAACTTTTGCCCTGTCTGCGCCGTGTCTCCCAGCGAACTGAAGTCATCCACGAGTTCTGTTTTTATTTTATTTTTTTTTTTTACCAACAATTTTATTTTATCTTATCATAGCCGATAGGTATTTATGTATTTAAACACAAATTTGTGGCATTGCTGGCAAAATATTTACATATGTAAGTGACAGCGATAGGAATGATATAATATTGAGTGGCAAAATATTAATCGATGAGGGGCCAAGACTGTCAAGGCTCAGATAGCTGTGAAAAAGATAATGTAACCAACATGGGGTGTACTTCAACACTTGGCTACCGAACTCCGCTGGAATTTGAGGAGTTATTTATTTATGGCCCTGTATTTTCACTCAACTGTTCGCGTTGCCAACCATCCGTGATTTTTGCACTCGCTCGGCAAAAAGGAAAACATTGCAGTGGGTTTTGTAGAGAGTTAACGGTGGCGATAAGATAAAACTCGGCCACTAGCAAATATTGAGCAAGAGCGGAGAGGCGTCTAGGCCCAGTTGGTAAGGGCGATAGTCTCAGTTCCCGTTTAGCAGCGAGCGCGTGCGGTCCGATCGCGTAACCAATTGTAGTTCTGGAGGAGGATAGCCCCGATTCCGATACCAAGACGTTGCCGCCACCATGTCGAAGAACTGCATGATAACGTTCGACCAGAACGAGCATGGCACCTACTTTACCGGCCAGGTGATAACCGGCAAGGTGATCGTCAATCTGAACAAGACCAAGAAACTGCGCGGTACGTAGGCCCGGCCAGGATTCTGGTATATTTCATTAACTTATCTGCACGGCCGTATCTTATCGCATCGCTTTGGATAGTGTCAGGTTTGCCAAAAGCAAAGTTTCAACAAACCATTCAAATGGATAATTTAGTGATAACCAAGGGGACACTCCAAATGTGCGATAATTGATGATGCCCGCAGCTTATAAGTACTAACAATAATTTTTTGTGCGGCGGGGATCTACCTACCAAAAGTGATTTTGTTATATTTTCGAGGAAATGCCAATAAGAGTTAGTCACGGTTTGTGTCTGGGCTTGGCTCTACCAAAGAGCGGAATAGTTTAAAAAATAGAGGGGAGAGAGAGAGAGAAAGAATTGTAGAGTTATCTATTAAAATTTTTTTTTTATATTTCGTTTTCAATTTTACTTTCTCGAATGTTATTATCTTTATTAAGCGTGTTTGTCTGTTGTTTCCACTTCGGATTTAATTTTCATTATATTTATTATTATATTTTACATACAATTTCACGTGCACAATATATTTGCATTTCTTAGCCACAAAATACCTTCAAAAGAACTATAAAAATTATTTAATAAAATAGCACTGGAACGTTGTCATTTCGCTTTTCTTTATGTCAACATTGCTTGATCCAATTTTTAATAAAGAAAATGATTACCAGTCTGGTTTTCGTCATCTTCTTAATATATTATTATCTTCTCTGATGAGTGACTCAACTTAAACAGACTTACGAAGGGGTAGTAAAAGATGCAAATATTGTATTCCATTTTAGATTAAACCTATATACATATAATATAATTGTATGTACTTTAGTTTATCGCTACTTTACCGGTAATCTCTTCGTTAGTAATTCCTTTACTTTCTATTATAATTTTTTACTTTGTTTAATTAATAAATTGATTTATTTTTTTCCAGGAATCAAATTGCAGATCAGTGGCTATGCCCAAGCACAGTGGCGAGTCCGCCGACATGGCCGGGCGGTGGCCATCCAAAATCCCAAGAAAAAGTCAAAGCACCAGTGCAGTGGACGGGAGGACTATATAGCCTCCACCACGTACCTCATGGGCTCCGAGCAGGGCAGCAACTTCAACATGGATGCGGGCACGTACACCTACACGTTCGCCTGCCCCATTCCCAGCCATTGCCCTTCATCCTTTGAGGGTGCCTTCGGCCATATCCGTTATCTGGCCAAGGTGACATTCCTCAAGCCCGGAGCCTCCAATCGCACCCACAACGTTGGCTTTACGGTCCTCAAATTACTGGACTTGAATCAAGAGAGCAAGATGCTCCGGGAGCCGGCAAGCAACGAGGCCGTCGAGTACTTCTGCCTGATGCACACGAAGCCCGTACAGCTGAAGGTGACGCTGCAGCAGCAGGGCTATGTTCCGGGCCAGTTCATGCTGGTTCACGCCCATGTGCGCAACGATTCCAACTCCGACTGCCGTAAGCTGCTGATTATGCTGCACCTAAGGGCCACCTACACCGCCGACCAGCCCTCGCTACGCACCACCTCCGAGAAGATTATGCTGGTGAAGAGGGAATGCGGCCCGGTGCCCCATCATGGTCAGAGGACCTACACAGAAACGCTGAGGATCCCAGCCACGGCGCCCACCTGCGAGCACCTGAGCAAGGTGGTGCGGGTGTCCTACGAGGTCCGAGTGGTGGCCGTGATGAACTGGTTGATGGCCAATCCGAGGGTCATCATTCCCGTGACCATTGGCAATGTTCCTTTGGCTACTGCCGTCTCGGGACCGGATTTCCTACCCACAACCACCACCGCCTATGCAGCTGGAAGTCCGCTGCCTGCGGATCTGCCCTGCACATCCACGAGGGCCATGGAGCTGGCCCAGATGTCCAGCAGCGGAGTTAGCAACTCCGGTTACGAGATGACAGAGGATCTCGAGGACTTTGAGCTACCAGAGGATGGAGACGATGAGCTGGAGGCTACCGACGAATTCGTGCCAGATTTGCGTAAGTTTTTTTGTCTTGTATTTACTAACACAGAAAAGTAACTGTGTATAAAATTGATTTATAAGCATTATGTGTGTTTAATATTATTAAAATATTTTATATTATTTTATAGCTCCTCCAACCTACGAACAGGCCATGTTCATGACCACCGACATTGCGGACACGGATGCAAACACCGTCAGCGAAGCCTCCCAGTTCACGCCCCGTTATCCCGTCTTCGATGTGGACACCTTCCAGAGTCCACCGCCAAATCCGCCCCAAAAGAAGCGTCGCCGCCGCCGCCGACGACCCGCCGATCCCGGCCAGCAAAAGCAGCGACCGGAAAAGCAGCCCGTAGAGTCGCCCGTTCAAATTTGAGAGAGCTTTGGGCCAAATCACGACTACTATATCTTATCTCTGCAGTATTTATTTCTTTTTCGGTTCGCCTGTGTACTAACCAGAATGTTAATATATCCACACACGTATGCATATACTTACGCAATGGTAAATAAACAAACAAGAATATAAAAGTGTCTTCTGGGCGATATGAGCGATAAATGGCGATAATGCCCTAGACAGTCAATGTCAAGTCCTCCGAGACATGGTACGAAATATTTTACGTTGATTACAATTTGGAAAATAACAACAAAGCGTCTTATCAGTGGCGCTTAAAATAGAAGGTATGACCTAATAAAATAAATAGGGAACTGTTGTTATACTTAGAAAGGAACTAGAGATTTCTGAATCAATCATCTACAAGTTTTTCCTATTTCTAGTATCGAAATGGTCTGCAAATTCTTTTAGTGCACCCAAAAAAACATTATTTTTAAAACACTTTTATAACCATTCTGCTATTTTTCTAAAACGATGAAGAAATAAATAATAAAGAATAACAGAAAACTGTTAAGTCCCGATTTTAACAGTTAAGCGCAAGTCCTCATAACGCAATCCACTCGAAACAGCTGTTATATCTTTTCTTCATCTGATATCAGCTGTTAGTTTTTCGAGTCATTCGCAAGCAAATTATCTAAACACCCCTAAACTATCCCTTAATTTTAACAGTTATCTTGAACAACGGTCTGAAAATTTGAATTTTGGAATTCATACAAAATTCTTGCTTTCTATATTTACCTTTCTTATTAAATAAAAAAAAAGTAATCATGCATCTTAACTAGAAATAATTAGTAAATAGTATATTATAATACCATTGAAATAAATAATAGATAGACTATTTAATAAATTTTAAAAAATCGCTCAATATTTTTTTGAAAAAATTACAGTACCTACAAATAAAAGGATTTTAAGGTTCCCTAAATCAAACTATTCTAAAATTCCTTACTCATTGTAGACTACGACAACCCTGGCAAGAGCCTAAATCAGAATATCTTCCCACTGAGCTTGATGAGCTTTCAATAAAATATACACCTGCTTTTTGTTTACAATGGTCTGATTGTCTTGGCCTCCAAATTCGTAACAAAACAGCGAATATCGGTGTAACAACAAACAGCGAAATGCAATATTCCAAAAAATAGTTTTAACTGAGCGCAGGTCCCAAAGCTCTCTCTCCCTTGGAGCTTTCCCTCTCTGGAACTGATGATGTCACGCATTATCTGGTTCTCCCAGCCGGCGATTCTCGCCATAGTTCTCATTTCAAGTGCGACGCTTGTCTGGTGCTGAATAATTTTTTTGGTTTGCGTGCCAGCACCAAATAGTATTTAAGCATTTTTAATTTGTGAACTTGGGAGTAGCCAACACACCCCATAGTTAATAAAGATTTTTCGAATTTAGTTAATTAAAAAGGGCGGTAAAATGCCTTCGACTTGCTTATTTGAGCTGGATCGACCCGAACCGATTTACTACAGCGGAGAAACGATCAATGGACGCGCTGTGCTCACTACAACCTCCGAAAAGAACGTAAACGGTAAGATAAAACGAAAGATCTGTTGAGAAAGAAACCACGACTAACGTGATTCTTATTATCACCCCTTATCACATTCGTGATTAATACGCTCTACATGATAATACTAAACCGGTTTTAAAGAATGCTGTAAGACAAACCAGTTGTGGAATGTTCACAAACACATAGTTTTTAGATTTATTGGCTAAAATTTTCCAAGTGCTTGATTACTTATTAAAAACCGAATGTTTTTTAATTGTTGCCACGCTCAAATGAGCTCAGCTCGACCTCTAACACCACATCAAACATCATGCCTGATGGGAATTTGCTTCTTTTTTTCAAAATTATTTTGGCTGCACCAAACAAAAACAACGAACCGAAAAGCTCTTTTTAAAAAAACATTTGTGTGTATACTTAAATGTGACGAAGATAAGAGAGCAACAAGTATTTGATACAGTGGGCTTGCTTGTTTCTTGTGGGATTAATCGAATGCAGCTGAGTTTATTTGTACATGTTCTGAATTTATCCCACTGTTTGCCAATCGAAGCCGAAAGCGATAGGGATTCAAATTTTCATAAAAATCTCGTAGCCAAAAATACTTTTTCAGGATTCTGCCAGAAAAACTGTATTTTATCATTGTAATAAAGACATTTTGTATCATTCTGTAATCTTATCCAAACTTTATCGATTTTTTTGGTTGGTTTAAACCAAGCAGCTGGTAAATAATAACATGAATCTTATGTGACTATGACACAAAAATAGTCTCAAATTGGTAGTGTCAAAGTGTCATATAGCCCCTAAACTTTGATAACTTGTAAAGTGCATTAGGAATTCATGAGATTACCGAAGAGGGAATTGCCGTTCATAATACTATCTCATTTTTTATGCGTCATAACACTCTCACATAACTCTCATAATACTCACACCAGCTACATCCATCCTAACCCTATCACTCGACACTTACTTATTCATTTCCTTTTATCTATCCCCATCAGAGGTTTACATACTCTTCGAGGGCGAGGCCAAGGTACGATGGGATGAGCGCAAGACAAGGACCCAGAACGGAAAGACTCACCATTACACCGAGTACTACCGTGGCAAGCAGACATATTTGAACACCAAGACCACTGTCTTTGGAGCCGGAACCCTGCCACCCGGCACACACACCTACACCTTTTGCATACCGCTGCCGCTGGAATGCCCCTCGTCGGTGGTACAGAAATACGGAAAGATCTGCTACGAGATCTCCGTGATCATCGATCGCCAGTGGAACTTTAACAACGTCTTTAAGCAACCGCTGACGGTGCTGCAGACCTACAACCTCAACATGAGTCCACAGCTGCTGGTGAGTCCACAATTTCGATTTAAATATAGCTCAAATATAGATCAAAAAGCGAGATAATGCTGTCTATATGAAATAGCCTCGCGTGACAAATGCAGTTCCAATTTTTGATCTGTTTCTGCATGTGTGACACAAAACCATATGGTTGCATGTCTCCTGACAAGGGGTGTTTAAACATTATTTATTCATTACCATCATTAATCGTATTCCACAGATGCCGCTGGTACGTGAGGATATCAAATACTTTTGCTGTTGGCCCTGCAGCTCCGGACCGGTTCTCTCGACGCTCACCATACCTTTTGGTGGTTACGCTCCCGGCCAAAAGATACACTTCAACCTGGAAATCGATAATCAATCCACTGGCTACGACCTGGATGGCATCGATGTGAGACTGAAGCAGACCTACAAGTTCCGGGCCCAGACGCCCCATTACAAGGAGCGCGAGAAGGAGGTTACCCTGAATCAGAGTTGCCAGGGGGAGCAGGTGCTGCGTCTCTCGAAGAAGATAATTAACGGATCGCTGGCAATTCCTCCAGTGCCACCCTCTTCCCGTAACGAAGGTGGAATCATAACGGTCAGCTACCGAGTCATCCTGTCGATCTGCATGGGCGAATGTCACGTGGACACTGACTTTGATATACCAATGGTTATTGGTACAATTCCCTTGGCTCAGAGTGCCGAGAATCCAGAGCATGCGGCCGAGTGGATACCACAAACACCGGACACACCAGCTGGAGCTGCCAGTGATCTGCCGCCCAGCTATGACAATTGCAGTGAGTTTACAGTAAAGAATTGCTGTGTTCAAATGTTCTAAAATATCCTTTTTATCCTTCTTGTAGAACCACCTACCTTCGAGGAGGCCACCAGTTCTGATGACAGATTCATCGATATCGATGTGGACGAACACAATCGCACGGATGACTTTGTACCACGTTACCCGATGTACACAAACTTTGCCATGCCATCGGCCCCGCCACCGCCTTCCGAGGATGCCGACTCTGCACTCCTCCCAACGGCTCCAGTCCTGACTCTGCCACATGCCGCAACGGCACCATCGAATGGAGGGAATCCTACAACTTCATATGGCTGGAATGCCAACCCATAGGCAATGACAGTTGCCTCGAAAGGAATCTCAGGATCAGCACAACAAATTGTAATTGTGAAATGCTTTTTTTTGTGCCTTGCAAAGGCGATGAATTCGCTGCAAACTTAATTTTTCCCAAGTGCTATTTATTTTTGTAAGCTTTTTTAGCGAGCGCTTAAGCTAATAATAAAATGTTTAAGTACTGCCTTGTGTCCAAATTATATTTAAAATACTGTGTTTTTATGAAGATAAATATTTGAAAAACAAGAAAGAAAGCTAACTTGGGAAAGTCAAGCTTTAAAACATTTAATTCGGGTAAAAAGGATTGATAGCTAAGATCATTGTGAAGCCTAAATTTCCATGTGCCTTTCATACTTCTTATAATAATTTTTACTTGAAGTCTTTTCCCTTTTTGACAAATAATTAGATTTTGAACTTCTCATTACCCAAATAAACTTTGTTTTTTCTAGTTTGTTGATGAAATAAATATATAATTGATGTAGCGTTACATTAAATTCTTAACGAATAAAATAATTTATATGGCTGTGCGAAAAAAAATGTCTGCAGTTAAGGCGACTTGACTTCCTCGGATTGGGCCTGGTCCATTTCATAATAGACATAACGTGGCCTAAAGTCCAACTGCTCACCGGACAAATAGTGTTTGTTCGTCTTGTTCAGATTTGTGGCCGTCATGAATTCGGCTTCGCGAAAGTCCGAAGCTGGAAAGAATAATACTTATTAAGTTTATAATAATTAAAAAAAAGTCTTTATAAAACCTACACAATGAGGCCATTGAACCGCTGAAATTTGGAGCCAACTTTTGGGCTGTTTCAACGGGCGGCGTTTGTTCCGGTGCCGAGGCATCTAGTGACTCATGCATGAGAAGTTTTCCCGGACACGGCGGTGTCACATTGCCAATGATGACGGGGATCCTGGCCGAAATGAATCGTTTCTCCTGCTGTGTTTTCACCAGCACCTCCACCTCGTAGTTCAACTGCAGGCACGAGCACTGCGCCACACTCAGAGTGGCCGCCGTTTGCGGCACTTGGAGCATATGGAGATGCTGGAAATTCTCCAGTTCCGACTTGGGCAGGCTGAAGAGCTCGTGGCATCTGCTCAGAATAGTTTGCCTCTCCACCTTGGTATCCCCTCGCTTGGGCTTGTTCTTCAACTGCGCCACATAGGTGGAGATCTGCACCAGGGAATAGGTGACCTCTCGAAGGGGCAGCCTTTCCGGATTATGCAGCTTCACGTGTACCGAAATTCCCGCTCCCGGCGAGTAACCCTGCCTTGGTATCTGAAGCTGCAAGTGCAGCGGCTTCATCCAGAACTTTAGACGTGGCGTCTGCTCGTGAATCTGCACTTCACTGCTCCTGTTCTCCTGGGTGAGACTGTTCTGGGGAAAGATCAGCAGCTGCCGGACGTTAAGCACTTGCAAAGGACGATCAGCGCTGCCGTGAATAAGGACTTGAAGTGTGTACCGGATGTGTCCGTGGGCACCCTCGAAGTTCCCGGGACAATTCTGGGGCAACTTCACATGGAACCCATAGTTGTACGTGCCCGCCTCCATTATCTGCGGCTGAGCAGCCTCGGAGCCCACAAAATAATCGATTTTGGCAAAATAATCCACTCGACTATCCAGGTCCAAAGGCTGGCTCTGCACTACGGGTGCCGTGCCCTTGGATTTCTTGGTCTTTTGCGGCAGCTGCCAGGCAGTGCAGGCGTAGCCATTAGCTTCTAGGCAAATTGCTGTAATTATACAGAGATTATTAGATATTTTTATTATTATTATTATTATTAGATATAATAGTAGGATAATTGTACTGGGTATGAGAAATGAGGCCCCTAATCGATTGCTGATATTTTTGTTATCAAATCATGGTGATGCCTAAAATAGATCAGATGGGTAATATTCAGAAGGTATTTCATCAGAATAAATCGCAATGTATTAGCTAATAATGAACATTTTTTAAGGCTTAACTAAAATGTACTTTGTGTATTTAAACAGCTAAGATATAGGTACAAGACTTGGTCATAAATTATAAAATTGAAAAGTGAATAATTCCAAAAATAAGTAGAGTAAATTTAAAGATCTGAAAACCTCTAAAAATATTTTGCGAAAAGCAAGTATATGCAAACCGAAGAAGACCAAAAAACTATTATCTCTCTTGTTTGAAATACAAATTATTTCTCTAATTTCCTTTCAAGTTTTTATTTGTCTTCAATAAATACACCACATTTTTATAAATCCCTAAAATTATTTTGTTTTCCACTAAGAAACTGCACAAAATTTAACTCTAATAAGTACAAAGTAAACTAATATGTTTGTATAAATACTATTTCTTTTTTAGATCAACAATCTTATCAACCTGCAAACTGATAAATAAATCGAATTAGAGTCCATGTCGCGCCTTAGAAATTTTATTTCACCTCGACAAACTTTATCAACCTGGCAGCCAGTTAATCATAACTTGATCTTGATCGGTGAGTCACTGCCCTGAAGAGGTTTTGTTACACGGGGTAGCCCCATGAGTCACTGTACTCGCTTACCTTTGATTAGGGCACGCTCCACAAGGGTCAGGTAGACGTGACCATTGATGGTCTCACCGGCCCGATAGGCCCCCCGGGGATTGTCCAACTGGATGTCGCAGCGGTGGCTCATCCTTAACGCTCTCTGTAGGTCCCTGTTGACGGCTCGACTGCTAACCGATGTCTGGCAGTTGTTGACAATATGCCAGCCCATTAAGAATGGAACTCGAGGCGGCCTTATCGGCCTAATACGAGGTGTGAATGCTACCACAGCCATGGCTATTATCGGCAAAGCGGCTATCTAATCTGGCCGGCAGAGTGCGACGGCGTGCGACGACGACTACCACACCGACGACTCTTATCGGAGAGCTAACAATTTGTAATTTAATTAAAATGCATTACATTGGATGTCAGGTGTAGCCTACATATTGGCGGAAAGTTAACGAGGATGACAAACCCAAGGCCACCTCGAGCCAGTGATGGGGAAGTTTCTAGGTGGTTGAACTTTGGCACGCATCTAGAGAAATTATTATTGGAGTATTCAAGAGGTTAAACATAAAAGAATCAGAGAAACTTCCCTTAGTTTAATTTAAATAAAAAAATCCTTTATTTGCTTATCAAATTTCCTGAAAAAAATTAAAAGTTTTTGCCACTTTACTCAACTCTTGACTCTCCCATCGCTAGACAATGCGAAAAAACAATCAACAAATTGATTTTGTATTTAAACTTTATTTATTGTCCACTTAAGAACGTATTAGTCGGTACTTAGGACAATTGGTAAATTTATTTAAATATTTAAACCGTAAATGTTTGATGGATGTAGAAAAGCAGTAAATATATATAATATATCGATTTTGGCACTCAATAAGTTCGATTCGATCAATTTTGGATGGTACGCGGCGAGTGTACAGATCTGCGCAATGAAAGCTCTCTAAAACTAAACGACGGACCCGGGAATCCAGCCTAAAAATCTCGTATAAGCCTTAGTCTTGAACACTTAAGTTACTTGTTACTGGGTTTGTTAATACGTATGTATATAAGACACAACTCCTCCACTAGAACAGGTGCTCGTCCAGCAGATCCTCCTCGGCCTCCGCCACACGAGCCCGTGGAGCTGCCACCTGATGCACCTGGGCAGTCACATCCAGCGTCTCAGCCTCTTCCTCAGCCTCAGCCTCAGCTTCAACCTCGTGTTCCTGCTCCTCCACATGCTCGGAAAGCGGACCGCAGAGGGACCCAAAGGTATCCAGACTTCGGCCCGTGTGGTCCGTGTCCAGGGAGCCATACGACCTGTACATATGCATATCCAGGCCGGAGTCCTCCATTCCGTGAGCCGGAGCTGTCCCAATGAGCGTGCTGAAGCCCGGAAACTTTGGTAAGTGGATGCGCTGCAGGACTACCGCGTGGTTACTGCCCAAAGTCTGCTGACTGCCTGCCAATGTGGCGAAACTGAAGGAGGGCGGAACTGCAAAGAGGTTAATAGAATCGTTAGTCTTTTATGCGTTAATAATTTGTAGAGGAAATTTTGAAATTTTAGGGAATTTTAATTAGGATTGTTAACTTATAACTAGATTGGTTTATTAATAAAATATAACTTATAAACTAAAGAAGTAAACAGAACATTCTGATAATTTATTATTCTTGATATTTCAAAGAAAGAATTTCATGACTTTACTTGTTTGTTTATTATATAAAGGAATTGATTAGGGCATATTTCAGATTTAAAAAATAAACCAAACAATAATAGTTTTACAATTAGAATTTTAAAAGGCCTTATAGTTTCAGCGTCAAATTTACACAACTCTTTAGATTAATAAAGATAATACATCTTCACATATTAAGTATCCAAAAATTCATTGACAAGTCTTTTAATCTTAAACTTCGTTTTATCTGTATATTATTTATTGTAAACCATAAAAGTACTGATTATTCCTTGTACTAACAGGCATTTATTATTCATTATTTATGTCAACAATCGTTTATGTTTCAACGTCAATGTCAACAGGTGTCTACTGATTGAAAAACTGATTGTCTTATACTTTTTCATACAAGATTTTTACCTGATACTTTTGATCAAGGTTATAAGGCTATTATAATCTTCTTAATTACGTTTAAACAACTGTTTATAAACCATAAATCCGTCAAAAACTTGAGTGAATGTAAAAAAATGAATCAAGTTTTTTAAGAATGACACATGTTTTCCATTCATACTTACAACTGTTGTGGCGTAAATACGAAATAAACACCTGGCGTTTAGAAAATTAATTTTAATTTAAAAACCTTTAAATTTTTATCCTAAGTTTGTTCAGCTTGACAATTAAACAAATATATTCCTCCAGTGTCGTTTGGTCCTTGTTCTTATTTTGAAGATCCCTTTAAATAAATAAATACTTACGGCAACTATCATAGCTCGGCGGCTCATCATCATCAAGAGCTTGGTGCGGTTCATCAGTTGTCGTGGCCGCCGCCTCTGCAACTGTTTCCTCCTCCACCGTTGGCGGTCGCGGCGTCACTCTTTCTATTAGTCGCTGCCTCTCCGGTGTGGGTGTCCGCCGCGCCGGCTGATGGGTATGCACCGAGTCACGGAGATGCTGCAGCGAGGTGGTGCCCACGATTATGGGCACCGAGAGGTCCGTGTCGTAGTGGAAGCATCCCGTCTTTAGTTTCACCTGCAGCGTGTAGTGAATAAACACAATGTAGTTGGGATTTAGTGTGGATCGCGGCGTGTCCATGGGCACACAGATGCTGGACTCGTACAGCCGCTTGGACAGGCGCAGGGTGCGGTCCGCGATCAACTCCTTGACTAGTGTCTTGGTGTAAAAGTTCCGCTTGACGGGATTGCGCGACAAGAAGACAAAGTGCTGCTTGATGGCCACCTCGACGGCGTTTATGTCGTAGTGCGGCGACTGGTTGTCCACCTCCAAGCGGAAGGGCACCTCCTGCAAGGGAGTGAACCCGGAGGCGGGCAGTGCCAAAGTGGAACTTATGGGACCCGAAATGCAGGGCCAATGGCAGAGATACTTGATGTTTTCATCCTTGACGGGAAGCTGATCGAAGGGAGATGTTGTGAGGTTTTTTAAGTAACATAAATTCATTGCTATTTATATTTAAAATAGTAAAAATGTATACTGGAAAAGCAGGTGGCAAAAATCAGTTGAAAAGACTGTCTACATGGCCACTTCCTTAACAGGTTCGAACAAAAAAAACACCCCTAAAAATTTCACCAAACAAAGGCTACTCACTGCAAACTCTGGATTGTAGTTGAGGTCCAGCGTCTGCACTACATTAATCGGCTTCCTGAAGACCTCGTCAAAGCCCCAGGGCTTGTCGATGGTCAGGGAGAGGTGGTACGCTATATAGCCGTAGGGACCCTTGCAGGTGCTGGGACAGTCCGGGGGTATCCGCAGAGTGAGCACGTAGACGTGGACGCCAGCGCGGAAGAGGGAGTTATCGAACACATTGGTGCGGGAATGTAAATATTGCTGATGGCCCGAATAATTGGCCGTCTCGCTCTTGCCGCTCATCGACCACTGAACCTTGGCCTCACCCTCCAGGGTCACATAGACGGCTGGAGAATATACCGGAATACGTATAATCCCTATAAGGAACATAGTTTCTCAAGAGAGAAGTGCCAACCCACCATTGACGCGCTTCACCTTGTCCGTGCGCAGCAAAATGCGACCGCTGATGTACTCGCCACTGTTGTAGCCAGGATTCAGGCGATCCAGCTGAAAGACACAGGTGGTGGGCATGGCTGCAGCACTTCCTTCCGGTTAGGACTAAGACCCTCTTCACCAATGCCACTTCACTGACACTTTCATCACCTCGGCACGGGAGCAACCGGAGCAACCCAACTTCCACACAGCCAGACGCGCACTGAGCTCCCAGTTCCGAGTTGCGAACTGCGAACGGCGAGTTGTTCTTTGTCAGCCAGCATCCGACGCCATGGGGGCTTTCGCTTTTCGGGGAGGAGGAGGCCATTTGGGGGCGGCCGAATCAATAAGCTGGCGCCTTGCGTCTGTGTAGCCGTCTACTGTCTGCTTCTGGTCTAATATTTCAGCGCGAAACGTTCGGAAATGGAGCAGTTTTTGGCCGTGGCTCCTTTCGGTTTCCTTTGTTTGGCTTTCGCTCTGGCTCTGGCTCTGGCTCTGGCCAAAACATAAACGCACACTCACACATGGGCCACACACATGGGCCCAAATGCTGGGCGAGGTCAGGGGGCAATAGCTATATCTGCCTACATTGGATATTACCATATATCAAGCGTCGATACAGCGCCTGAGCGAGAGTGTCAACAAAACACAGGACAGGACACGGACACGGACACGGGGACCGAGTCGCGAACTGCGTCACAACAAGTACTCTATTTTCGGGGTGTTGGCCGCAACCCTTTGGCCACTTTTGTTGCCGCATAACGTGGCACAATTAGGGCCTCGAAATGATTTCGTAACTCACTCCATTAATCTCGCATGCATAATTGCGATAATGAGAAAGCTGGCCCGAGGTCTGGAAATATTACAGATGGGAGCTAAATCTAAATGGAATATGCACAGGGGGAAAATTAGGACTTGCTATTTTGAGTTTTGAGTTTTAGATCTAATTCCCATCTTCAAATTTTATTGTTTAAGCTATAGTGATCTAAAGTTTAGTTTTTGCGAAGTTAATTAAGTTATAATCTTACCTTAGTGTACTATGTATTAAAGATTAAATACTTTAAAGTGTTTTTTCTGAATATTTATATTTAATTTAAGATGATTTTAAGGAAAATGGTTTCAAGTTTTTATTCTAAATATTTTGTTCTCTAAATATTAAATAATGGGTTTCAAGGGGAATAATACCACCAATCAACTTACCAAAAAAAAAGACAAAAACAAAAGCAAATTTTAAAATTGAAATAAGTGTAATTATCCACCTCAAAATGTACAATAATGTCTTTTTTATTTCGTTTTTTTTTTATATTAAATAAACAAAATTCGTGTCTAAAAATATTTGAAATTCTGCTGTTGTCTAAGTTACTTAAGGTAACTTTTCTGTTTAAGACGTCAGAATTTCAAATACAATCCATGTCACGATTTATGATGTTCTTAACTCCTTTTTTAATAAAACCTAAATATATTTAGATGTAAAACTTAGCACATTTTTCTTGTATGTTAATTATAGCCTGAAAACCAAAATTTGTAGACAGTCGACCGTAATACAATTATATATTCAAGAAAAACGACGACTGTATTATGATTATAGCCTATAACTTTGGCATGGCTTTATCAATGCTACACAATTGTATGAGAGAAAAACGACGACATCATGATATAATTATATAAATTTATATATTAATTGTTTGAACTATATATAATTGTAGTAGTTTTTCCACCATACAATTATGTAGTAAAGATAAACCAAACCAAAGTTATATGAATATCAATGAATATTTAAAACTGTTCTCTGAAAGTGGAGACTGTGAATAATTGATTGATTTATGAGTGAAAATTGTGGTAGATATGTCTCTAAAACAAATAAACATATAACATATAAAATTTTTGTGCCTAACTTAAAATTGATTCTGCAGCTGTATAACTTTTCTAAAACCCTTTTCTCTCCGTGCTGCCATAAAGTGTACAATTTAGTCGCCTCAAAAATAATATTTTTTTTAGATTCCAGGTGTATTCACTTGGTTTGATTCCATTGAACCCCATGTGTATCCAGAGCCGGGCACTGAAATACCAATCTCGGCACGTGTTAGGGTAGAACTTTCTTATGGAAATACTGCAGTGCCAGTTGCACGTACGACTGTTTTCTCTTCGGGCCTTTGAGTAACCTGATGCGTTCGCAGTGTTTGTTTAGTGCCAGGGCGCCAATTTCCCGGGAACAGCTTTGGGCCAGCAGCTGATTAATTGGCGCAAACCAATCGCCATGACTCAGCGCTGAAAGGAGGCCGGAGACCGTTTTTAATTAGTTATTAGAACCGATAAGCTGGCCGCGTATAATGACTTACCCAAATTCACAAAACAAAGGCGGGAAGACTCAATGCAGGGGGAGTGAGTAGGCGGCGCCACAGTGGCCACAAAAAGGGGCAGTCGCACTGGTGGATCCACGAAATTATAAGCCTCTATATAGTAGCTAATGTGGATGGGTCCAAACTGATCCGGATGGCTCATAATGGGAGCAGTCAGCGGCAGGCGGAGATTCCCATTTGGAGCAGAGGACTCTGCCAACACTTTTGTCACTGTCTTGGTTCTTTTCTCAGGCACTGAACTCTGGTAGCTAATGCTTTGGCACAACCGGGTGAGTGTGTCCAAAATGCCATCCCTAGACTCAACAGTATAGTCCACACTTTGGCCAGGAACAAATACACTTCGTGGTAGGGAGAGGCTCAGCATTGAAGTCTCCTTAAATTGCGGCTTGAGATCGGTAAATTCCAGGCTCCTTCTGACCACCAAACGCTGCTCAAAGCACTTGCTATGCTTGCCTCTCCTCTCCATGACCACCCTAAGGATATACTCCACACGGCCATGAGGAACACTACATGTGGCTGGCAGACTTTCAGGGAGTTGAAACACAAAGGAACCTAGGTCCTTGGTACCAGGCGGCAGAATCTGTCCACCCATCAAGTTCTTTGTCTCATTTATGTGAACCTTGCCGCCTTTGTAATCCAATTTCGTACACTCCACCTGCCCGGTGCTGTCATTATGTTCGATTTGCGGAGGCCCCGGGTCGGACTCCCTCCAGTGAACCGAGGAGGCGCCATAAAGAGTGATATTTACGCCTGGCAAAGAGAAGGTGAAACCGCACGGAGATCAGTGCCATCTATTTGTGGAGTCTTATCTAATCACCTGGCGGAGAAGGTGTCTCATAAACTCATTTGCCTAATGGCATCTTTCACTTACCCTCTAATGGGAAAGGCTTTTTGCCGCCGACTGTCACAGTGAGTGAGCCCGAAATTCGCTCGCCGCAGTAATAGATGGCAGCGGCACGCGATAGATTAAATTCACAATTTACAAGCATGGAAAATTATGGCCTCTGCCACGGAATCACATACTATTAAGTGGGCTTCCCAATAATTTGCCTTCACGCGATTGGGACTCAAGTTGCGACCTCGTCGGCGAACGGCGAACAAGTGACTGCGCCGAAGTCTGAAAATCTGTTTCCCACTTGACGCGATTCTCAGCGAGAAAACTTAACGTTGTTGCCGCCTTAAGTCTGGCGATATAAATTCAGTTTATTGCCCAACTTACCCGTCCCGAGATTTTCGTCTGGCTTTATCTGTTTAGGATCTCCAGAGCCAACTTAAAACACTTGTTCTATATCTTTCGGGGTATACATAATATATATCTTGCTCATTTTAGCTTTATTGAATCGGATTGAATCGAATTGAAGACAGTTAAGACTTAGGAATAGACTTTTGTGATTGCTGGTTAGACTGAGTTTAAAATCAGAGGAAGTACAGAGTATAAAGTAGGAGGTTTTACACAATCTAAATACAAGGATTTTTGTATATAAACTAGAGCAAAAGACACTTTCTCATATATATATATATATAGACACCTAAGGACTAGGATGATGATGATGACGGCTTGATCCAACTTGATGATAGAGTTAATGTTAAATCATAGAAACTAAGTAAAATTTGGCTAATATTCGCTTGTAAATTTCTCATAGATACTTAATAAATACAATATTCAGTATTGGAAAATGTTAGTTTTTGTTTATAATTACTCATCTTCTGGTTAAAATTGTGCAGTTTCCTTGGGAGTTTATCTTAATTATAGGGGTTTTGGGGGATTTCTTCTACGTTTCACTACGTGGTTCGTATATATGTGTGTAGCCAGTGATCACTGTAGTGTAGAATTGTAAATTCAATCCTGCTTGCAATTTCGCTTTCCATTAGAAAATAAACAAAGGTAATTTGCTTAAAGTAGAACTCAGGAAAGAAAGGTAGAGTTAAATGAAGCTGAAGATTGATAGAAAGACAGTATTATTTTGAATAAAATTAAATCCGCTTAGTTTACAGAGAGAGATAGAGTTCATAGCTTGCAAAATATATATATTGTTTCTGGTTTGATTTCTATAAAAATGTTTTCGATTCACTATCCTTGTCTTCAGACTTAAGAACTACTATACTTTAGCGCCTTGCTTAGAATTTTTCTTGTTTTAAATATATTTTGATTACGAGTAAATATGTAATTGTTGTTGTTTGCGGTTAACTTTTGAAGCAGCTCAGATCCTTCCACATCTCGTTCGTCTCACTTCTTTTCGCAGCTGAAGGACTCTCCGCCGGGCGTGTTCGTGGTCGTCTCCTCATCCAATTCCGCATCCGCTGGCTCCGGCGCCGGATCCTGGCAGCCGAGGGTCAGGCGCAGCTGCGAGCTGGTCTCATCGTAGAGCGTCTCTGGATGGGTTTTTTTTCGAGCCGGTGAGCAGGGGGAGAGCGGGGGTTGTGGGGGTCGTGAATGGACGGTACAAAATGTTGCATGTTTCGGGGGCGGTAACAAGAGAACAAATTTACAAGTTAAGCACATTTTGAAAATGTTTCAGCTGGACTTATATCTACATTGAGAGAAATGCATAGTAGGAAAAAGTTGAGAAAAGCTTTCAAAACGTATAAATGTAGAATGGTTCTTAAACAGTAATGGGTTAATATATAGCTTAGGTGTTAAGGGATGCTCTCTGACAAAGCATCTGTAATAAATTTCATTGATATAATTTCAAATCGATAAGGGTCACAATTATTCTATATATAAATTGAAATGTTAATAAAAATGTATAAAGTAAAGTAAATATAAACGGGAATAATTCAAATACTTGTAACAATCATTAAATTTGTATGGTTTAAATTTAGGGAACAAATCTGAATAAATTTTATTTAATATATAATATGCAAATGTTAATAAAACGTGCAATTAATTATGAAATACATTTTTTAATATTTAGAATGAATAAAATGTAAGACGATAGTTGAGTAAGTTATGATTAAGTAAAGAGATTTAAATTTTAAGAAGACTCTATAGTAAACAGACGGACTGAAGAATCGTACAAATATTTTGCTAGAAGGGAAAATAGCGGACTATATTGTGGAAAGGACTGAATATATCTACATTTATAAGATCAAAGATTCTTCTGGAATTATCTTCTTATTACTAAAGCGGACAATGGGCTAGAAGTTTCTTCTCATTCTTATTAAATCTCTTTACTTTAACAGAATAAAAGACATTGAATAAAAATGCTCTAACTACGTTTAAGTAAAGGAATAAAAGCCACTCAGCCATTCAATTGATTAGTTCATTTTTCTTTTTTTTTTTTGTAGCTATTGCTTTGGTTTTTTGTAAACAATTTTTGATAGTTCTTTTGTTTTGTTTTGTATTGGAGGGGTTTTATGTGTCGGATTCATTGGAATCATCACTACCGGGCGGTATGGTCGGTGTCTCATAATCGTAATAGACCGGATAACGCGGCTTAAAGGGCTCACTTGTGGTGACATCAGCCTGAGCGGACATAATGCTGCTCATGCTAACGTTTGTCAAGAACTCAGTATCATCGCTGAATTTCTCACTCAGAGCCATGGCATCTTCATATGAGGGCGGCACTATAACATTATATACATATAATAAAATATAAGAAATATATTCTATAAAGAAGACTCACTCATCGGTATATAGTCCGGCGGATTATCGCTATCGCTGGTCACCAGTATCGCTGGCATTGCCATGGGCCTGTTGGCGGCAGTTGTTGGCGTTGATGATGGCGTGGAGCTTGTGGGCGTGGGACTGGCATTCACTATCATATTAATATTGCTATTGGTCGGCAGTAGTCCACCCACAAAGCGTCCACGATTGTTGTTGTTGTTGTTATTGGTGATGCTGGTTATGCTGCTGAGACGTCGCTGCTGAGCTGAGGCACTTGTCCGGTCCCGTTCCCTTTCCCTTTCCCGATCCCTTTCCCTTTCCCTTTCCCTGTCCCGATCCACATTACGATCCCTGTCACGATCCCTATCCCTATCCCGATTCCTTTGATGATGACGCTGCTGCGTGGACATTTGTAAATTTTGACTAACTACTTGGTGCTGTTGCTGCTGGCGATTGAAGCGCAGCAGGGCCTCCGGACCATCCATGATCGGTATACTGCCAATGGTCAGCGGGATCTTCAGCTTGAGCTTCCAGTGGAACTCCGTGGGATTGACAATGATCTTTATCGAGTAGTTAACGCTGATCGGGCACGTGGGCTTCACCGATGTGGGCGGTATCGAGGGCAGGTCCAAGTAGCCGCGGTACACCTTCCGGGACCATCGCAGCACGTTCCCGAACTGCTTCCGGGCGATCAAGTGCTTGTCGTAGCGGTACTCGTGCTGCGGATCATGCGACTCGTAGCTCACCTCCTGCTTCAGCTTCACCTCGCACTCCGTGATGTCGATCGAGGACTCATTGTTGATGTACAGCACGAAGTGAATCTTCTGGCCCGGGGCATAGCCGCAGTATGGCGTCGAAAACTTCACCGTCAGCGGGCCAGTGGGGCAGCAGAAGCTCCAGAAGCGCTTCCGATCGAGGATCTCCAAGGGAACCTGTGGGAAAACGGGATGTTAGGAGAGTCTTTTGCTAAAACTAGATGTAAGAAACTGATTCTGAACCCTTCTACTCCCATTTCTCACCCTGTAAATGGCATCGGCGTTCAGGTCCAGCGGTTGGATCACGGTAAATGGCAGCTTGAAGACCTTCGGATAACGCGCCGGCCGCTCGATCGTCGTTATAATCTCATAGTGAATCTGGCCGTACTTGCCATCAAAGGACGTGGGCAGGTTGTCGGGCAGAATGACATGAAAGGTATACGAGTACTCTCCAGCTGGCCAGTCGATGCTCGAGTTGTTCGCGCAGGAGCCGAGCACGTAGGACCGCGAGGACAGGTACGATCGGTAGGCACGGCACATGGCGCGCTCGCTGTCGCGCGGATATCCCTTTTTTATCCAGCGTATCTTGGCATAGCCGCTGACAGTGACGTGAATGCCTGCAAGAATGAAATAATAATGAAATAATAAGGAAAAAATAATGATTGTCAATTTGAAGATTTCCAAATGAAGATCTCTTTGTTTTCTACAAGTTATTTTAGACTACTTTTTTTTTTAAGGTACTTTCTTGGACTAAAATAACAAACAAGAACGGAAGCTAACTTCGGCACGCCAAAGTTTTTACACCCTTGCAGATTTCAATTGCATTAATTATAATCTAACCCTATCTATTTTAAAATAAATTTCTTTCAATTTCGTTTTATTTTTACAGTTTTACATATTTTTACATTTTTACATGTAAAGTAATATGTAATTTACATCCACATTTACGGATCGTCAGACTTTAATGAAATATAAAGCAAAATTCTGAAATAATATAAAATGCTTGTATCTCAAAGTAGAAGAAGTTATGTTGAAAACTGACAAAGTTATAATTTTTTTTAAATTCCTGAATTCCTGTCTGAATCGGATCGTTTGTATAAGATATAGTCGTCCGATCTGGCCCGTTCCGACTTATGTACGAGTGAGAGCATATAGAAAACTATCTGCAAAGTTTCATTCAGATAGCTTCAAAACTGAGGGACTAGTTTGCGTAGAAACGGACAGACAGACAGACAGACAGACAGACGAACAGACGGACAGACGGACATGGCTAGATCGACTTGGCTGTTGATGCTGATCGAGAATATACTTATAGGGTCGGAGATGACTTCTTCATTGCGATGCAATTTTCTGACTGAAATTATAATACCCTGCAAGGGTATAAAAATAGTTGAATTTCCTAGCCAAGACTCTAACCTTCTGTCTGAGACTTGGCTAACTATCTGAGACGAATGCAAGTGCAAGGGAGATAGATATAAGGTTTCAACTTTATTATGAATCCTATAATTATCGACTAATTTTAATCAAAATTAAAAAGAAAACCGTAAATACAAAGCTATAAAATGTATGGTAACGTCTTTTCTGATTTATTTGGACGGACTCCTTTCGAAAACAATAATTACATACCTTTGCTTTGTGTATACCGTTTTTATTAACAATTTATCCTAAAGAACTCTTAAATATATATTTTCTTCTATATTCCCGAATAATTACAAAACAGTCAACCCAATTTCCCCCAGTGTATTAGCAAAATGCAACAACACACGCTTTCGCCACGCCTTTAACTAGTTCATGGATAACTAAAAATGGCGGCATGCCAAGAGAAGCACAACAAAAGTGGAATATTCCACGGTGACAGCTCAACAGCCATAAATTGTGTGGAGCGGGGAACCCCAGCAACAAGGATTAATTGCAGGGACCCCGTAAAATGGCGTCGCTGGTCCGTGGAGAGATACATTTTAATAACGCCATTAGCCCGGGTCCTTCGTGCATTTGCAATGCAACCGAAATGCCGAACCGCAAATGCTAAGTGACCGCATCACCCATACGCCCCGTGAGTCATGGGCTTCGTAGTATTTTCCGTAGTATACATTCCGGGGAGGGGAGGGGTAAGGGGATGGAGGAAGATACTGGGCAATGGCTCACCTTTGATGCGCTTGGTTGCGTCGACGCTGAGATCAACAACGCCGGATAGCTCCTGTCCGGCATAGTAGACACCTTGTGGATTATTATCAAATGATATAAGGCACTCAATGGGCATATATTGCTATATAGTTGTCGTGGGTGTGCGTGTGTGTGCGTCTGGGTGTGTGTGTTTTGGGTTACTTTGAACTGTGCAAAAAGCAGGCCACAGTTTTTGTATAAAATATCACTTTTCCCTTGTCGGCTGGAGACGATGAATCGAAGTGCTTGGGAAATGGGCTGCTGGTTCGTTCATTTGCTATAAATTCTTTTTCGCTTTTTCGCTAGTCGCTATTCGCTATGCATTTGCATTTCGCCTTTGTCGCACTGCATTTTCTTGGCACCCCGTGGCACCCCACACACATGCACACGGGAAATTTGTGAGCGTTTTACCACACACACACACAGTTTGCCACCGACCGACCGACCGACCGACCGTCCGACCTCCAAAATATTGCTTTCCTCCTTGCCGTAACCTACTTTCTCGCACGCACGCACACAAGCACTCGGAGGCGGTTATGGAAAATTCGTAAATATTATTCGCAACATTAACATGGGCGAGGAATATTAATTATTTCAGCCGTTTTCGCGTTTCTCCTGATGCCTGTCGTTTCTGTCTGTCGTCTGGTCCTTTGTCCTTCCGCTACAATTTCTGGCTTGAGTCTCCGCTCGTTCGTCCTCTTGTCGGTTCGCTTCGCAGCAGCAAACACGTCCAGCAGCCGTTCGTGTCGGATTTGCTCTATCCGCATGCCATCATCGTCGCTGGGGTCCAAGCCCCCAGCCGAGCGCAGGATATATACGCTGCCCGCACGAAGCCGACAGGACTCGCAGCTTAGGCCAGTGCTGCCAGGTTTTGACCAGCTAGATTCTGTGCAAAAATTAGCTAAAATATGCTAAATATAAATAAAATATTCTATATAATCAAATTATTTTAATATTCATTTAGCAACGTGACACCAACGTCACCGATTTATTATACGAAATAAATATATTTTCGTGTGGTTTTTTGTTATAAAAATTATATATAAAGTTTTATTTAAGGCCATGATTGATTGAACTTAGTCGAAAGAAGTAGTAAATCAATGAGCTTTCCGTTTCATTATTGTTGTCTATTCAAAATAGTTTGGGAAAAATTCTATAATTATCTCATATTAGTATCAAGTTCACTGCTCTTACCTCTTTCTAGCTGAAATGACAAATTAGACTATTCACTTTTAAACAATATTCTCCTAAAATGTTAACTAAATTAATCAAAAAACCTGATTTAACTACGCCGTCGAAAAATTCAACATTTTTTTTGAAAATTTACTTGGGAACTTGAACATCTTAAATGCTTTACTACACAACTTTATATTTGTAACATATTTCTCTTGAATCTACATATAATTTTCTCAGACCACTATCGAATCAGGAAACTATATTTACTATTCACCGAAGATTAACTTGTATAAGAACTGTGAAAAATTAAGACATCAAATAAAAAAAAAGGGATACAATAACGTTATTTTTAAATTTAATTTTTTGCTTTATCCTTATTTTTGACAGTTAATAACCCGCATTCAATCCATCTAATAACATTTTATTAATTTTTAGTCCCTATTTAGTTATATTTTTCTAACACATTAGCTTCTGCAACCACGTAATTATCCTAAAATTTGCTTCAGTCTGGGAGGCATACAAAAAAATTAATAAGAATAATAAGAATTATTGCTGTTGCTTTAATTTCTTTTTCATTCACTTTTTAAATAAATTATTTATTTGTAAATTTTTATTAAGTTTTAGTTCATTTTAATAATTATTATGCATTTGTTATGCGGCCAGTGATGCCACCCAAATAAGCTAGGAATAGGCTAAACGTAAGCTATAAAATATCTAAAAATAAGCTATAAAAAGCTACAAATAAGCTAAAGATAAGCTATAAAAAATCTGAAAATAAGTCAAGATAAGCTAGAAAGAAGCTAAGTATAAGCTATAAAAATCTAAATATGGGACTTAAAAAGGCTAAATATAAGCTGTAAAACAGCTATATGTTAAATTTGTATTTCCCGATAGATGGCGAAAATATAAAAATCAATTATTTCGTATTTCCCGATAGATAGCGGAAATTTAAAATTCAATAATATCGTTTTTCCTGCTAGATGGCGGCAGCAAATGTAAAAAGTCGTAATTCCCGCTTGATGGCGGCAGCAAATGTTAAAAGTCGTATATCCCGCTAGATGGCGGCAGTATTCTATTTTGTTTATTTTCAGCTTAGTTTTAGTTTTAAAAAATAAACTAAAAACAAGCTTAGTAAAAACTAAAAGTAAGCTAAATAGATCGCTATCAAGCTGTGAAAAACAGTATAATTGATGGCTTTGCCACACTCTTCGATTAAGAAATGTTTCGAACCCTTTTTTTTAAATCCTCAACCTTATTATAACAGTCTCAAAGTTGTACACCTTTTATAAGACTTTCCCAATATCTTCACCTTTTTATGACAGATTAGAACGGAATAATTCTAAAAAATAGACTGCCAAAATCAGCTGATTTCGGAAACTTTAACCTTGATTTGAATCAAGAAAAGTTAAGCGACGGAAAGATAGCGAATTGGCAAGAAGATAAGCCCTGAATAAGTACGTGTTTTTGTTGCTTTAACAAGTGCTATTAATCAACGCCCTAAAACCCCACAAAACTAGTGAAGTTCCTGCAGACTGTGCGCAAAATGAGCCAATCCTCAGAAGTTCAGCTTTCGGGTGAGTTAGAGCATTTTAACTAGTTTTTTTCATGTATTGAGTTTTCTATTATGAAATGTCAGCCCTGCGCCTCAAGTACCATGACCGCAAGGATGCCTTCCTGGAGGACAATATAAGCGTGAAAAATCCCTTTTGTGTGTTCCGCGATTGGCTGGATCTGGCCCTGAAGACGCCGGAGATCCTGGAGCCCAATGCCGCTGCACTGGCCACCGTAAGTGCCGATGGCAAGCCATCGAATCGCTTTGTTCTGGTCAAGGACGCCACCGCCGAGGGCTTCACCTTCTTCACCAACTACGGCAGTCGCAAGGCGTCGGACATTGCCGGCAATCCCAATGTGGCCATATCCTTCTACTGGCTGCCGCTGAGGCGGAGTATTCGCATCGAGGGCGTGGCCGAGAAGATTTCGCGGGAGGATTCCCTCAAGTACTTCCACCAGCGTCCAAGGGCCAGTCAAATAGGTGCCGCTGCCAGTCCGCAGAGTCAGCGGATTCCATCCCGCAGCTACTTGGACGAAGTGGAGGCTGGGATCAAGCAGAAGCTGGGCGCCGACGGGGAGGTGCCCCTGCCCAATTGGGGCGGCTACCTGGTGCGGCCAGACCTCATTGAGTTCTGGCAGGGACAGACCGATCGCCTGCACGATCGCATTCGCTTCCGACGCGGTCCTGGAGTGGAGTCCGAGATCGATGGCAAGCTCGTGCATAAGGGAGAGGATGGATGGATATACGAGCGATTGGCTCCTTAGGCTGAGAGAAAGGAAAGAGAGAGGAAAGATGTCTTCCAAATATAGTTTAGTGCAAGGCGAAATGTTGAATTTTTAAATATTTAAGAGATTGTAATAAAGAAGTTTGTTTGCGTTTAAAAATTGTATTTATTTTATTCTGTTTTTGTAAAATAAATAATCTACATAATGCAGAGGTGCCCAGGCGGAGTCCTCAAGCGCTCATACGATGAATTTTATGTTCGTGTTTAAAAACAATAATTATTTTTAGTCACGAGGTCATCACTAAAAAGTTGATGTTGATAAGCAGAACGCACATTGAGATAATGCCATTAGATTGGGCATTAAACTTAATAAATTTCTATTAAGAACCAAAACAGTTTAAAGCTTTAGGATCAAAGCTATGTCAAAGACCGAAGAATTCACCTTTCGCCGTGCCAAGGCTGAAGATATTAAGGATGTCTTGGCAATGATACAGGTTAGAACTACAAACCCTTCATAAGAAACCTAACTAATTTATAAATTCAATGTTTAGGAGCTGGCTGACTTTGAAAAAATGAGCACTGGTCCTCAGCTTACAGAAGAAGGTAAAGGCTGCTGGTTCTACATGTTTAAAAATATATTTATTAAATATACAAAACAGATCTTAAGCGAGATGCCGGGCTAACTGGGGACCAGGAGTGCTGCGAAGTCTATGTGCTCACAGATAATGCCACAAAGTAAGATTAACATTCCAAAACCTTTAAACAAAAGTAACCCACCTAATTTTGTAACTTAACCAGCCAGGCGATTGGCTACTCCATTTGCTACATGGCTTACTCCACCTGGCAGGGACGCTACTTTTTTGTTGAGGACATTTACGTGCGTCCGGAGCACCGAAAGCGAGGCGCCGGCAAACGCATCTTCCTGGAGGTATCCGCTCGGGCCGTGGAGCTCAAATGTCCGCGTCTGGAGTTCAATGTTCTGGAGTGGAATCCCGCTCGCAAGTTCTACGAGAGCCTCGGGGCAGTGGACTTGACGGCCAAGGAAGGCTGGCACTACTACCGCGTGGAGGAGCAACAACTGGCCAAACTGGCCCAGAATCTGGCTTCAGCAAAGTCTTAATTTCTTTAGATTTTCTATTTTTACTACAGTTAACAATACATGTTAAATAATACTTAAAGCTGTATGTATAGATGCTATATAACTTTATGTTTAGTTTTTGGCTTCTCACTGTTCCCCGGCCACACTGGCTATGACATGGATCTGCATGCTCTTCGTGGAGTTGTAGACCTGTCCGGGCGGAAAGGGGTGAACCTTGGAGTGGGCATCGGTCTTGCTCTTGCCGCCGGCCGTGTACTTGGACAACCGAATGCTGGGCATTGGCAGGAAGCCGGTACTCAAGGGCATCACGTCCAGCGATATGGAATGACTATCAACGTCCTTCATAGACACGACACCTGAAAGGGTTTGGTGAGCACTATTATTAGTGGAAATCAAACTCAGATCAAGAGGCTTCGAAGCCAGGCAAGTTTATGTTTATGTTCGAATCAAAAGCCAGGAAAGATTACAGGAGTCTGAGATGAGGATGAGGTGTTAGTCATGCATTCAAACAAATCTACGTGGTTAAAGCTATCTACGTGTGTCCTGTACCAGAGACTTACCCATATCTTAAAATGCAAAAGAGTAAATCGTGTGTAGAAAAATCAGAATTAAATCATAAGCAGACAGGCAAAAGAATCAAACATGGAAAGTGAATCACTTACCCGCCGAGCGGCCGCACACGGCCCAGAGATTCTGGTCGTTGAGCACCTCGTACATGAGATCCGTGTAGGGATTCTCATGGACCTTGGTTATCTTCAGGTTCATGTTGCACACCGTACGCAGGCGGCACAGCTCGTTCGGCTCCAGCTGGGCCTGCAGCTTAAAGAGCGTGGTGTAGTCCACCAAATCGAAGGCGCAGCCATACGTCCGCCACACATCCGGCTGCGTTAGTGTGGCGTATTTGATCACAAAGTGAACTTTAACGATTGGCAACTCGTGTTCCGTCTTCAGGGGCTCCACCTGGATCTCGTACAGATACGTGACTGTCAAGGATTTGTAGATTTCCTAGAGAGAGAAAGAGTGAAACCATAAGTAGCGATTGGCCTTATTCGCTATTGTCACCTACAATTGGCTGTTGCGGTGCGGGATTCAGGTCCAGCAGCTGGACACCGGGCACATCGCACTTGACTTTCGCCTGCTGCAGCAGTAGATGGGCATCGAGACCCTTCATGATCACCTGCAGGAACTTTTGGGTGCCGCAAGTGTGCAGGCGGCAGGTGGCCTCCATGGCTGGCTGAAACTCGACGGGTATTGTTAGTTCTGTGCGCGACCAGGGGCAGCTGAGGGCAATGTGATGCTCGTGGTGCTTGGACACCTTTCGGCCAGGCATGTCTGTCAGCACCTCCAGGGGAATGCTGCGCTCCTCAAACGATTTGAAGTTTTGCAGCGGCACCTGGAGCAGGCTCTCAAACGAGGAGTCATCATTGGCATTGGCCGCATCGAGCGCTAGTGCCTGGCGTATTCGTAGATTCTTGGAGCAGCGCAGAGAGATCTTGGCGTCGGGCGGAAAGATGAAACTGCCACCGGAAATATTCAGGCTAATGGGCTGCACAATGCCCGCTATCAAGGTTTTAAACTCCAGCGAGGCACTGGCCGGCTTTGTGCTAATCTCGAAGCTTGGAGGAGCAAAAGGCAGTTGCTCGGACAGGAACTCCAAGCTGGACATGCTGACACAGAGCTAAAGGAATACGAAGATATTATTCAAATAGTTTTCATCACAAGTGATCATCCGACCAACCAACCTGCTTGAATTGCCAGCTGCCCACTCGAGTGGCCTTTGCCTTTAGCTCAATGGTATTGATGCCCGGCTGCAGGGCAATGTTCTCCGCCTGCACAAAGTTGGTGAAGTCCGCTTGGACACTGGGCGATAGCTTCCGCTTGGTGCTGCTGGTGCGGCGCACTGGCTGCTTGCTCTTGGGCATGTCGCACGCCACAGAAGCCGAGTGCAGACGGTTGTCCTGCTTGTACACCAGCTGCAGGGAGACCTTCAAGCGCGATGTCAACTCCTTCACCTTGACCGCCGCCGGCTGAGCTGTGGCTGTCAGGAAGACATTCTCCATGGCCAGCTCCAGAGGAGCCGCTTGCAACTCGTAGCAGAGCTTGATGTTTTCGGCCACAATTCCGCGCGGATAGAGACTCTCCACTTTTAGTTGCACCACAATATAATCGTCCTGAATTATTGCTGTCTGATTGAGGACCTCGATGTCCATGATGCGAAAATGATCCTCGAGGACACAGAAGTTGGCATTCTCCATGGACGGCTGAGCCGAAAGCGTGGTTTTCAAAGTTTTTAGCGACTTGAGGAACTCGTCAAAGTAGAAGGTTCGCACCAGAGTCTCCAGCTCCACGCAGCAGGAGATGGAACTGCAGGTCTTGGTGTAGGCCAGAGAGTCGCCCATCTTGCGGTAGCAGTTGGCCAGCTCCAGCAGCGTCTGGGAGCTCAGCATGTGCCAGTTCTCGGCCTTCAGTTCCCGCAGGAGATCCGTGAAGAATCCAACCGCCTTGTGTGGCTCATTCAGGGCACAATAGAAGTTGCCCAGATCCAAGCCCACCAACCGCGCCGACCGCAAACGCGCCACATGCTTGTAGGTGCTGATAGCTAGCTCCGCCAGCTCCAGGTACAGCTTCTGGAAAGCCTGATTGGAGCCCAGTGCCTCCTTAAGTTGCTCCGCCGCCGACTTCTTTGGTTTCCGGTTAGGTGAACGCTCCCGCAGCTGAGGTGTGGCCTGAAGAAACTGCTGCTGTTCCGGCGGGGCGTCGCCAATGCCCGACGACAGCTGCACCACGATGTGTAGCTGCTCCGAGCTTGGCGTGCAGCCGGGCAAAAGTCCGCACAGCTTACCCAGTTCGTAGAGCTTGTCCTTGGCCAAGTTCCAGATGGGAGCACAGTGCTGGAAGCAGGTCACCTCGTTGGGCTCCATGGCCTGCTCGCACAGCTGCAAGACCTCCAGGGCACAGACAAACTCCCAGCAGCAGAGGGCGCCCTCCTGGCACTCCAGCTTGATGAACTCCACCTCGCGCAGCGTGGAAAAGAGAAAGCTAAGCAGCCTCTTGGCTATCTCCGGGATGTCGTTACAGCTAAGCAGCAGATAGGCCTGCCGCTCGAACAGATAGTTGCGGAACTCCAGCAGGGACACACCCTCGTCGCGGATTTTTGTCCTCATCTCAAACCGGTCCGGCCTGGACAGGCAGATGCCATGGAAGGCGTCCAGCGGCCGGCGAAAGTGGCTCAGCCAGGGCTGCTTTTCATTGAGACCCGTGTGCGTGACGTACTGCGAGAACATGGCGTCCAGCTCATCGTACTGTATCAGAGCCTCAGTGGGCAGTTCCAGCTTCTCGAAGATCAGGGCGAGGTCCTCCTGCATGAAGAAGTACTGACGGAAGTCCCAGCCATCGTGGTTCCGCTTCTCGCGCTTGCTCCGTATGAGTTCCTCGTACTTCACAATGTTGCGATTGTAGCTGGTCAGCATCAGGAAGCGGATGCGCTGCACCAGGCAACGGAACGACTCGGTCGACTTTTGCTCAAATTTGGCTGGGTTCAGGACGGAAATACAGCGATCGTCATTCTTGCTGCCAAAGTCCAGACGAATCTTATCCAGTACCGTGGTGCGGGGCATAAAGTTCTTGGTCTTTCGCATGTCCAGCGTCTCAACCAGCAGGATCATCCAGTCCGAGATGCCGTAGCTGGTCAACAGCTTGAGCCAAGTGTCGATCTCTTCCCTAATGGTGGCCTTGTAAGTGTCCACATCCTGCCAAAAGATGGAAAGTAGAAAGTGCGCACTCGAACTTAATAGACAGAAGAAAACCCAACTTACATTGCATTCCGTCACGAAGATGTGCAATATTGGATGCTCCAGAATGCTCCAGTCACCCTGCTTGTACTTCTCCAGGGCAGACACGTTGAACTGCTGGGTCTGGGCCTCCAATCGGACATGTTTTGTGGGGCGTTGGAAGGTGCGTCGCCACTCGCAGGTGTCCAGGGGGATGGCATTCAGGATTTGCGTCTCCAGCGACCGGAAAAGGGGACATGAGCCGGAATCTAGTTGAAAATCAAGGTTAATAAGGATTCTATATGCATTTTTTTATAACTTACATGTAATTATGGGCTTTATTTGCATGTTTTTTTATTATTTTTGTTTATTTTTCATTGGATAGAGAAAGCAGCCCCAACAATCACGGCACAACAGCTGTTTTGATATCGATTTTTCTGTTATCGGTTATCAACTTGGTAGTTTTACCTTTTAAATTTAATTTAAATTTATATACATTTCTAATTATGCCAGTTTAAGTAATTACTAATTCTAACATTATGCTTTTTATGGATTGTCAACAGGTGTTTTTTAGCAGCCCTGTGCATGGACGTAGACAGAATATTTTTGTGGGGGGTTGCCTTATCCATACAGTTCACCAATACAGCAACTTGTTAACAAGTTAAAACGTTTGCGTATTGTTATAAATAAATATTTTTAATTTATTATTATGTATCTTCTATTTACTACAGAACATATACTCTCCGAGGGGTTTCAGAGCCCCTGTAGCTCATCCTCTGTTCTTATTGGACTGGCTAAAAATCGATACCACCCACCTATCGGCTATCGAACAGCTGACGGTGAAATCAACTTCAGCAGCCAATTGGAAACAATGGAGAAAAATAATTAATTTGTTTTTACCACGCAAACAAAAAGAGACACTATTCAAACGCTTTCACTGAATGCTTGGCCGGGAAACCAAGTAGATAGCCTGGACTATGGATATGGCCAGGAGCATCTTTGGCCGAGATCACGAGGGTTACGTGGGCCGTGAAGAGCATACGGTAGGCAAACTTCATGCGACCAGAAAAGATTGCTTATCACGGTAATTAATATTTATCGTTCCACCTACACTTCACATTACCAACAGCGCAAGCTGCAGAACCTGGGCTCGGAAGACGACCTGGGCGAGCTGCCGCCCATGATGGAGGAGCTGAGTGTGGCCGACGGCCTGCGGCCGAACCCCGGTGGCCCCTTCTCCGCCCTCACCGCCTCCATGTGGCCGCAGGAGATCCTGGCCAAACTGGGTGGCGCAGCGGAGCTGGTCTCCGCTGGTCCGAACGACCAGCCGGAGTACCGCTTTGACGAGTTCGGCTTTCGGGTGGAGGAGGAGGACGGACCGGAGCAGAGCTCCAACAAACTGCTGAGCATTCCGTTCGTGGAGGACCCGCAGCAGCGCCTGCAGTGGATCGCTCACCTGGAGTTCTCGCACAACAAGGAGGCGGCCGAGCTCAGCTGGGAGCACGTGGATGTGATGCTGCCTCGCACTGAGAAGCTGCGCAACATGGTCCGCCAGGGGATTCCGCACACGCTGCGCGCCCAGATGTGGATGAGATTGTCGGGAGCACTGGCCAAAAAGCAGAAGAGCGAGACCAGCTACCAGGACATAGTGAAGGGTAACATCCAACTCGAAGAATGTGCCAGCAAGTGTTTAAGTTCAAAATTTCCTTTTCAGCCTCCAGCAACGACCAACTGATGACATCGAAGCAGATCGAGAAGGATCTGCTGCGCATCCTGCCGACGAACGCCTGTTTTAGCAATCCGAACGGAACGGGCATTCCCCGCCTGCGCCGCATCCTTAGGGGCATCGCGTGGCTCTTCCCAGACATCGGCTACTGCCAAGGCACCGGCGTAATAGCCGCCTGCCTTCTGCTCTTCATGGAGGAGGAGAACGCCTTCTGGATAATGGCCACCATTGTGGAGGATCTGCTGCCCGCCTCCTACTACAGTTCCACGCTGCTGGGCATCCAGGCAGACCAGCGCGTGATGCAAACGCTCATTGCCAACTACTTGAGCAGCGTGGACGAGTCGCTGCGGAAGCACGACATCGAACTGTCGCTGATCACGCTGCACTGGTTCCTCACCCTCTTCGCCAATGTGGTCCACATGAAGATCCTGGTGCGCATCTGGGACTGGTTCTTCTACGAGGGATCCATTGTCCTGTTTCAACTCACACTGGGCATGCTGAAGGTGAAGGAACAGGAGCTGAAACACCTGGAAAACTCCGCCCAGATCTTCAACTCGCTCTCGGACATTCCCGGCGAGGTCACCGACGTCGAAGTGCTCTTCCGGCAGGCCCTCGAGGTGGGAGGCTCTCTCAGCCAGACGGTAATCGATACCCATCGGCGACGCCATCTGGCATATCTTATGGCGGATCAGGGTCACCAGATTGGTAACCCCGAGGCAGCGCCGAATCTTCCCAAGCAGCAGCTAGCCCGGCGGCAAGTCCGCAAGAGCAAGTCGATCCTAGAGGCCTTTCTCTTTCGCGGCGACGCCAGCGAGGGGGATCAGTTGAAGAACAAGAACATACGGCAGACGGAGATTCTGGTGGACCTGCGGGAGGCCATACTCAAAGTGGGCCGCCACTTCATCACCATCGAGCCGAAGCTGGCCGGACACATACAGTTGACGGCCAACTACAGCAGCGAGTCGCACGCCAAGGACCACGAGAACTTCATCAATGTGGCCAGAACGCGGAAGCGTCGGGCCAAGGCCCTGCACGACTTCGAGCGGCACGACGACGATGAACTGGGCTTCCGGCGCAACGACATCATAACGATCATCAGCCAAAAGGACGAGCACTGCTGGGTGGGCGAACTGAACGGTCTGCGCGGCTGGTTCCCTGCCAAGTTTGTGGAGCTGCTTGATGAGCGAAGCAAGCTGTACACCTCGGCGGGCGACGATGCCATCTCTGAGACGGTGACGGACCTGGTGCGGGGCACTTTGGCGCCGGCCATTAAGGCCTTCCTGGAGCACGGCATGAAGCGTCCCACATTCCTGGGCGGACCCATCCACCCCTGGCTGTATATCGAGGAGGCTGCCACCCGGGAGGTGGAGAAGGACTTTGAGTCCGTGTACAGCCGCCTGGTTCTATGCAAGACGTATCGTCTGGACGAGGACGGCAAGGTCCTGACCCCCGAGGAGCTGCTCTACCGCTGCGTCCAGGCAATTAATCAGACACACGACGATGCCCACGCTCAAATGGACGTGAAGCTGCGCTCGCTCATCTGCCTGGGCCTCAACGAGCAGGTGCTGCACCTCTGGCTGGAGGTGCTCTGCGCCTGCCAGGAGGTTGTGCAGAAGTGGTATCACTCGTGGAGCTTCATCGATTCCCCCGGCTGGGTGCAGATCAAGTGTGAGCTGCGCATCCTGTCGCAGTTCGCCTTTAATCTGAACCCCGACTGGGAGCTGCCGCCGAAGCGCGGCAAGGAGTCACAGCCGCTCAAGGACGGAGTTCGGGACATGCTGGTGAAGCACCATCTCTTCTCGTGGGATCTGTGAGGTCCGCTCTGCCGTTTTGTATACAGTTTCACAATCTCGTTGGCAATCTGCGTATCAAATATCTCATCGCGCCGCTTTCGTTTTCCAATAATGTGCAATCGCATTCTTTTGAATTTAGTAGCTAGCATCCCCCTCCGCTTTTTAAGAACTCCTTTGTTGTCCTGCGCCTCTAACTTAAGTGCTTTATCATAAACTATCCTTTAGCTCTAAATATGTATAGTTCGAGCCGTTTGTTTACTTAACGTCCATCTAATATAATTATTATAAATCTTAAATCTTAGACCACACACCAACCAACTCTACTAAATTACAAATGTAACGTACCTTTAAATTGAAATCAAATCTTATAAAGTACATACATATTTATAACTATATATACACATAGATGTTTAATTGTCTAAATGCATTTCATTAAAGTTAAAAATATATATATTTAAATTGTACACAAACACAGCTGGCGTTTCTAGTTGCACACCAACCCCAAGTAGTCGTCCATCAATGTGCCAATCGCAAACTACACAAAAAGAAGAGTAAGGATAGCCACTAATTCGTTACATCGTTACACTTACGATTCCCGTGGCATCCACGCGAGTTCCCACTATCTTCAGACGGATTTTATCCTCCCCGGAGATGACCACGTCCTCGTCTTTGCTCTTGTAGCAAGGCGGATTGCCATTCGGGCAGAATTGCATGTCGGCGGGAATAGACTGGAACAGTGGAACCACATTTTAGAGACATATCACATAAAAATAAGGATAAATAAATACAAACATGGTGCGAAATAAAGCAAGACAGCGGACCGATCTCGGCAAACATGCCCACTTTGTTGATCTGCTTGACCACCGCGTCCAGCACCTCGCCCTTGAACGGCCGGAAGACAATCGCCTTGTACTTCACCGGGTACACCACGAAACCCTGGCCCGGCTGGATAACACCGGACCCGATCTGGTCAATGGTCGTTACGGCTATCACGAACCCATATTTGCCCGTGCAGGTGCCCTCCACTTCGGAGTAGAGTTTCTGCTTCACCGTCTCGAGCAGCTGCGGGCCGAAGTAGCGCGGATGCAGCAGGATCTCATGTTCCAGCGAAATCTATGAATGAAGTGTAAGATGAGTTACCGCGACTGGTCCTTAAAACAACTTAACTTACGTGGTAAAACATTATTAACTATATTTTTATAGAACAAAATATAACAAACAGCCGGGAAAAGACGCTAGAGATGGTAAAAAACCGATTGTACAAAATCGACTACGTCACTGTTCCCAATATCGATAATTTTCAAAAAATCGGGCGGAAAATTGAAAAAGACAAATTACAACATTAAGTATTTGAAAAACACAGTTTTTTTTAATATATCTATATTATATATTCTAAAGGTTAGATCCTAAAACATTTGGCTTCAGCCAGCCAACTTAAAATGACAAGAAAAAAGGATTTACACTTCAATTGAATATTTTTCCGCAAAAATTGAAACACTTGAGCTGATTCCGTCCTTCCGCAATTCCATTGCGAATTTATTTATATACATTCTAACATTTACAAAAACAGCACAATCTAGTCATCTTTGAGTCCCATGGCAAAATCTTGGGCCTCTCCTCCGCTCCGAAAGATGCGCACGTAGGCCGACTTGAAGCCAAACTTCCAAATGGCCATGTAGGGCAAGTAATAGGTAAGCACGTCCACCAGCCAGACGCGAAAGTTCAAATACCACCGCACGACGGCGTACTTGTGCAGGTAAGTGACAAGAAACAATCCGTAGCTGACAATAAAGCGATCCCACCATCCCATGTCGTAGTAGTGCAGCTTTTGCTGGGGATCCCGCACAACGCCGTTGCTGTGATCGAAGCTGTAGTACTCGTACCCCCTCACGCATGCCAGTCGCTTCGTGAAGAATATATTGGCGTCCACCGAGAGCATGGTATTAATGTGCCACAGTCCGTTGATCAGGGCCGCCGTCATTTGATGAAAATCCTCGCTGGTATTCTCAAGCGCAGGCTCGTACACCTTCCGCATGACAATGTCCAAGCGCGGCTTCGACTCGGCCCAGTTCCTGCCGCAGATATTGTACTCGTCCTTGATGCCCAGCAGATGGCCCAGGACCCGCCACATGTGCGAAGTGGCCTCCAGAAAGTCCTCGTCGTACAACTGGATCCGATGCGCCCCCATTGTTATGAATCCAATGAACCCAAACTGGGTCAGGGCCAAGTCCTTCTGGGTGATCTGGCCGGCTCCCCGGCGGACACAGGCATGACTGGAGCGGGAGTGTGCCCGCCTAACGGCCGCAATACTTGTCCAGAAACGGCTACTACGATCCGATATGTCGTTATTGTACCAGGCCTGCGTGTGGAAAATGGTGCGCACGTAACGCCGGTAGGCGGTGAACGCTGTTGATGACTGGCGTGTGCACGAGAGCACCCGGAGGATCGAGGGAACAGCCAGAACGGCAATGAGCCCCGCCAGCATGCCTGCGTTCATCACGAAGCGATATTCGCTGAAATAATTCTGGCCACTGGAGGGAAAACAATGGAGAAGGCTAATTTAGTAAATTACGATTCCCAATGAGCAATTAGCTCCATGGATCGATCACGCAACTTACCGCCTGAACAGCTGTTCATCGAACCATGGCGGCAGCTCCAATTCCTCCCCGCTGTCACCCTCCTGACTGCCGTCCTCCAACAAATGCTTCAAGTACTTATCGGGATCCAGGAACGACTCATCCTTCGCCTTCGCCTTATGCCCATCTATGGAATCCGACCGCACATGCATTTTCCCACTGTCCACTGGAAAGACCACGCAGCAAAGAAAACGATTTTAGACCAAGCCAAAGAAAGAGGGAAAAGAAAAACCGAAACAAACAAATTCGTCGATGGAGTGCCAAGAGAGAAAGTTTTTGTGCGGCCCCAACGATACCGCTACCCATTCCACTCTGCACTTACAGGTTTCACGCTTTCTGGATGAGTTGTTTGATTTGTCAACGTCGGCAACCTGCATGGCAGCAGCGGCTCAATTATGACTTGTTAATCTAATTGGCAAGTACACAATAGTTGCAACGCGATGTGCAAAAAATGCATATTACTCCCTCGCAGTTGATGGATATAAATCACGGCTGCCTCGCGTCACCGCTGGAAGGGATCTAAATCACGGCTGCCTCGCTTCGCAGCTGGAACGGAACTGTAATGGTTGTAGGCCGGTCATTGGCGCGTGAAAAGATTTTAAATTAACTTGCTGATAACGAATAAAATAAACAGCTTTTTGTTTATGCAATTTTGACCGGGCTACCACCCCGCGCAAAGTTCGGCGTTGCCACCCAGCCCAGATTGCGTCCTAATAATTAATTAATATATCGAAGCCTTTTATTCCGCCCTTAAGACCGCAAATTAAGAAATGTAGAAACTTATGGCAGCTAGAAGAAATATAATAAAACCATTAATTTGTATATTGCTCTATAATTTTAGTTAAAAAGTGTTTGTTACTTCCAAATAAAAGAGAAGTGGAAATGCGTCATAACCTCATCACTTTGCTATCGATAGCGATATCGAAATGGCAGCCCTGCCGACCCGCAATCGTTTGCATCTCTAGCAGCGACGACGCGCTTGCAAAAAAAAAGAAGAACGAGAAAAATTGTCATTTCTCTGTAATTACGCTTGCAAAAGTGTGTACGAAACACCTGAGTCTAGTTTAGAGTTTCTCGGATCTAATCCCGGCCAAGCGTCAGCTGCTCCCGCTTTAGTACGTGCAAATTTCGTTAGTTTCTGCCGCGGTCTGTGCACGCGTTTTGCCGCTTCGGCTTTTGTTGTTTTGGCGCTCGAATTTTTCGGCTGCCGACTTTTGACGCCATGGTGGATCGCAGTGATAATGGTAAGTAAAATGTTTTATATTGGAAACTAGAAAGTCTAATGGGGTGCGTTCGTCCATAAGCCGCCGAATCCTTTGACGATGCCGTCGAGGAGCGTGTGATCAATGAGGAGTATAAAATATGGAAGAAGAACACGCCGTTCCTGTACGACTTGGTAATGACGCACGCCCTGGAGTGGCCCTCTCTGACCGCCCAGTGGCTGCCGGACGTGACCAAGCAGGACGGCAAGGACTACTCAGTGCACCGCCTCATTCTGGGGACACACACATCCGACGAACAGAATCATCTGCTCATCGCCAGCGTCCAGCTGCCCAGTGAGGACGCACAGTTCGATGGCTCGCACTACGACAACGAGAAGGGCGAGTTTGGCGGCTTTGGCTCCGTGTGTGGCAAGATCGAAATCGAGATCAAGATCAACCACGAGGGAGAGGTGAACCGGGCCCGTTACATGCCTCAAAACGCCTGCGTGATCGCCACCAAGACGCCGTCGAGCGATGTCCTGGTGTTCGACTACACGAAGCATCCGAGCAAGCCGGAACCTTCCGGAGAATGCCAGCCGGACCTGCGCCTACGGGGCCACCAAAAGGAGGGCTATGGGCTTTCCTGGAACCCCAACCTTAATGGTAAGTACATTTAATTGTATTTTGCTTGCGTGTAGAGTATAATGTGCATTATATACGACATTTTCAGGCTACTTGCTTTCGGCTTCCGATGATCACACCATCTGTTTGTGGGACATTAATGCCACCCCCAAGGAGCACCGGGTCATTGATGCTAAAAACATCTTCACCGGGCACACCGCTGTCGTCGAGGACGTGGCTTGGCATCTGCTCCACGAGTCTCTCTTTGGCTCGGTGGCCGACGACCAGAAACTGATGATCTGGGACACGCGCAACAACAACACCTCAAAGCCCTCGCACACTGTGGACGCCCACACAGCCGAAGTGAACTGCTTGAGCTTCAATCCCTATTCAGAGTTCATTCTGGCGACCGGCTCGGCTGACAAGACCGTGGCCCTTTGGGATCTGCGCAATCTGAAGCTGAAATTACATTCCTTCGAGTCGCACAAGGACGAGATCTTCCAGGTGCAGTGGTCGCCGCACAATGAGACCATCTTGGCCTCTTCTGGCACCGACCGCCGCCTGCATGTCTGGGATCTGTCCAAAATCGGGGAGGAGCAGAGCTCGGAGGATGCCGAAGACGGACCGCCTGAACTGCTCTTCATCCACGGCGGCCACACAGCAAAGATTAGCGACTTCTCCTGGAATCCCAACGAGCCGTGGATTATCTGCTCAGTGTCCGAGGATAATATCATGCAAGTTTGGCAGATGGCCGAGAACGTCTACAACGACGAGGAGTCCGAGATTCCGGCCTCCGAGTTGGAAACCAACACCGCTTAAAGCACCAGTTGCCGGCTCCATTTCCACCACTCTGAAACTACAACCACAATTATGTTTTGGCCGCGCCCGATGTCAACTATCCAGCCTATCTGGCGGGTGGGCGCTCATTTTAATTTATATATATTTACATAATTTTAAAAGGTACACAAATAAGTTCAAATTTGTCAGCTGCGTACGATCCACGAATCTTTAATTAAAAACGATTTGAAAGACCCCAATCTGGCTCTTGGTTTTAAATGCGAAAGTTCCCCGGGAATCACAATCTTAGACCACCATATACTTGTGTTTCTTGCCAAACACTTCGATGTCCACACTTAGCGCCCTGACGTCCTCCTTGTGCCGACGCGACGTTATTTTGCCCGTGATAACATCTCCCGCATTCACAGCCTGCGGCTGGTCAATGAAGAAGACCGTCTGCTTCCAGTGGGTCGGCGTCTCATTGGGTGATGTGCTGAACATCACGGCGGAGGGCAGTTCAAACAGTGTGTCGAAGAAGCCAACAAAGGCGGACAGGCGACCCGCTTTGGTGACCTTCAAGCTAAAATTGTGACTAAAGTTGGGATAGTTCAGGTCGACGGTCATAATGTCAAAGTTGGCTATCTGTTCGGGCTCCGTTAGCGTGAACTGTGCGTCCACCACCTCCATGAGCGGCTCCTCGATGGAGCGCTTACGCAGATCGCTCATGTTCACATCGTACACATTTGACCAGAACTCCACCTGCTCGGCGTAGAGGGTGTCGTTGCCATAGCCCAACAGACTTAGGGTGCAGCGGCTGGGCAGGATGATGCCGTTCGGGTTGAGGTGGTGCTCTCGCGCATAAATGATGCTGTCCAGCATAGACTCGTACAGCAGGAAGTAGCCCATCCACTCCGAAATAATAATGTCGTACTTGGCCTCTGGCAAATCAGTATCCTCTAGGCGGCCCTTGATCAGCTCCACATTCTCAACTTTGTTTTTACGGACAATGTCCATGGCCGTGTAGACGATTTCCGAGTTGTCTATGCCCACCACGCGGGAGGCGCCCGCCTTGGAGGCAAAGATGGATAGAATTCCCGTGCCGCAGCCCACATCCAACACTGTCTTGCCGCGGACAACTGCTTCATTTTGGAGCAGGGCCGAGCGGTAGGTGCTGGTCCGCACCTTGTCGCTCAACATCTCGTGGTGGATGCCAAAATGGGAATAGCTGTTGAAGTACTCCTTGTCCAGGTTGGGATTATTGCGCGGTACGGGATTGCTGGCAGCCTTGGAGTCGCTGTCGCCATGAACCTTCTGCAGGAGCTCCTTGTAGTCGCTGCGCATGCGCTCCATGTCCTCGTTGGCCTGCTGCAGCAGCCGGGATTGCTCGGCAATGCGCTGCTGCAGCTCAGCCACCGTCGGCTGGGCCTCGGCAGCATCCGTCTTCAATGCTTCGTAGTCGTAGCACAGCCAAGGCTCATACTCTTGCGGCTTAAGGTACTTCTCGTCCTGCCATAGCGCCTGTTCCGCAGAAAGCAGCTGCTCGGCGGTAGTCTTGTTGGCCCTTATAAAGTTTATCAGCTTGATAAAGGAGTATTGATCCATTTGAAATTTCCCCTTAAGCTGAGACAGGTTCACTTTGTGACGAACATCCAGGTGCTCGATGGCAGTCTCAAGTTTTGGAAAGATTTCGGGGCAGAACAGACAAGTAGCTGGCTCCTCGCCCTCGTCCATGGCATCGTCATCATCATCCTCTATGTCATCGTATTCATCCTCGTCAGTGCTGACATCTGCCGGCTCCTCCGGGACTTCCTTTTGCTGCTCCGCATCCTTTGTGTTCTCTGCCAGTTATGGTAAACGTTGTAGATATTTTGTTGAAGTTTATAGAATTCCCCGAATTTTACCTTTGATTCCAGTGTCCTTCATGTCGTGACTCCAGTTAAAAACAGTTAACAAAATGTTAAATAAAATAAACTTGTTTTTGCGGCGCCAGCACGTGCGGAGATTCAACAAGAAAAAATTCCCTAACGCGTTTCAGTATATTTTATAGCGGATGGTTGATAAACATTTGAATTACAACATATAAAATTCTTTATCTATTTTTATTACAAGTTTAGTCTTACAAAAAAAAATAAAATAAACAAAGACACGGTGTGCCTATTGTAACTATTTTACAATGGATAAGATTTTAAGACACAATTTAATTTTACCAATTGTATTTAATTACAGGGTGTTTAGGGCAACTTAATATTCTGGCGCTTGGAAATACCATATCTTGTATATACCAAGAACTACCAAAAACGCGTTAGGTGAAGCTCTTCCTTGCATAATTCTAGTTGTAAATAAAACTATGTTGCAGGTATTTCAATTCATTTATTAAAGAAAACAATTAATAAACATGTAATTTTTAACCCGTAGATGTTGAAGACACTCCGCTGGGCACAGCCAGTGCGGGCGCTGTCCGCCTTGTCCACTAGCACCACCGGAGCACAGTCCAATGTTTCACCGAATACACCTGCACCGGAACCGGACAAACTATATAGCAAGTTGGAGATTGAGCTGCGGGGGATAGATCCCGCTGTTCTGAAGAGCTACACCTGGTTCGCCACCACCGCTGCAGACCACTTGGGCATTGAGAAGGGCAAGTGGTAAGTGGGGCCACTAATTCCCGCTTCCTGGAGGAGATCTCTAATAAGATAATTTGCAGCTGGTCACCTCGGAAAGCGCACCACGAGCGGATGACGCTTCTGAAGTCGGTGCACATCTACAAGAAGCATCGAGTGCAGTATGAGGTGCGAACCCATTTCCGCTACATCAACTTCCACAAGCTGACGGGCTCTACACTGGACACGTTCCTGGAGTACATCGAGCGCAACCTGCCCGAGGGCGTAGCGCTGCAGGCGTCCAAGACGGAACTGCAGCAGATTCCCGATCACCTGCGCCAACCTCCGGAGCAGGTGTAGCAGCCCCGAGGACCTTAGCCACTAGTTATTTATAGTTGAACGAGGAGCCTTTCAACAGTCGCACAGAGATTAGGCTGATAAACAACAGAATAAATCGAAAATAGAAGCACCGGCACTCGGCACACATAAACCTGCGGCGGTAATCGGCCGAAATCGGGCCCCGCCCGCGATTAGCGTATATAAGTGTTTGGGCAAATTGTTGAAATAAACGTCGTATCTTGACACACACAATGGCATCCACTTGAAAAGTGCTCGCAAACAAAATCCGAGGTGGGCTTGCACTGGCCCCACAGTAGCTACTCCAAGCCGAGCGGAAGCAGATCAGCAGCATAATGCGGCAGGCACACTTCACGACCCAGCTCCTGCTGGCCACGGCCATCCTCTATGCCTGTCTGGCACCCGCTGCCTGTGTCTACGAATCGGTGATCCTTAATTTCCTTAACGAGTTCCGCATGCGCATGTGCCACCCCATTCCGAACTTGGGACTGCCCGCCCTGGATCCCCTGCAGTTGGGTCCAGCCGAAACGGCGGTGAACAATAAATATCTTGTGGAGTGAGTTTAAACTGGAAGAGCTGCTTTCTTCTAGGAATTGCTAAATTTGGATTCGCTCTTGCAGCTTTACTGGGTCCATCGACGACTTCAAGTTGCACGGACTGTCCGATTTCGATGTGCCCACACTTAGCCTGAGGCCGGTGATTGGGCTGACAAGCAGCATGAACATCACCTTTCCCCTCACCCACTTTGAGTCCTTGTACACGGCCAAGGGATCGCTGGCCTACATCCTTAACCTAGCCGGCGATGGCAATGCCGAGTAAGAAGAACAGCCTAGAGAGCACTCCCTAGAAACTATTCTCTTATTAATTATTTGTTTTAAGAACCTCCATCACTGACTTTTCGATCCGAATCTCGTTTCGAATGAGGGCCCTGTCTCCGCTGGCCATCTCGAACCTGCAGATCGATATGCATCTGGGAGATCTCAAGATCAACTTTGAAAATCTGCTGGAGGAAGAGAGAGTGAATGACTTTATTCACGCCCTGGTCAACGAAATGGGCGTGGAGCTGCTCGGTGATGTTTGGGACTATGGCCAGGGCACAGTGGTCTCCAAGGTTCAAACGGTGGGTTCTTCATAGAGTTGCGTTTTTACTGTGTCCATATCATCCACGTCCTTATATACAATTTTTAGGCTGTCAACAATTTCCTGGGTCAGTTCACATTGTCGGACATTATTTCCATCATAGCTGGAGGAGGAAATGGCGAGGAAAGCGCACCCATATTCGAGGGTGTCGAGCCGGACTGCAAGCTTGAGGCCAGCACAAGGAACTAAGACTGAAACCAACATCTATTATAATATAGCCTAAGAGATAATCAAACACAAAAACCGACTAGATTGATTAGTGACATTGGGTTTGCACAAAACACTTGAAAGATAGGATTTATGGACCGTTTGACGTTTGAGGCGAGTTTCACTTATCATCGAGATAAGAATGACCGACGGTAATAATGTCCTCGCGAAGCTATCAAAACCCCATTTGCATTTTAATCCGTCTGTTATCAAACAATTGTTGGTATTCCCGATAGCGACGCCCGCGACAAAGGCTTTGGCTGCTACCTATGAATACCGAATAATCGATGTGGGGTCTCGATAAGCCCTCTTTTTATAGCCGTTTATTGATTTATGGCTATTGTTTGTTGGATTATAAAATACAGGAGGTATTTCATCAAGACCTTGCAAATTAAAGTAGTACAAAAATAAGACATAGTCAAGGACGAACATTTAGTATTAGAGAAACGTAGAATATTCTGCAAGAATTAATGTCCTTTTTCTTGTCAAGATCTTACCATTTAGCTACAGAAAATATTCGACAATGTGACCTAATCTTGTGTACTAGCAAGCAACAAGTGGTATTTATTATCTCCCGACTTCTATTCAAACGTTCCATGTCTATCTAAAGATTAGCAGTACAAAAAATAGTTTTGAATGAAAGTTACTATAATAATAAATACATTTTTGGGAGATTCCCTTGCGATAACAGACCAGGAATTCTTCAAACAAATGAGACTTTTCAACAACAGACTTTATAAACCACCTATTTATTTTATTACAAAATAGTAACAAAAAACCCTAACTGATGTATAACAAATGTGATGTGCTAGTTACAGATGTGGATCCCAGCCGGAAAAGAGCATGCACAGATTGCTCGGTCGCGTGGCCTCGTTGATCAATCGTTCCACTTGCGCCTCGACATTTGAGTCACCGCGAATACTGCCGGCCTCCCTGCCCTCCAGTTTGTTCTGTACCAGAAGCAAAGCTCGCTGGGCAACCAGATTAACCGATTCCTCGCCTAAAAATATAGGAAATTTAACTAGGATAAAGATTAATAAGAAAGATATTAACTTACCGGAATGCTGGAGGGTTAGCTGCGAGGACTGCTTCTTTTTGAGAACTCCCCAGATGAAGAGCGGGTCGTAGAGCAGCACTTCCAGTATTGTGGTGAAGACGGACTTGTAGCGTCGCAGGATATGCATGGTGGCCTCGCAGGACTTGGCAAAAACACCCTTTGTGCCGCATATTCCCATGGGCGCTACAAAGTCGCGGGTCAGGCGGAAGGGAACGGTCTCTGGGGTTTGTTGGATCTTACCCTGCTCAAATGCGATGCCTAAAAGAAATGACTTTTATTACACGTCTTCATTTAGTGTCAGATACTTACCGAAATCAATATGAATGACTTCTGCCGTTTGCTGGTCTATAAGAATGTTCTGTGTATGCCGATCGCCCAGTCCGAGGACGTAGCCCACCATTGAGGTGGTGGCCACACTGTTCGTGTAGGCCAGGCGCCTCTCAAACCATACGCCCGGAATGGGAAACTTTTCCAGCAGGAAGTAGTGAAACACTGGCTTTATATGCTCGCAAATTTGATTATAAACCTCAAAGCGTTTCTCCTTAGGCGACTTCAGATGGGCCTGTAAATATTTTCGTGTTATAGACTAAAGATCTAGATAAAATATAGTTAATCCCACATGCAAGAGCTTCCGGCACTGGTTGTTGGCCCAATCAGTCGGACGATATCGCTTATGAGCGCCTCCTTGGCCATTACCTACGAGATAATGGCCCACGGGCATGGAGTTGTTGCACCACTCGAGGATGCCGCTACGCATGGACAGAGGCGTGACCTTATAGGTGCGAAGCTGCAACTTTCGTTCAATGAACTCCGAATCCTGCTGCAGCAGCTCATTCACAATTCCAAAGACCTGCTGCATCACCGCATCCTGTCGCAGATCATCTTTGCCCTTAATCAGTTGGGCACGCGTTTGGCCGTCGGAGCAAATGCACATAACCTTAACGGGAGCGTTCAGGCCGCCGCACTGAGAGATCTCGTTGGTCCACTTGATAATGCCTATGTTGGGTTAAGATCTAGTTATCGAAAAAGTGATCTGGGGACCAGTACCTACTTGTTATATTGTACTCCTTGTTGGGCATCACCGGCAGCTCGAGGGTAGGACAGTGAACAGCGTCCAGATTGCGAACGCGTCGAACCTTTTCAAACTGCTTGAAGCGCGCCGAATCCGACACCCCTTGTTGGTTTTCGGTCTTGCCCTCGTTGGCGAATTTGATGAGAACTAAAAGGAAAACGAGAAACAGGTAAAAACACAACCTAAAAAGGACTAATCTAAGGGTACCTGGTAACAAAGACTCCAGCTGCTTGCTGGTTTCAGCTGCCGAGGAATTCTTTTCACATATCTGACCAATGATGCGTTGCGCAATCCCCGCTCGCTCCGTATTGCTGTCCTCGCCATCCAGGTGGGCATAGACCAGCGGATACAGCTGATAAAAGATGTGGTGCGGATGATCTTGGCCGCATCGCACCAGCAAATCTGTAAGCACTTTAAGCAAGCTGTTGTTCTTTGAATTGAGGCGGCCAGTTAGTTGGTTAGCAGCACAAATAAACTTGTAACTTGGAGCCGTGAGGATCTCTTCCTTCACGCACTGCTGCAACTGCTCGTTGGACGCGTTGGTGAACCACAGCGAGATGATGCGGTAGATGGTGGCGCTCGAGAAGCCGCTGTCCAACCGACAGTAGGCCATGTGGTTGCGAACCGCCGAGCACAGATGCTCCGTCAGCTTAGCCTCAATCCGCTGCAATTGGCGCTCGTCCAGGCTGGCATAGCGCTGCATTTGAATGCTTATGATTCGCCGGTCATGGTTCTCGCGCTGCGACACCTTTCCAGCCGTCGATCGGTTCTGCTCGATGATGTCCAGCAACGTTTGGTAGTCCTGCGAGTGCCGGTACTCATACAGCTGCTGGTACTCCCTGTCCGCATACTTGGCCATGGCAGCATAGGCAGCTGTTCGGTGACGATTGGCGAAAGCTTCGAGGTTCTGCCACTGTCCGATGTCTGAAGTTTTCTGTTTAAGGGCCTCCCGATGCAGTACAAAGTCATCCATCAGCTTTAGCGAAGCCTTAAACTTGTGCTGCAAAACTGAACTTAAACTCTCGGCATTGCAGTCCATGAGGAATTCGCCCTGCATTCGCAGCGCCGGCACCCGCTGGAGGCAGTAGATAAACTGATCGCTGGAGGTCACATACTCTAGAATGGCCTTGGCTATCTGATGATTCCCCATCTTTACATTTACCTCGGCATCCTCAAGCAGGACGCTCATCTGAAAGAGAAAAGCGAAATGACAAATATCCGTTAAATAAGCCAAATGCTTGAAAAAATATATAAAGAGAGTTATTTTTACTTACCTTTGTAGAGTCGCTAATATTTGGCATTTCACGCAGAATCCCGATGTACTTGGCTGCCAGGTTTAGCCTACCAGCTGCCTTGCACTCCCCAATGCCCTTCAGCAGGTATGTGTCCACAGGATTCTCCTTGTAGAAATCGGTCAAGCGACGTGTCGCTCGTGTACCGGCCATCTTGAACAGGGCGATCTGATGAGCAATGACGTACTCCTTACAGGCAAAGTTGCCGTAATTGAGTTCCAGTTCCTTCTGCCACTTGTTGAATAGTTGGTTCATCTGGGACGCCAGTAGTTGGGTGCCAAACTGGATCTGTGTGACGGAAGGAGAGGTAAGCCAAGCTAATTGTACAGTCCACGTCAAGCCACATCACCTGGCAAAAGTCCTCTGCCTGCTGGAGGGAGCACAGCCAGGTCAAGTACTTGTACACACTCTGCAAGCACTCCACACTGATCTCCTGTAGTATGTCGCGCACACAGTTGTAGGCCATGTCAATGGCCGATAGACTGTTCTCCTCCTCTCGCTGGCTAATGCTTCTGAGGGCCACATAGTGATGCCGATTGAACACTTGCTCCAAATTGAATGAAGTCCTCGTCCCCAGATTCTGTTGCTGCTGCTGCTTGAAGTCCGGAAGTGAGTCCCACTGCCCTAGGCGCCAAAAGACTTCGTAATCCGGTTCCGTGCTTTGTTGCTGCTGGAGTCTGGCGAACGACCACAAACCGTTGCCCTTCATGATTTCCATGCAGAGTTGACTGTTGGTCTTATCTAGGTGATCCGACTCCAATAGGATAGCGGTGAGGTTGTTGCTTCGACCAAGGAAGTCCACACGAGAGAGCATGGGATTCACAAAGCCAGGAATAGCGTCCAAGCAGCCAATAGATTCGTACGCCTAAAATGGTGATAATTTTAGGAAACAACTTATTGAGGAGAAACTGCTCTCCTAAGTACCTTCTTTGCCGAGGCTTGAAAAGATTCGTTGGTCACGGTATTAACGCCCTCAGAGCAAGCCCACACCTCAAGGTACATAATGCTCAGGAAGTAGGCCTGGCAGTGGTTACTAGCCATAACCACATTGCTCAGATTCACGGGAATGGTCCAATTATTAACCACTCGTATACACTCGCAGATGTGCAAGAACCTCTTGATGGCGCGCTTGTTGTGAAAGATCTGCGGATTGGAGCTCGTTGGCTCTGGGCCTACGAAGCGTTCAAAAAAGTAATCTAACATTGTGCATAGGCTGTCCAAGTGCTGTTCCTGATTGGTGGCCAACAGTAGCTTAATGAATGGCTGCAGGCAGGTCTTTGCAAAGGGCAAAGACTTGGCAGCCAACGCACCGAATTCCAACCAACCGCAATCCGTGAAAACGTTCGAAACGAAGGCGCACATCCAGTCCCCATAGCTCAAGTCTTGGGTGGCCTTCAGCGCCGCCAACCAATCGATGCGAGTAATCTGCTGGTACCCATTCAAGACACTCGATTCGGGAGGCTTGACAGCAAATATCTTTATGTTTCTAAAACGATCTAAAAGGGATATCCAATGTAATAAAAGAATCCAATGTAAATTAAGTCAAAGAAGAGCCCGTAAAATTGCCTCAACATTCTTATAGACAGAAGGAGAGTTTAGTGTAAGATCAACTTTGCAAGCTATGCTTTATAAAGACCCTGCTGCGAGATACTAACCCATAATCTTTTGGCCACACTGGCTGTTCACAACTTGAACAACTACGGAAACCAGAGCATCATGAGTGTGAGGATCAAAGTGAAACAAAGATTTCTCCAAGGCCTCACAGACGACGATCAGGAACTTCTCTATAGGTTCTAGATGCTCTGTCTGCACAGAAAAAGGGTAAAGTATTAAAAGAGAAAACATTTTAAGAAGATTAGAGAGTATACCTCCTCGAAGGAATCAAAGTCGGTTTGGAAATAATAAGAAACATTTGATAACTTCAACGGACCGATTTGAGCCAGACACTTTAGGGCGTCCAGGCTGCTTTGCTTGCTGACGGAATCTCTGGCCATTTGAATCAAGCGACTAATGACATCAAATAACATTCGTTCATTTTTCTGAAGACTGTCCTTGTGTTCGGCAACCTGTTGGTAAGGATTTTTATCATTAAAAGCATGAAGAAAGTTTAGATATTTGATGTTCGGTCTCTTACATAAGTTCTCAGGCTTTGTAATCGCTCAGCGGTGGGTCTTTTGAGAAAGGAACGTAGATAGTTATCGACATCAGCAGTGTCTTTGCTGGGCTCTGGGCTGAAATCGTATTTCTCTCGCAGAGTTTGCAAGAACTCGCACTCCGTCGTGTCCTCCAAAAAGGAATGCATATTGATATGAGAGTGGTGGCATTCCAGAATCATTTTCACGACTGCAGTGGCCTTTTCCTTCACTTCCTTGGCAACGCATTCCCGCTGAAAGCCACTCAATAGCTTGGCAATTTCTGCCATGTGTGTAGTGAACTCCCCATGACCAAAAGCTGGCTTGGAGGTCAGCAGTTGCTCGAGGAAGGAAAGAGCGCACACTTGTACTTGGCTGGACTTGGCTGCATTGCGATTCAAGAATGTTAATAAATATAAATAGTTTAATTAATAATTATAGCTTACTGTGGTGCAGATATCGAACCACAAAAAACCAAATGTCGCGAACAAAGTAGGAGCACTGAGCCACAGCAGCCTTCGTCTTGACAGCTTCAGCGGAAGCAGCATCATAGACAGCATCAGCAATCTCACAATATAGAAAGAAACAACGTAATGCCTGCCTGGAAAAGCTGGATATAAAGCAATTGGTTTTCAAGCGGCCAAAAAGATCAACCAATATTCGAGGATGTTTAATTTGAAGTGTTGACATGGACTGGATGCGATTGTCACCTCTTGATGAACCTTTATGGGAGTGCTACAAAGGTATTTAAGTAAGAGAAAACATAAAATAGAGAGAATAGTACTTACCATATGCAGGCTAAGACAAGCGAAAAGTGACTCCACCGAAAGTGTGTACCAGCTGCTTGCTATGCTTCCGGGCAAAGCGTATCCAAACAATCTTTTCATTTCCTGTAGATCGTCCTTGAGCAGGCCAATCGTACCGCAAAGGGTCTCCACATTGAGTTCAACATCCTTGGCATTTAGATGGGAGTATCTAAGATTCTCCAAAAGCCGCTGATGATGATCTTGAAACTCTTTACCTTCGCTTTCGCTGCAAAATGCATTTTTGGCCAGAACATATGAGCCAACTAGGGGAAGGGCCACCTGAGGACACGGAAGCAATCACTGAGATCTTAGATCGAATTCATAATAAGCATTTGTACCTCTTTACTGATGGACTTGCTGTAGCGTTCAATATCCTCACTCTTGCCGTATAGAAACACATAAGCCATAATCCTATTAGCATGAGCTCTACGGAAATCATTCTTGTTTTCATAGCACAGAAAAGAGGGGAACCTATTGGGCAAGTAATACAACAGGAGTTTCACTTTGTTAGATGAGCTTCTCACTTGGAAATGGGCCAGCCCTGTAAGCTCCACGTGTGCAGCAGGAAATCCGTATAGGGCCGCATAAGATCCAGCATGGTTCGTCCATACCCGGGCACTGTACTGCTCAGAAAAAGAAACTCACCTATAGGTAAAGTACATACTTTTAGACTCAAACTATAAAATCGTGGTATATCAAGGAACTCACTTTCTGGCAGACTGCGCAGGGGGCAAAGTAACAGCAGCTGCTTGAGAGCGATCTCCTGATGAAATGAACTTCGCAAAAATATGGCAATCAACATTTGCACTATTATGGACTTGCTATTCCGGATTGCATCCTCGTCGTCATTTATCTAAACCAGAAAATCCCATTAGCTACGGACGACTAAGGATTTTCCCTACATACCAACAGCTTTTTAAACTCAATGCTATCGTAGATCTCGCGACAGAACTCCCAGTGAGTCGAAGAGTTCCCAATAGCATCTTTGGTCACACAATTTGTGTCCAGCAGAATGGTGAAGGTGAACAGCGTGCCAAAGCGCACTTCCAACGTGGGCATTGTGATGAATTTCGCCGTAGACTTGCATATCACAAGGAAGTTATCCTGCTGGTAAATGTCAGGACAACGCTGAGCAATAAGGCCCACGCAACGTACGATTTTCGCCGTCAGTTGGGATGTGTAGGACTTCTTATGGGCAATCCTTAGCAGAGAATTAAGGGCCATTAACATATCGTCCAAGTGATGTTCTATTTGGTAAACAAACTGGAAAATTGCTGAAGGGAGCATCGTTCAAGGATTATGAATTGTATGAATATATGAATCGTTGCTCACTAGGTAAATGGTCGACTACTTTATCGATGACATCCAAATCCAGATAATGAAGCTGAAAGACAGTCTTCAGCTTGCTCACCAGCCAAGTGCAGGCTGCATCGGAAATGCTTGAGCAGCTGCACAATTCCTATAAATATATTGTAAGTCACACCGATTCGAGATGAAATTGTAGTCCACAGAACCTTTGTTACAATAAGCACATCTTGGGGCTGCCATCGCATGGTCACCTTGGTTATGTGCTCAAAGGTTTCGTCCTGATGCGAACTGCAAGCACACAATCCTCCTAAAATGTGCAAGCACTGAGCAGTTATTGTCAAATGATCCGCATTCTCAGAGCGCTCACGCCGCATGCCTAGAATTTTGTATGAAAATTTAAATACGATTTTAAATTAAAGAAAAATACAATTTACAGTGTAGCTTTAGGGCAGCGCCAATGAATTCCACCATCATTTCTATCGGCTGTCTTTCCAAATAATTAAGTAGAATCGAATTAGATTTGAAGACTTCAAGCACAGCTATTTGAAGCCGCAGAATCTCGCGCAGATCGCTCTCATCCAGCATCTCCGAACAGTTGGCCTTGTACTGGAACTACAACCCATAAATACATAAATATAAATTAAGAATTAATATAGGTATACATTCAAACAAAAAATCAAATCAAATCAAATCACATACCTCGATGTGACTGAGAAAAAGACCTATTCTTTTGATCAGAGGACAGCCCTCAAAGCTTTCGGCATCGAACACTTTGTAATGCAAAAGCCTCTCCATTGTGCAGGTCAACCGATGCAGACTGTTGAGGTTCTTTAAGATGGCCGAGGGCTGGTTGTCGTTGATATTCTGAAAGTTGAGATTGCGCATGAGGCACTCGTAGTTGGTCTGGTACAGACAGTTCTTTGTGTCGCTCTGCGCCTGATTAATTGTCACAAAGGGTCGCGCATACTCCTTGTCCAGGCAGATCAATTGCTTGTTATACTTGAATGCCAAAAGATTTTGTTCAGCGGGGCTTGCCTCCGGCTCCAATTTAGAGAGCTCCTCCAGCTGCTGCTGGTCCAAGAAGTTGATGATACTGATCGCAAAGGTGTCCGCCTGAAGCTTAGCATCTATGCTGGCTATATTGTGTATGACTTGAGTGGCGCAAATCCGCTCGCCGCTGCCGTAGGCCCACTCAATAATGGGCTCCAAGTCCGCGGAAGCCTTGTCCTGACCACACTCGCCCGCATGGATGTAGATCTCGCGAATCGTGGCGAAGCATTCGTTGCGCTTCATCATTTCATTTGTGGTGATGCTCTGCATTAGGCTGGTGGCCATTTTCGGGCTCAGCTTATGATGTCTGATCAGCAACTGCAGCACCAGCTGCTTCTCCTTGATCTCCTCGCTGTTGGTGGTGGTCTCTGATATCAAGTGGTTTCCCATCCTAGTCCACAATTCAGCGAGAAAACCCTCCTGTAGCGACTGCGACTTGAGTAGCTCCTGTTCCTTTTTCAGCAGGCTGGCCATGCACAGACGAAGATTCCTCAGGTTCCTGGCATTGCCATACATTTGCATTATGTCTGACACTGTGGTCAGCGACTGCTGGTAGTTGCCCACGTTCAGGATGACGTTGCTTAGCTGCAGCAGCTCGGTGAAGATGGCAAACCAGATGTCGTTGAATGTGGTCTCCTTCTTGGCAATTAGTGTGAACATTTCATCCATTTTGTCCGAAGTTTTGGCCACCTTCTTGGGTACGTCACCATCTCCATTTTCATCCACTTTTCTCGCCTCCTCCAAGTGCCAAAGAACCTGCAAGAACAGAAACTAAAGTATACAACACATTAATTATACGTTTTTCCTTACAATATACATGACCAATGCTGACATCTTGATGAAGTTCTCCGAGAACTTGTCATTGCTCAGTTGTGCTGTCTTGTAGCGCGGAAGGGAGTTCTTGCGGATCTCCATGTTCACAATGGTTTTCAGTCGCATCAGAGTTTGTGGCCACGTCTCGTGGACGGGCACTCCGAGTGTGTTGAAATCACCCATGTCCAGCTTTGGGTATAGTGAGCGCAACGACTGGATGACACACTGGAAGAAAAGGTTTCGGTTGTCATCGCGGAACACATCCTCGTTGTGGAACTCGCAAAACTTCGGCAGGATCTCCTGCATGTGGATGCACAGCTGGTGATGGTAGTTAACCGAGAGCTAAAGTAAAAAAGAGATTAAACTCCGATCTAAACAGATATTAGTTTTAAGCCCACCTCCGTGGCGAAGATAAAAAAGAGACGAACAATCTCCGTCTTCCTCGCCCCAATTGCCGTGCATGCAAAGCTTTTCAACTCCGGCAGATAATCCACCATGTCGCAGTGCAGCTGAACCCGATCTTTGGCCAGAGTGACGGTCTTAGTGATGCATTTGAGTATTGTAGTGTGGAGGAAATCGTCCCCGCCCACATTCACTTCGAACAAATACGAGAGGATGCCTAGAAAGCCACGCAAAGCGTTATGTTGCATTCACAGTAGAACGACTGCACTTACGGCTGTACTCGTTGATCTTCAGTTCGCGCACATAGCTGGCAGAGGAGTAAATGCCCCTGTCCAGCAGGCTTAGTGTTTTGTCGCCAAAGTGTTTTATCACCTCCCGTGACTTGATCATCTCCTCGAACGCACTAAAGAGAGTCGTTTTTGCCAGAAAGTGGCCACTTCCTGACGACTCCAAGCCAGCTAAAGAACACACCAGTTAGCTAGGTCCAAGTGCTCGTTTACTGCTTACCGTCCAAGTTGTATTTGACGATCCTGTCGTGAACATTGCCGTATAAATAGGTCTTGGCCGCCAAAGTCTTGAAGGATTTCTCGTTGGCTTCGTACAAGCTCTGAGCGTGCTGTTTAAAAGCGAAAATTCTGTATGAGATGGTCTTATAATTTACGGGAGAAATGTCACAGACCTTGAATAGTGCCTCCTTGGACGCATCGTAAAGCGCGGCCCACGACAAGTCGAATCGTTTGTCCAGCAACAGAGCAGTCAAAGCCTCTCTGCAGTTGACAAGCTTTTCGTCCAGCTGTTCGATGGCTTTATTTCGGCTTGTCGGCTTATCCGAACGAAGCTCGGCAACGATTCGCTGAATCTCGTTTAGCAGGGCGCTCATCCTGATAACAGGACATTACTTATTGTGCAGAAAATCGCAATTTAAGCTTTGTTTGCTATTATTATTGTTCCCGCGGAAAGTTTTGTGTGCCCGGCAGCTTTCCCGTTTATGAAGTTCAAAATTAATCTGGAATAGGGTGTATTTTCGCCTCCACGGCAGCTGGTCACACTTAACGCGTCCGGGGATAATCTAGTTATGGTATCGATAGTGACATCAATGTAGTCGATAACATTATCGAATGCTCTGCAATAAAAAGGATCTGTGTTGACCAGCCGTATAAGCTAGATTCTGGACAAAAATAATAAATTAGCCAAATATAAAAAAACGCTGAAAAACAAGCTATAGCCGTAAGATTGTACATTATTATATAATGAATTAGGGTTAAATTAAGCCAAACCCACGAAAAAGTACAATTAAAACCTAAACAAAGAAAGATCATTTCGGCAGTGCGATGTTTGTATACCCTTGCAGATTGCTATTGGATCATAATATATCAATATATAAATAAAAAAAATAAATTATATATATAAATTATAAACTAGTTTCAGATTTATGCAGTTATTATATTTTTAAGTTTGTGGCATTCACAGTTTTACATTTTCCTCTACATTAACCGATGATTCCCATGGCATATATATTTAATAGTATATATATAGTAGTCCGATTTTTAAAAAAGTTAACACAGAAATCATACAAAATGCTTATATCTCAGAGTAGACTAATTTATCTTGAAAACTGACAAAATTATAATTTGTTTTTGAAAAGTTTCCCGATAATGCCTCTGGCAGCTATATGATATAGTGGTCCGATTTTGAAAACAGCGAAAATTTCAGCTAGAAAATTAAAAAAAAAAAAACTGTATAACTACAATGCAGGAATATTTTGAGACTCCCAATAAACTGGTAAAGTGTCGACGGTACAGATAGCTCCTGAAATCCTAGAAAAATCCGATACACGGAGTAAAAAGAGCATTGAGATTCTCAGGACTAAGGTCCATATTCTGGTTAAGTAATTAATAACTTAACATTTTACATAAGCACTGCGCCAAAAGAATAAGTTCTGTTTTAATAACCAGCTACCAAGCAGCTGCTTAGCCACAACAGTCAAACGCAAATAATATAAAAGTCAATTTCCTTTTTTTTATTTTTATTATTTTTTTTAATAAAAAAAAAAAATAACAAAATTTAGTAACGACCAATTATTTTTCCCTAGCTCCTTCTCACCAGGAATTCCGCTATTTTGGCTGTTTTTTGTTTCAGCTTTTTTTCGCTCAGGAGGAACATCACTGGTAAACTAAATAAAAGGCCGTGCGTCCATATCTTCTTCGTATTTGAAAAAAAAAGTCTGATCGAACGTGACCGCTCGGCAGAATAAAGTGAAGTAGCAATTACACGATTATATTTAGTACTTTCTAACTCAACAACACAAGGTAAGTGCTTAAATTTCAACGCCATCTCTGTTGTAAAAAGTGCATTCAAAATATTTTGGCCCAATGAAAAAAAAAAAAGAGTTAACCACGTGTTTCTCGCCGTCATCGGCCGCAAGTCTTCTGGGGCAAAACCTAATTTCCTTATTCAATCAATATGTACTTGCATAGTAAAACTGGACTTCTCGAACTTTCGACCCCTAATGAGTAATGCCTTCACACAAACGCAGTCGCGCTTGCATACACACTAGCGTATTTATTTCAAAGAATAATTAAGCAAATGGTAGATAGTGTAGATGTGACTAATTACTTAGAATTGGGAAGAACAACGTGATTGCGCTTATCTGGAATATTCCACTGGGAAATGTGCCGCCTCACAGTCGCATTGCATTTGTATATAGCTTGCGCCTGTATGTGTGAAAATTCTTGCGTCATCCAACGAGGTCTTGGCATTGTTTTTTAATTATCCTCGTATAAATCAATGTTCAAATTAATTAGTCATAGCAATTGCTAATTTATTTTAAGTGTCATTGCGTTTTTTCTGGAATATTCCAATGGTAAAACGTGCGGCTTCTCTCACGCACACCGGCAAACGTCAGCGGCACATCCATACTTCATCATACCCACATAACACACTTCAGAAACATGCTCAATTCCCACCCAGACATGAGTCAAGTCCATCTGATAGACGCGGCTAGTTTATAAATAGTCTTCATATCCATAAATTTATATTTTATGTGGGTTTTCAAATATATTTAGATAGAAAACACGTTGCCAACCGGCATCCAAAGTACATGCACGTGTGTGTATTTGGGAGCGGGTAAAACTAATACACACGAAAACAGCCCCTTGTCGGCCTCAACAGAATGGTTGTCTCTTTCGCACGCATTGAACACGAATAACCCTCCAAAATGACCTGGCTTCGGCAGCGTGGTTCTCTCCGTGTGTGTGTGTTTGCTTATTAAGCATTCCAGAATTTTCGTCTTTGTCCATGCGGTTTCTTTACTTTTTTTTTTGCGCACCTTTCTCGGAAAAAGCCATGGCAGCTGCGTCGGCCGCCATTATTACCGCGTTTTGGCATTGATCTTGCCGTTTTGAACAAAACTCTCGCTGTGATCGCGCTGGTGGCATTAGTCATAACTCGTGATGCGCCAATTTCGGCAACCAGTTTGAGAAATATAGCTTTACAAAAACGAAATGCCAGCTGTAAAAGGCGAAATAAGATGGCGCTTATTAGGGGGAAATGAAAAACCATGTTCTTTGTTGCCTTGGCGATTATTAAATTACATTAACAACCCTTAACGACAGTATGTAATAATATGCGATCACAGCTGGCGATGACTATTTTGTCTTATTAAAACTTCACTCCAGAGTCTCTTATTGTTGGTCCATTTCTCATTTATATACATTTATACAAAATTTAGAGAAAAAATATAAGCTAAAGATTCCCCATTTCATTATTTACAGATGTCTAAAGCTCCTGCTGTTGGTATTGATTTGGGCACCACCTACTCGTGCGTGGGAGTGTTCCAGCATGGCAAGGTCGAAATCATCGCCAACGACCAGGGTAATCGTACCACACCATCCTATGTTGCCTTCACCGATACGGAGCGTCTGATCGGAGATGCCGCCAAGAACCAGGTGGCGATGAACCCGACCCAGACGATCTTCGATGCCAAGCGTCTCATTGGCCGCAAGTTCGACGACTCCGCTGTGCAGTCGGACATGAAGCACTGGCCCTTCGAGGTGGTCAGCGTTGATGGCAAGCCCAAGATCGAGGTGACCTACAAGGACGAGAAGAAGACCTTCTTCCCCGAGGAGATCTCCTCGATGGTGCTCACCAAGATGAAGGAGACTGCCGAGGCCTATCTGGGCAAGACTGTGACCAACGCGGTCATTACCGTGCCGGCCTACTTCAACGACTCCCAGCGTCAGGCCACCAAGGATGCCGGAACCATTGCCGGCCTGAATGTGCTTCGTATCATCAACGAGCCCACGGCTGCTGCCATTGCCTACGGTCTGGACAAGAAGGCCGTTGGCGAGCGCAACGTGCTCATCTTCGATCTGGGTGGCGGCACCTTCGATGTGTCCATTCTGTCGATCGACGACGGTATCTTTGAGGTCAAGTCCACCGCCGGTGATACCCATTTGGGTGGTGAGGATTTCGACAACCGTCTGGTCACGCACTTCGTGCAGGAGTTCAAGCGCAAGCACAAGAAGGATCTGACCACCAACAAGCGCGCCCTGCGTCGTCTGCGCACTGCCTGCGAGCGTGCAAAGCGCACCCTCTCCTCCTCCACTCAGGCCAGCATTGAGATCGACTCTCTGTTCGAGGGAACCGATTTCTACACCTCGATCACCCGTGCCCGTTTCGAGGAGCTGAACGCCGATCTGTTCCGCAGCACCATGGACCCTGTGGAGAAGGCTCTGCGCGACGCCAAGCTGGACAAGTCGGCCATCCACGACATTGTGCTGGTCGGTGGCTCCACTCGTATCCCCAAGGTGCAGCGCCTGCTGCAGGATCTGTTCAACGGCAAGGAGCTGAACAAGTCGATCAACCCCGATGAGGCTGTCGCTTATGGTGCCGCCGTCCAGGCCGCCATTCTGCACGGTGACAAGTCGCAGGAGGTGCAGGATCTGCTCCTGCTCGATGTCACCCCGCTGTCGCTGGGTATCGAGACCGCCGGCGGTGTCATGAGCGTGCTGATCAAGCGCAACACCACCATCCCGACCAAGCAGACCCAGACCTTCACCACCTACTCGGACAACCAGCCCGGTGTGCTGATCCAGGTGTACGAGGGCGAGCGCGCCATGACCAAGGACAACAACCTGCTGGGCAAGTTCGAGCTGTCGGGCATCCCTCCCGCACCCCGTGGCGTTCCCCAGATTGAGGTGACCTTCGACATTGACGCCAACGGCATCTTGAACGTGACTGCCCTGGAGCGTTCGACCAACAAGGAGAACAAGATCACCATTACCAACGACAAGGGCCGTCTGTCCAAGGAGGACATTGAGCGCATGGTCAACGAGGCCGAGAAATACCGCAATGAGGATGAGAAGCAGAAGGAGACCATCGCCGCCAAGAACGGCCTGGAGTCGTACTGCTTCAACATGAAGGCCACCCTCGATGAGGACAACCTGAAGACCAAGATCTCGGACTCTGACCGCACCGTCATCCTGGACAAGTGCAACGAGACAATCAAGTGGCTCGATGCCAACCAGCTGGCCGACAAGGAGGAGTACGAGCACCGCCAGAAGGAGCTGGAGGGTGTGTGCAACCCGATCATCACCAAGCTCTACCAGAGCGCTGGCGGTGCTCCCGGTGGCATGCCCGGCGGTCCTGGAGGCATGCCCGGAGCAGCTGGTGCTCCTGGAGCTGCCGGTGCCGGCGGTGCTGGCCCCACCATCGAGGAGGTCGACTAATTCAATCACCCCCCGAGATGCAGCCCACACAGTAACAATTCTCTCAGCTACAAAATACCAACCAAACAGTAGAAGAGTTGCTTTAACAAAACTTGGATTCTAAATTAGAAAATTAATACAAAACATTAAATCAGCCACCAACTTCAATCGGGACAAACGACAACTGCTTCCGATAGTCATTTATAATATTATTTCATACTAGAACAAAACCAAACACTGCTCCATAATAATATATATTATATTATTGTCATCGATCGATCATCCAAACAATATTTGCTTGTACTTGAATTCAATAAATAAATTTGAGAATTGCAAAATTATGATCTTGTTGTTAATGCGTTTCGGGAGAACTGCAAATAATTTACTTCTTTGTTTTGAATATATATGTTTTTTGGTTTAAAAAGAAGCTAATGAAAGTTTTTTGCTGTTAAATGAGTTGCACTGTAATTTTGGTGGTTATAGCGTTTGCTATATGTTCCAGATGATTATCTTATCTTTGATTATATCTGTATTTAAGCACAGACTGCTATTAGCTCTGGTAGATTGGGAAACAACAGGTGTGGTCGATAAGGAGAGCTTAAGTGCGTTTCAGAAAAGTAACAAAGGGCAAAGTTTTTCTTTCACTAAGTATATTCCATTTTTATTCTTGGGCGAATAATAGTACATATTTTCTGTTAATAATTGTTTTAAAATCAAATAAAAATACTAGAAAAAGTGTAAAGTGTTGTCCGCAAATCGTTGCATATTTCTAGGCTGCAAAATAATGTTCTACATTTCTGTATTTTTATTCCGACTAGTTAAAATTCGTTTAGAGAGATTCAAAGACCTCAAAATTCATAGCACACTCTAGTTTAATTATAAGTTGTAAGTGCAATGCCTACTTTGACTAATCCACCCAAGCAAAATTTGGGTCCTTTTCCTGCTTCGATAATGGCCCCCCGATGACGGGCAAGTCACTATTGTTGGGCCTGTACAGGCCCCCACTGAAGTTGTCCCGGGCGGGAAGGCGCCGGTTAAAGACGTTGCCCGCTGTCTTCGGCTTGAAAATTATGTCACGACCGGTATCCGACTTAAGATGGTTGGTCTTGGGAGCATTCACCTGGTCGAGATACGATTGCCATTGCTGCAGCTTGTCCTCCGCTGCCCGCAACTGCTCGATGCTGCGCTCGTGGCCAGGATTAATGCCAATGGGCTGGATGCCTGCGATCTCCTTAAGATCCACCTTAATGGGGGCCAGAGCCGAGATGGCTCGCGACAAGCCTATTTGTGAGTGACGGATTCGGTGCTCGGTAAGATCGGCGCCCAGCAGCTCCTCGTGCGGATCCATGCGTATGGGTATTATCTTGTTGATCACAAAGAGAAGCAGGAAAGTGGAGCAGATGCCCCAGCAGACCAAGCATAAAGCCGACAGCGTCTGGATCCCTAAAAGGTACCAGCCGCCGCCCTTGAACAATCCGCTGCGACCGTTAGTCGTGTCGAGGGGAATGGGATTGTCGGCAAACAGTCCTACGGCAATGACGCCCCAGATGCCGCATACTCCGTGCACGGCACTGGCACCCACCGGATCATCCACACCCATGCGATCGAACAGTGGCATGGCCAGCACGCAGAACAGTGAACCGATGGCTCCGATCACAAGCGCCTCCCAGGCGCGGTACAGGAAGCAGCCAGCCGTGATTGACACCAGAGAGCCGAGCACCCCATTAATAAGATCCATGATGTCCATGCCGCCTCCATGGCGCCAGAAGGAGTATCTTCAGGAAAATGAAGATCAAGACTAATACATCGATTAATTTAGAGTGTACTTACATAGAGCTTATGAATCCGCCGCCAAAGGAACCCATCATGGTCATAACGGCCGCCCTAGCCGCATACTGCCACTTGGCTCCACTCACGCCGTAGGTGCTGCCCGAGTTAAAGGCCAGCCAGCCCCACCAGAGCACGAAGAGGCCCATGCAGGCGTTGACGGGATTGCCCAGTGGCAGAGGATCGTAGCCCTCGGAATAGCGGCCCAGGCGAGGTCCCAGCATGGCGGCCGAGGCGAAGGCGGAGGCGCCTCCAATCAAGTGCACTGGTCCACTGCCTGCAATGTCCACGGCGCCTAGCTTGTTCAGGAACCCGTGCTCTCCCCAAACCCAGCCAGCGGGAATGCAGTAGACAGCAGTGTTTAGGAACGAAAACAGACAGTAAGCCTTAAAGTTGCAGCTGGAAGGAGGACAGTTAGTAGTGAATATTAAGAAAGGAAATCAAGTCAAACCCACCGTTCTGCCATGGCGCCGCTAACAATCGTTGTGGCTGTGGTGGCGAAAGACAGCTGGAACAGGAAGGCCGCAAAGATCTGTCCCATTAGAGCATCGCCAACCGGCGGATCCAGCAGAAAGTCACCGATTGCTATGAAGGGATTGGAGAGTGGGCCCCGTCCAAAGCTCATTCCATACCCGAACAGCCAGTAAGTAAAGCCACCCAGCACTATATCGATGACATTCTTCATCATAATGTTGACCTCGTTCTTGATGCTCACGCACCCGGACTCCAGCATTCCGAAGCCCGTTTGCATGGTAAAAATTATGAAGGAGGAGGTAAGCACCCAGTTGGTGTCCTCAACGGAGAGGTCGTACAGTCCTGGTATTACATAGGTGCTGTGATTTCTCGCGGCTCCAGCACCGACTCCTTTTGCCGCTGTGACGTTGTCCATGTCCGTTGCCTCTGTCAGCCGTTTGCTGACTGCCAAAATCGGAGACCAATTGGCAGGAGCAACTGCCCGCGTATAATGAAACTTTCAAATTACCCCTGCACTTGATTTAAATGCAACTTAATCGCCGTTCAGCAATCGCAGATTATTCCGTTTGCGTGTTATTTTGCGCACCCTCTAATCTGTTGCTGTTGTTGTTGTTGTCTGACCCTTAAAGTTTAAACTTGGCTTTAGGGTCGCATGCCGGAATGCATTTTGCAAAATTAATGCGAACATTTTGGGAAAATTGAATTTAACAACTATCAGAGGAATACGATATGTACTTGGAATGCGTCATTGAAATAAGATTCACTTTAAATCACAATGGTTTTTGTTGAATAGGAATAGTTAAGCTATCATATGTTCCACTGAAATCACTATTGATTTGAAATCATTCGAATCGTTGTCTAAAAAAAGAGTGCAAGCTTTGGGTTTGCTTTAATTCTGTGCTGATAAAGCTTATGGAGAAAAATTTAGAACTTGCCTGTATAAATTATATTTATTTTTATTTTATTAGAGTAATTATATTTTCAAACTATGTGCGCGAAGTTGACTTGATTATCCTAATGAATTTCTTGTTGAGTTCTAAATAAAATTTAAGATAATCAAGTAAACAATATTGTCTTGAGTTGGAAATAAGTTCGGCATTGATTTGTTTGCCTTCTCGACACAAGCGAAAATGAAAACACGTTTGAACTGCAACTGTTATAAGTTCAAATGACTCCCACGCAGAGCAATAATGCAGCCCTGGAACTTGAAATGTCCTGTGGTTCCAAGCAGGCAACCGTAACTTAACGGGAACCCTGGAAGCGGAACTTCTGAGCGAAAACTCTCGTTCGGTTCGTCGTCGTCGGTGGTTGTTGGTATTGCTCGAACGTTCGCAAAAACTGTTGAAAATACTTGGATAAAATACTTGTGTGACAAAATAGCAATTAACCAATTATTTCTGTTGTGTGAAGAGTTCTAAAAAGCGTGTGCAAAATGTATTTTTTGGCATTGCTTGCGTTCATTGGAAATGCCAAAGGTAACGGGAACGGTCCAGTGGGGAAAACTAATGTGAAAAATTTTATACACACACACAGACAAACGAGCATGCAAATTGAGCCCCATATCCTGGTGATGCGAAAAAGGTTAAGCTTCTTAATGTAAAAACCTGTCGATTAAAAGCATGTGAACTCCTTGAGAGTGAACACAAGGTTTTTCAGCAAAATCAATTTCGATTGCTCGGATTGCTCCTTCAGCGATAATTGGAAATATGGTCCATGGCCACAGAGTTCACAATTTATGGGACACGGGGCACACACACACACACACACAGTCAGAGCCAGCACTCACCAATACCAACCCACATTCTGCGCTTCGTTTCGCTCTTTTTCTCAGCGGAGCAGAAGCAGAATCAGAATCAGAGAGGGAGAGAGAGAAAAGGGGCAGTTTTTTGGGTGGGGAAATGGAAATGGCAATACGAAGGAAGTGGCCTGCAAAATTTAGCTTTGCTCCTGTATGTACATATGTATGTATATATACATACATGTGTGTCTGCTTTGTGGTGGGCGGTTGTTTGGGGGTGTGTGTGTATGGTGTTTATTTTTTGCATGTATACTCGGCTCCTTTGTATGGGTGTGAACTGGGTGTGTATGTGACACGTGTGTATGTATTTATCACACACATATACACACCAATTTCACTTGGAAACTCTCGAATGAACGGCAACATTTTTTTTGCGATATTTTTCCTTTTTTGTTGCGGGGGCGTAACGCACGCCTGTTTGCCATTTTCGTTCGTGCGTTTCCTGCCCAGAAATTTGGCTTTCCCCTCCTCCTCCTCCTGTCACTCTAACGGTCCTCCGCTGCATACACATGTACCTATGCATGTATGTATGTTTCTGAGAGTGTATGTGCATGTATATTTGTTTTTAATTTGAATTTCCTTTTGCTGTTTAGCATTTAAATGATGTCGAAAATGTTATGCGTTTGCATTTAATTTCATTCAAGTGATAAATATTGTGGCCTTAGCTTGCGTCTCTCTCTCTCTTTACCATTTTCACTGATTTACCCTCCATGTCCCTCGATTGAGCGGAGGATTTACAGCACCTGCTGCACTATGTCATTGCAACTGTATGCGCTCCTTCTGTTTGTGTATGTGTGAGTGTGGTTTGGTGGCGCAATTTTAAATCACCAAAGGCGAAAGTTGGTCAAGTGTGCCAAAATAAAGAATTCAGCATCCAAGCATCGAGTGCGCGGTTGTAGGTGCATGCTTGTGTTGCTGTCTCGAGTCCTGCATATTCCAGATCTCTCTACCACCAAAGATTTCAGCTACATATTTGCCAACATAAGAGCATACATACTTAAGTATATACAAACATAGAAATTATTTCAGTACAATTTCATAAATGTTTTAATTGAAATATATTATTAGAAGTTCTCGAAAAATTTAAGCACTTAAGTTTGGTAAGAACGAAATGTACTTAGTTTTGCCAAAGAAATGGCTAAGGATTTTAAATCATAAAACTGACCCAGCAAAGTATGCTACAAGATATTTCAACTATCTGTGATTGCTTTGAAATGCAAAGCGATATCTATGAATTTACGGCTGCTCTAATGAAATTTAATTAGTGATTTAAAATTGGACTTTTACAATTTTAAAAGTATTTATGAGAATATATATTATCGTTATAGTTTTGTTGCCTTTCAAACCCATATGGGGAGATCTTTCTTTTTAAATGCTGTTACTTCTAATTGTTTTTTCGTGTGATTCAAGAACAGCAGAGATTTTCCAACAAATTTAAATTAAGGGTTTTATCTGTTTAGAGCAAGAATGTATAGAGAAAAAGCTGGTATTCAGTAATAGTTCTTGCAAAACACTCTTGGTAACACACTACATTTTAACATTTAAAACCACGAGCTTGAATTGTTCCGATTTCTTTCAAAATCGGCAGATGGAAACGCGGTGAGCTCGAGCCTAGTACCCGGAGGCCACTGCCGCGACTACAATGGGAAGCTGTACGAGACGGGCATGCACTACATGCCCGGACCCGACTCCTGCCGGCTGTGCACCTGCGACAGCGGACTACCCAAGGCCTGCAAGATGGTGCTCTGCGAGGCGTTCAGCAAGTGCAAGTCATTCCAGACCGTTGGCAGCGGCAATAATTGCTGCGAGGTGATCTGCCTAGACGACCAGTTCAGTGACGGGAGCACAGACTTTGGCATTTGACTGGTGGCCAGTGGCATCACGGCCACGCTCTCGCTTTCATTGCTTTTCTTCCTGGTGAATCGATTGCGGCAACGCAAGATGCGAGCGCGAGAGAATCGCCAGAATGCTGAGGATCAGCGCAGCATCGTGGGAAGCATTGGGTAAGTGTTTCACCGAACGTGTAGTCAAGGAGGTCATCTATTGATGTGTTTTCGAACTTCAGCTACATTGCCGGCAACATGGGCTACATGGAGGGCAATCTAAGCGCCATTGACTACTCCTATGGCGGCGCTGCCACCCACTATCCCTTATGGAAGCCGCATTTCCCGCGAGGCGAAGCTCCACCGCCGTACGAGGAAGCAGTTGCCATTTCACAAGCGGAGGCCCTGAGCGCCCAGTGCACGGTGAGCCTGCCAGCCAGCAGCTCGCAGAGAGCGGTTGCCACTGTCAGCCAGCAACAGCAGCAGGCTGTGGCTCATGCCCAGGCTCAGGCGCAGGCGCAACAGCAGCAACAGATCCAGGCGCAGGTACAGGCCCACCAGCATCTTCAGCAGCACACGCTCCAACTGCACACGCAGCCGCAGCAGCACCACCAGCCGTACACCCAACAGCTGGTAGCGCATCCACATGCCCAGCACGCCCACCAGCTGACCGCGGCCGCTCCAGTGATGCCACAATCGAACCAGTACACTCAGAGCACCACGAACTTGATTAACATCAATATCAACAGTGGCGGAGTGACCACCATAGCCACCGGGGAGAACCACCAACCGCCTTACAGCTTGCAAAGTGAGCAGCAGCACCAGCAGCAGCAGCAGCTTACCTTGGAGCAGCACCATCAGCAGCAGCAGCAGCAACAACAGCAACATCTTATGCAGCCTCCGGTAAGCAGTGGATCTATTTGTCTGCAGGCAATGCCCAAGCCGCCGGTCTCCGCTGAGTGCAGCTACAAGAATTGCCATCTGAACATCAGCGCCAGCGTGACCACAGCGGCGGCCAGTTCAAGTTCGGCTGCCTACTCGACGGGGCGCCGGACGACGCCTCGCGGTTCGCAGGAGCTGCTGCACCAGCTGCCCCAGCAACAACAGTATCTCACCGTGGCTGATGTGGAAATCAATGCCAGCGCCAGTGCAGCTAGCTATCATTCCCTGCCAGCTGCCAATGGGGAACTTCAGGCCACGCCTACCCACGCCCAGGTGCTGCAGCACCAGCAGCAGCAGCAGCAACATCTGCTGGCGGCCATATCCACCCCGGCATTGGAGCTCCTGCAGCCCCTGGAGATCGCTACAATCTCAGCTTCGCCAGCGTCGAGCACAGCGGATTCGGTGACCCAGACAACACAAATGCCTCTGCACGGAACCCTAAAGAACAGCCAACAGCAACAACAACAACATCAACAACAACAACAGCAGCAGCTCAGCAAGACCCCATCCAGCTCGCGTCGGTACCATCGCACGATTCCGCGATATTTCGCTGTTGCCGATCCTCTTCAGGTGAAGCCGAAGACCAGCAACAGCTCGACATCCACATCGGAAGCGGCCGGAAAGCAGGCCAACAAGAAACCCATGTGCCAGTGCCCCATCCAGCACGTACCGATGTCCTACATGGGGAGCACTGCCAATGCCAATGCCTTTCTCAGCGGAGCTGGCAAGTTGTTTGCCACCACCTCAAGTAGCAGCAGCTCGACGCCCACCTGCTCCCTGTCACCAGGAGCCGCGACATCTGGCGGCGTCCGGCATGCGGCCACTCTGGCCTATGGACAGCGAGCCAAATCATCGACGAATTTGCAGCAGCACGCCCAGGACTTAATAACGGCAGCAGCGGGCGGAGGAACTCTGAGGCGGAGCGGATGTGGCCACGAGCCCAAGATAGCCACCATCTCCAAGCAGGTGGGCGATGAGACTCACAGCCCACATGCCGGATCAGTTGGCGGGGTCAATGTGTCCGCTATTATTCCACCGCCTCCGCTGCAGCATCCCGAAGAGGTGTCCGCCCCTCCCATTGTTCTGGGTCGCGTTCAGAAGCGCTCATCCAGCAGCTCCGCGGAAAGGGGCCGAAGTACAAGTGGGGGAACCGGTAGCGCTAATGGGGGACGTAGTGCGTCCAGCGGAGGCGGCGATTCCCTCTCCAGCGCCTACTTGAATCGAAAGGTGAGTTCGAAATGTAAGTAATCCCTTTGTGAGAGCTTGACATGGCGGGGAATGAGATCGCAGTCGAAATTGGAGCAGAGCTACACTGATTGGTTTCCGAAGATAATCTCTCTGGTTTCATTCCTCGATTTGATTATTTCCTGTCTAGTACTTGTGGCTAATCCATCGATATCTTTCAGGTTGATGCCTACTTGAGTTTGACGCAGAAACAGCAGCAACATTTCTATAACCAACAACAGCAGCAGCAGCATCATCTTCAGCAAGATCTAAGCAATCCGACTTTACCACCGAAACTCTACAAAAGCCTAACGAATTTAAAGAGCGCCACCGTGGTCACCACATCCTCCTCCTCCTCGTCCGCCAGCGGCAGCAACGCCGTGTCCACCATCTACACGCTGAGCAAGCCGTCCTCCAGTGCCCAGCGCAAGGAGCAGACGCCCACGCTGACGCTGCCGCCGGCCAGTCCGGGCGCTGGTTGCGGAGAGAAACTGGCCAGCGGGAAGATCAACTCGAGCACGTTCTATCCGCTGGCCAACCACGTCACCTACACACTGCCCAAGAACATCAGCGGGAAGGTATCCCTGAACAGCACCATCAACAGTGTGGTCAGCAAGGTGCCCTCAGTGATCAGCATTCCGCCGGACAGCAGCTCAATTGGCCAGGGAGGAGCTCCGGCGAAAAGCACCACACTGCCAAAGATACTGCGCGTGAAGCGAGAGACTGGAGCAGGAACGACTACAAGTCCGGCGATTGCCCATTGCCAGATGCCAACGTATCCTTTGGCACCAAAGAGCAACAGCATCGGCGGCACCACCGGGGTATCCAGCAAACGATCGCCCAACAAACAGTTGCCCGTGTGCACCGCTTCGAAGAATTGCCTGAACCCCAAGGAGCACTTCCTACCCAATGACACCAGCCTGGATGATGACTACCTAAGCGAGTGCGAGAACTGTAAGATAGCCCAGAGTGCCAAGTACTATTTGGATGCGGAAATGAACGGTGGCAGCTCTACGGCCTCGCACCAGGAGACGATGACCCTGCAGCGCAAGTCGCTGGAGGAAATCATGGAAGAGCCCCACGACAGCTACTACCGCAATTCGCACACTCTGCCCAGTAATGCCAAGAAGCATGGGTAAGTTTTATATAACCTGTAATTAAAGAGTTTATAAGAAATGTAATTACAACTTTAATTCCTCTTACAGTTCGGTAAGCAAAAACAACCGGGAGTCCTGGCAGTTCTCGACGATTCCCGCTGCCAGCTCATCGGAGGAGGATGTCAACGAATGAGATTTAAGCCATTTTCTTTAAGATGCCAGATCGATCCCATGCCCCGAAGTGCATCCTAAAGAAAACGCAGGCTCCAAACATCCCAACAGTGTCCCCAATCCCCGGAAGGCAAATCAACTTGAGTAGAGCAAAGTTATAACTACTAATGGCTGCTGCAATGAAGGAGAGAAACTCTGTGTATATATATACTATAAATTATGGCATTAAATATTTGTGAGCAGGAGGTGGCAGAGTAACCAATTGATTGTTAGATATTAACCAAGGCAATATGCTAGAATCCGACTACGCGTGTTTGTTATATGCACACCTGTATGTATATCTATGTATGTATGTAATTGAATCTGTATATTATGCGATAGACTAAGACAGGGGGAGTTAGGCCGAAGAATTAAATCAATTATAGCCCATGCATTATTAGCGCAACTGTGTAATATTTAGCATATATGTATATGAAATTGATAATTAGGATGTCAAGCCCAACTGCCATCTGCCATTTTGCCAATGTTAACTGTCAATATTTTGTATGTATGTAATATCTAAAAAACTTTTTATATACTATATACATAGGTACTGACCAAGAGTCAAGGTATTCTTCCCCTGCAGCTGCACCGAACATTGCACACAAGAACTTGTAGGATAAACCAATTGACATACATACATATATGGAGGAAAGAATAGAATACGTACTAGAATTGAAAGCTCATTCAGACATTGCATTCCATCCCATTCGCCCCGCTTTATAAATACCAGTCTAAAGTGTCATTTCTTTTCCAAAACTAACTCAAATCAATGTACCATATAAAATATAAAACGAAACTAAGTCAGTTTCTAGGAAATAAAAAATCGTTTTCGAACATGCTAGGCGTAGGCGGTGTGAAGGTTTATAGACATTAGACGGTTTCTTGATCGATAACGAAGGACTTGCTAGAGAATAACTTTCGTTTGCTTCTTAATGACAGTCTAATGCCAACGGTACGAGCACGATATATAAGTAAATATATAAATGTATATGAAAAACAGGTAGAGGAGTATAAGGGTCTTGAAATGAAAGGCCCTCGATTGAAGAATGAATTGTCTGATTTAATCAATTTGCAAAAACTAGTCGATACTAAGCCAGGAGTTATGCAAGCAATTAGTCGAAGCCTAACTTGGACGAACGCCAAAGTTACCCGAGCAGAAATTCCCCTGATTTTAGCCTTAGTTCTCTTATATATAGTATATACTTTACTTGTAACATTCTCCAAGGACATGGACAGGAACTTGGCAAATGGTTTTTGTTCCGCTTTTGGTTGTAATCGATCTCAGACCTGATAAACTGTATTGTGTTCAACGGATGCTCAAAATAGCTGTAATACATTTTGATAAGTATAAATGATACAATTTGTTGCTTAAGTTCGTACTTACTACATATTGTATGTTCAACGAAGACTTGCTGTTATCAAATGCTCAAAGCGTGTACTGACCACAACGCAATCGTGTCGCCCCCAAGGATCCGGGGAGTGTAGTTTAGCGAACAGAAAAAAAGAAAACAAAAATAAAAGTATTACAAAACTTACTCAATAGTATTAAATAAACAAAAAAATCAAACGTTTTTCAATATATACTTATTAGTCGGTCGAGTCGTTTATCAAAATTTAGTTCCCAACTATTCAATAAACAGAAAATGAGAAACATAAAACCAACAACATATGTACATCACGGCTAAGTACGAATTTTTATTCAATAAGCTACATATATATTTACTATTAAACGACGTCTCAAGAAAACCAAATATATTGAATTAACAAGCAAAAAATACTTGGTAAAAGTAGTATAATAATTGCAAACCATAAAAAAAGAACATATAATAATTAAACTAGTGTGTGCGATATAGTTAAAACAAATTTACCAAAATCGAATAAAAACCAAACTCGTTTCAACCAACAAATTATTCAATGCAATTCAAGTCGATATTGAGATTTGTGTGGATAATTGCTTAAACAAACCAAAATATTACGAGTATCAATGTGTTAATTGAACAAAAGTCGTATTGTAACTACTTAAATTTAATTGCAACTAAAAGCTGGAAAAATAAATTGGTCTATAATGAAAAATAATAAATATGAGTGTGTGTTTGGTATGGAAAAAGGGATTAACATATGAAAGGGAAGACTCTCTCATCATATATAAAAATATAATCAAACACTTTAAAATTAAGTAAAAAGAAACCGAAGTTTCTATACCCTCGGAGTTTGCAGGTGGATCAGGAGCCCAACCATGGTTTGATCAATTGCAACTCTCTGCCGAAATTCCCAAAATAAGAAGTCAGTTCTTGAGGTTTTAATTGTAAAAAATGCAATACAATTTGTTACGTGTTGTTTTTTTTTTTCGTTTCTTTCGTTTTTGTTTTGTATTTTTAAATCATAAAAACAATTTTACGATGTATCAGATGTTTTGCCTTTAGTTTATATAATATGTAAGGTATAACCTATTAGTTGTTGTTTTGTAATGCCTGATTCTGCTATTAATGCAAAAACACTCGCAAGCGGCGAAATTAGTGAATTCCTCTTTTATATTTATATACATACTCGACAACAAAATTAAATAAATTAAGTTATGTATGTATTTTTGTTTTTGTTTTGTTTCGGTTTGCTTGATCAACGGACACGGCGGTGGAAGGGAACGATGGATAGCTGGAGCTAGAGGACAAATAAGAGGGCTAAGAGGCCTAATAAAGATGATGCTGCTACTGCCGTCGCTGCTAAAAGTAGAACCTTTCGGAGGATTCCAGCCTAGTTCTACTTCTTCGACGGCTGACTGTCCAGCACGGGTGTGATTGTCTTGCCTCCAAAGATCTGGCCCCAACCGATCAGGCTGCAAGCAAAAAAAAGGCGTTATTTATGTGAATTAAAATTTCAGAAACACCTTAAAGGCCGTTAACTCACCGCCAATGGTTCTCCACACGTCTGCTAAGGGCTATCTTTTCACCCTTTTCCGTGCACACTGGCGTCGTGAGCACAATCTTGGCCAAATCACCCTTGGTGGCCGAGATGCGTCCGCCGGTGCTCAAGGAGCCAATATTCACCAGCAGGATCTCGTTCTTCTGCAGCTTCTCCACTCGCGCTCCCTTCTTGTCGCCATCGGTACGAACGCCCAGCAGTCGGCGCAGCAGGTAGTACGAGATTTCCAGCTCCTGGTAGATGTCCGGCAGCTGGCCAACGGCACCCAGGACTTGACCGACCAAACGATCGGCACGGCACAGCGTGGGATCGATTTTGGTGCCCACACCAATCAGACCACCGGGAACGGCGTACTGCAGCTCGTTCTGCTCGGCAAAGAGCGAGACGATGCGCGAGAAGATCGGGCGGCAAGTGATGTTGCCATCACTGTCCTTGGTCACTACTCCTGGACGCACCTCGATCTCCTGGCCAACCTTGAGCACGCCACTCAGGATGGAGCCTCCGGCCACGCCGCCCTTCAGGTCCGCCACTTCGCAGCCGGGCTTGTTCACGTCAAAGGACCGAATGACGATCAGACGGGGCGGGGCATTGAAGTCACGCGGCGGCACAGGGATCTTGTTTACAATGTACTCGCAGAGCACATCAATGTTGTACTTGAGCTGGGCAGAGATCGGTATGATCGGTGCGCCCTCAGCGACGGTGCCTTGGACAAACTTGGTGATCTCCTCGTACTGTTCCTTCGCCTGGCTCTCCTTGATCAGATCAATCTTGTTTTGCAAAATCAAAATCTGTTTCAGTTTCATAATCTCAATGGCAGCCAAATGCTCAGAGGTTTGCGGTTGTGGACAGGATTCATTGCCTAAATAAGCATACAAATAGTTAGTCTTCGTTTTAAGACAATGCTAAAATGCGCATCACTCACCAGCAATGAGCAGCAGGGCAGCGTCCATCACAGCGGCGCCGTTCAACATAGTGGCCATGAGAATGTCGTGACCGGGGCAATCAACAAAGCTGACGTGTCGCACCAATCTGAAGTTGCCGGAGCAGGCGGGACGGGTGCAGGGCAAGCTGTCGTCTTTGCTCGATGCATCCGATACAAAGCTAGCCGGTCGCGGGCACTTGGGGTTGTCACACTTGTAGATTTTGGCATTGGCATAACCTGAAGACGAGACAATGGAAAATGGGAATTAAGATTGTGAATCAGACGAGGCCTTAAAGGAGAAAATGAACTGAGTAGGAGTAACTTTAAAGCAGTGTAATGAGTGGTTACAGGCACAAGGATAACTTAACCCAAATAATAGTTAAATTTTGAGCTTTCCCGTAAGATTACCCTAAATGAGAATGAAAAGTAAGCCCTAAGGTTACACCAAATCACAGCCTCAAGGCAAAATAGAAGTCGCATCACTTAATTACCATACGATTTTTATTGTGAAACTGTAAGCTTAGTATTTATACACTTAATACGATACATGTTTTCTGTGCATTCTAAGCCGTGGGTGGCCAGGGCATAAATCATATTCTAAATTCAGTACAGTAATCGCGATACGTTTTATACAAAAAAAAAATTCGGATACTTCGGCTACTCGAGAACATCTCGTTGCGTCCTAATTCAAACTTAACATTCGACACCCTCCAACACCATAATCTCCATTTACATTTGGTGCAAATAGTTAACAAATAAATAAATTTTAAATGTCACTCTATTCTTTGTTGTGCAAAAGAATTTTTGTAATCGAAAACTAATTGGTCCAATGATATATATATAAAAAAATACAATACGATGGGGGGGCAGTGCACGATCTAAGGAAAAATATTTAAGGAATGTCCAATTCCATCCTTAGAAAAGGACCTTCCGGCAATTGGCCGCTCCACAGCGACATTCGACGCGCGCAGCCGTCGATAAGTTCTCATAGGGCACGTCTTCGTTGTCCGCTCGAATGTAGTCGAAGCTCAACTCCTCGCCAGCTCGGATCTGGCGCAGCGTGAAAAATACAAGGTGCGGTAGGGCCACATTCAAGTGCTCGATCCAGCACGGAAACACCGCCAAATTGGGATCGCACGAGTGGTTGATGAAGTGCGAGATATTGCCGAAGTTGGCCGCATCGATGGTAAACTCGCTCTCCTGGGCCGTGTTGTAGTCGAGGTCGAAGAGATAGGTCCTGCCCTTGTCATCGTACGCCTTTCCACGCTCGTTGGCCTCGTCGCTGGTAATGATCTCACCAATGTACTCGCACACAAACTCTCCCTTGCGCAGTGCGACCGGTGTGCGCACCCCCCAGCCGCTACCGTTGCTGGTCTTGAACAGCACCAGCGGATGCTGGCGTCCGTGCTGCACCACGCGATTGGAGCAGTTCGGGCCGCAGGAGCAGCGGCTATTGCACTCGAAGATGGCGCTGCCAGGACGAAGTCGCAGGCGCCGAGTGCTTCGATCGTAGGCGAACAACTCGCTGGCCATGCGGGCACAGCATTTTGTGGAAGCGGCGCACTCCTCGGCCCCGTCTTCGCTCGTGCATTTGCAGCCCAAAACGGACGGCTCCGGTTTCGGCACGCCCTCGCCGATTATGTTGTTGCGGATGTATACGAAATTGCTGTCTATTGTCTCCAGGTCCACCATGTTCTCAACGCGTATCGGCGGCGACGACCCCTCTACGGCATTCATGCTGTTCTCAAACAGGGCGAGGTCCACAATCTGCTGCTGGCGCACAAGCTTCGCTCGCTTGATATGCATACTGTGCAGAGCCCGCTCTTCGATTATACCGCGCTCGCGCTGGCTTCGACTGCTGGCTGCCCGGTATTGGGCCAGGAGTATAATATCAACCTGCATCCTCAGCGGCTCAAAGTCTTCAATCTCGGCCACAGATACGTTCTCCATCGGCGGTATGGCCTTCAGCTGTTCCTCAAGTTCACTGGTTACAGCGGCTATGTACTTCTCAAAGAGCTGCATCTGGCGCTCCACAAACTCCTCCATTTTGGCACAGTCGGCTAAATTGTCGAAGCTCTCCCATGTGTTCTTGCTGGCGGCATAGCCCAGCCATTTGACAAAGAAAACGGGTCTAAACTGGACCACTTCGACGCACTCAATGAGCTCCACAATGTACTCGCCCTTGGGCGGCTTTTTAATCATTAATCCCTCGTTGTTCTTTGAACGCTTGTAACCGGGGGCCGTTGGAGAATTCACGCCGCTGCTGCGTCGTCGCTTTAGATCGGCAGATCCTTTCAGTGCAAATTGGGCCATGTCCTGCTCGTCGCAGCCCAGGGCACTGCCATAGCCACTGCTGCTCCGGCGACTAGTGCGTCTTGGCAGGCTGGTGGCCGGAGCTGTATCCGTTGCTGTTGCTGTTGGTGGTGCCGGCATGGAGCTGCGCAAGCTGCGCCTCTGGTGCCGCAATTCGGCAAGATGGCGAGAGCGATTGAACTGTTTGATCTCATATTCCTGTCGCTGCTGCTTGGAGTTCAAAAGTATTTGGATTTTCTTTTCGCTTAGGCGTTCTGCAAATGACAAGGTTTGGACATTTTTGGATTGTGGGTGGTGGGTGTGGTGTGGATTTGTGGACGCGTCGCAACCGAAGCAAACGAAAAACACCGGAAGAAAATGTGGGGAAAAAAAGAAGAAAAAGATTTGGCAATTAATTAAATTGCTGGATTATCAGTGGTATTAATCAAAATAACAATCAGTTCAAGACTAAGGATACAGGAAAAAGAGAGATTCTTAATAAAAAGGTTTTTTTTAATGCTCTACTAAGGCGACGACACACCTTGAGAGGCAAGGCAACGCGTATTAATCCAGCAATTTAAGTAAATAACATACACGAAAATGGAGTAAACAATACAAAATAGATACAAAATCATTCGCAGAACGCCTTTTACACCCGGTAACTCGATCCGAAGCAACGACATATACATAGATCAGAGGCGTAGAGCTCCTCCGTTGGTTACGCGGTGTGCCGTCGTCGGTACTGGGTTATGAGCAGGGTGTTCTTAGGATTAGGGAACCTTACTGGAAAACGGGATTTGAATAGAGGTAGGTAGGCTTCCTCCGGCAAGCCGAAAGGGTAAGGGTAATAATGTATGTTCAGTCTAGGCTCAGAGGCGGCACAACTACGGGATTACAGGATGTGTGTGAGTGATTAGGAGAGAGCAATGTACAGCTAACTTAGACTAGGAGGATCACATCTATGCATTTCCCAAGGAAATCTTGGCTGTGTCCACTTACCGAGCTTAATTGTAATGTTGCGCTCCAGCTCGTTTTTAAAGCGCACAGTCTGCACGCCGGAGATGGCTTTCACCACCGTCGATTTGCCGTGCGCTACATGACCGATGGTGCCAATGTTGATGGTCGCCTGCCGCGAGATCACCTCCGGGGAGAGGGGTGTAAGTTTGCCGATTTCCTGCAATGAAACAAAGTTAACACAGTTACACTTTGGAGCCGGCAATTACGGAATTTCAAACAGTAGCTATTACCACCCCCAAACCTCCCGAGAATTCGCCTCGCCTCAGATGCATGACTGTGCGCGAGTGTGTGTGTGTGTATAACCGTGAATTTTTGAGGTTAGAATATCGGTTGAATTGCATCAGCTAAATAGATGGCAACAGTTGGGACTCTCTGCCGAAACTGAATCGCTGTCCAAATTCAACGGCTTGCCTAGATACACATACGGTCCGCTGGCAAGACAGAAAACCCTGGGGAAAAACGCCCAGGCAAAAAGGTAGCGCCACGTGCTGCATTTTGCGTGTGTTTCCCTCCGCCCCGGGCGAGTGACAACAAAAGGCTGATGGCCATTGCAAGGCAGAGTGAGATGTGTGTTAGGAAGAGATGCTTCACGGTCGGAAGACCGGCCGGGAGCATCTGGACGCGTCCTTGTCGCCCGCTACCCGCCGTTTTCCTGAGAAGCGGCACAATAATGACGACGCGTACACTTTCACACACGGAAAAAGAGGCGGCGTCTGGCGAGTGCCTTTCCAGCAGCCTGCTTACCAAGTTGCTGAGGTCCTGCTTCTGCAAGTTTCGGTTCACGCCGATCTGGGCTTCAGCCGTGGCCATGTTGCTGATGTTTTTGAAAACGATGTGTAACAAAATTATAAAATTAATTTTCAGCTATTACAGCTCGGCATCAAATGTTGTCCGCGCGTGTTGTAAAGGACCGAAAACGCGCTGTAATCCAGAACACCAGTGTTGCGCGGCGCGTCCAGCCATCGATTGCGCACTAATCGGCAGCGACCGTCGTTGGAAAGTGTCGTCACTAGAAGACGGCTGCTATCGAACCACTCTCATCTCTACAGCCGCAACGCAAGTTAAGAATCCTCTTCGCTTCTGCTCAACTGTACCGCCGTTATTTGGCAAATTTCCCGCAAATTACGACAGCTAACACACCGGAAAAGCGAGCAGAATGTCGAGCGTGCCCAAGCGAGCCAAGCTGGACGGAGCCCCCGCCGATGGCAACACATCCGCCGGCAACAATGAGGAGGAGTCGGAGGCGCTGGAGCAGATCGATGCGGTGCAGAATGAGATCGACGCGCTGAACGAGAAGGCCAGCGAGGAGATCCTCAAGGTGGAGCAGAAGTACAACAAGATGCGCAAACCCTGCTACGAAAAGCGCAGCGAGTTGGTCAAGAAAATCTCCAACTTCTGGGTTACTTCGGTAAGTCCCTGGCTTAACCATGATTTGCATTTGTGCAGACTAGCCGGAACGCGTATCTACCGGTTTGGTGATAAAGCAGCGCGCCAATGATGCAACGCGGCGGGGCGTGAAAAGTTAATTGATTTCGTCCCCAAAGTACACGTACAAGAAATTTTCTCTATTCGAGGATTTTTTTTCTTGTTCATCTTGGACAGCCGAGCCGCCGGCATCCCGCCTCCCCGCTTTTTCCCCCGTGAGAACGTGTGTGAGTTATCGATAGTCGTCTGTCTGGCTGGGAAATACACAAATTTTCCAAACAGTTGCACCTTCAAAGCGGTAAAGAAATAATAAATAATATACTTTTAAACAGCACGTGTGTCAAATTCACCATAAATTCAAGTACTTTCTTTTCCGGGAATCCGTGAAAAACGTGGACCTTTGTTATCGATTGGCATGCAAAACCCGCCCCGTCTCCACATCCCCGTGCTAATCCGATTCCCGTTTTTTTTTTTTGCAGTTCATCAACCACCCGCAAGTGTCCGGTATTCTAGACGAAGAGGAGGAGGAGTGCCTGCACTCACTAAACAAACTGGAGGTGGAGGAGTTCGAGGACATTAAATCGGGCTACCGTATCAACTTCCACTTTGACGAGAATCCTTATTTCGAGAACAAGGTGCTCACCAAGGAGTTCCACTTGAATTCCGCGGGTATGTACACCAGGAGCGGCCTGCCAAAAAAATTACTCATTCTCACATATCTCTATTTGTATGCAGCAGCGGCTTCCGAGAACGGGGAATGGCCCGCGTCCACCAGCACGCCAATCAAGTGGAAGGAGGGCAAGAACCTGCTCAAACAGCTGCTGACGAAGCCGTACGGCAACAAGAAGAAGCGGAACTCAGAGTACAAGACCTTCTTCGACTGGTTCTCGGATAACACCGATCCCGTCAACGACGAGATCGCAGAACTGATAAAGGACGACCTTTGGCCAAATCCACTGCAGTATTATCTGGTACCTGATATTGAGGTGGAGCCCGAGGACGAGGAGGATAACGATGACAACGAGGAGGAGGGATTCGATGACGAGGACGGCGAGGATGGCGAGGGCGAGGAGGAGGAAGACGGAGAGGATGAGGGTATGGAACCGCACAAAGCTATCCTAAGAAATATTCCTTAACAGCATATTTATTTTTCAGATGATAAGTAAACTGCGATGGAGCAAACAATTTAAATTCGATCCCAACCGAAAGTCCCCAAGTGTTTCCAAGCCACCAGCAACTATAGTTTCCCGTGTGGTTTTACTGACTTCACATATTCGCAACCATTTCAGACAGTTTAGGTTTTTAAGTTAAAAGATTTTGAGCTACAAATAAAAAAGACGTGAATCCGAATCTCCAAAACAATGGTTTTCAATGAAACAATTTTTTTGGTAGTGTGTTTTGAAAATTAGTTTGCACCTACAAACTAAAATAAAAAATAGCTACTTAATTAACCGATAACTATTGGCCAGCCCTGGCCGATACTTTTTTTTCGTACTGACAGCAACCCTGGTGCAGGTATCGAAGTGTAACGGAACCCTGGTCACAGCTGCGATTTTTAGCTGAAAAATTCACGGGATAAACGATGGCCTCTGTTAACAAATTGGCAATTTTGGTAGGTTTTAAGTGAATCCTTTGAGAAAAAGAGAATTCTCCTCAGTGAAACGAGTCCATTTTGGGTACCGTGCGTAAGAACAGAGCGAGAACAGACGGACATTGCATACTCCATTATCTAACGCGCTTTTCTTGGTTATGTAATTTTTGGCCACTGTAACCCACAAACCAACGACTGTTTTGATTTATTGAGCCAAAGAATGCACTAATGTGTTTATTTACAACTCCCGCAGAGCCGCACCCTCAGCTCGGCCGCTGCCTCAGCTCCGGTGAAGCCCCCAGTGCAGGTGTTCGGCTTGGAGGGTCGCTATGCCACCGCCTTGTACTCGGCCGCCTCGAAACTGAGCCAGCTGGACCAAGTGGAGAAGGACCTGACTGCTCTGCAGGCCACCATCAAGAGCGACAAGAAGCTGCGCGAGTATGTGACCAGCCCGATCATCAACAAGAAGGTCATGGCCACCGCCCTGAAGGAGGCTTCGGAGAAGCTGCGTTTCGCCCCGGCCACCGCCAACCTGCTGGGTCTGCTGGCCGACAACGGACGCTTGAAGAAGCTGGACACCGTTATCAATGCCTACAGGACCATCATGGCCGCTCATCGCGGTGAGGTCGTGTGCGAGGTTGTCTCCGCCAAGCCCCTGGATGCCTCCCAGAGCAAGCAGCTGGAGGGTGCCCTCAAGGTAGCTACTTTGAATTTTTAAAGATCTTTCGGCTTTTCATTTCACGGCTCCTTTGCTTATTTCGCAGTCTTTCCTGAAGGGCAACGAGACGCTGAAGATCACCTCCCGCGTGGACCCCAGCATCATTGGTGGCCTGATCGTTTCCATTGGCGACAAGTATGTCGACATGAGCATTGCCAGCAAGGTGAAGCTGTACACCGATGTCATTCAGTCTGCCGCCTAGACCCGTAAGGATTAGCTCTTGATATTTGGATGCTTCAAACTGAAAGTTTGGAATTGGAATTCAAGCGGTAATTGCGAATAAACCACTCCTCACACCTTAAAACAAAACAACGATTGAAAGGAACATTGCTACTTTCTCTTAGGGCTTGTAGCCGGCTTGTCCGCTTGGCACTGCAGCTCTGCCATCCTTGTCTGGATGGTCTGCTGCAGCATGTTGTGTTGCTGTAGCAGCTTATCCAGCTCATTGATGCGAGCCCTCTGCAGTTCCAGGACTTTGGTAATGTTTTCTGCGCCTGGTGCATTGATCCAATTGTCTCCAAATTTCCCCTGGTTCCCCTTGTTGTCCGGATTAGGACTCATACCTCCTTCACCCTGTTGTCCACTCTGACTCTGTCCCTGGTTACTTTTGTCTTCAGGATAGCATCCATACGTGTCCTCTTCGAGAACCAGGACACTGGCTTCGTCCGGCTGGTCCTTGGCATTGGGACCTGAGGTGGCAGCCCGACACACTCGGTAGCTGGGCATGTCGACTTCCGGAAAAACGGCTCGTTCGTTGCAATCTGCCAGGTCAGACTCCTGTACGCAGATCTCCGGGTTGGGGCTTTCATAGGGTCTTTGGCTCGAACCGTTCATAAGGAGCACATTGACGGCATTGACGAAATTTACAGAGTATTGCTTATCCTCGCCGCCAGTCTCAAAGTTAGGCATAAGGATATTTCCGGTGGACGACATATTCCTAGAACTGGACCTGTCGTATTTCGTGTCTAAACTAGCTGATGCATAGCAATCGCACCCCGCTCTGATTGAGATGGCTTTTCCTTCGGTGCTAGAGCCAGGTGCCACTGCCGTTGAAGAACGCTTAGAGTGCAAGGAGTGGCGGGAGCATTGCACCTCTTGGTTCTTCAACTGGCAGTATATGCATGCCTGGCAGCACTTGTTCATCACTTCCGGAGTTGTTTGCTGCTGATTATCGCTTGTCATGGACCGAGTCTGACCAGTGGTGGTGCTAACCGAGCTAAAGAAATCATCTGAGCTCAGAAACGGTTCTTGACAACACGGCACATAGGAGAGTTGATCAAAGGATGTGGGCTTTTGCTGGGTACGATTTTGGGTGGTATTTTGCGGTCTTTGAAGATTGCTGGAGAAGTCCCGCTGCGGAGAGTACAAATGTGCACAAGGTGCTGGCGCAGGACTGAGGCCCCGTATCGAAGGAAAGGATGATTTTTCCGGCACAGCGTTGGAGTTCCGCAGTATTGGATGGTTTATACAGGGACAAAACTTGGAAACAGGCGGTTGGCTGGATTTTACGTTCCGTCGCGGAGCAGTGTCGTTGGTTGACTCAGTTGATGGTTGATGACAACAGTTCTTCCGCATTTGGGAATACAGATTCTCCTGAATCATAGCTCCGCGACAACGTTGGAGTCCGATGTTGCATCTGTCCCCGTTGCTGCTTTCCTGTGGCGTTGAGCCTAGATTCTGTTTACTTTGCCTTCTCATCCCCCCGCTTGACTTATTATTGGTGGGATAGGCATAGTCTTGTGGCGCAGTTGGATGGCACCGAACCGTTTCAAAGGAGCTCCTTTTGAGGGCAGGTCTCATGCGTTGCGCTGAGGCCTTCCCCCCTACACGTCTCGTCGAACCAACAGCTTTAGGTATGCTTCCCAAGTCCAAACGGTTTTCCCGGTCCGTGTTCAAGAGCAAGGCACAAACGCAGCCGTGCTGGCACAAGGATTCCGTGTCCACGTCGAAGCTGCCGAGGCTACCCAGATTTTGCCACCGTCGCGCCTCCGCCAAGTTGCGCGGATAGACACATTTGTCGCCTGGCTTCTGGCCACAGTTAATGCAACGACGAGGCATTTTCAAAAACTGACACCAACTACATAAACGGTCGAATTTTGAATTTTGATTGCTAAAACTACGATAACATTTATCGGGATGGTTTCGTGACGGAAAAGTCTGAAGGCGCACCTAGTTTTAATGTGCCCAGCCCTCGTGGAGGCGGAAAATCGCTTCTTTTCGTAGTGATTTTTAACATTATAAATGGAAAAGCCAGCGGGCAGACTGATGGTGAAGCGCAACTGTGTTTATTCTGTTTAGTTTAAAAATAGTAAATGCAACGAACCTTTAAGCTTGGCAGCTGAACAATGAGTTTAGCAAACGAACCTATCACCATGAGCCCCACCATTTTGGCTGCCACGGACCGTGGTGACCGGGAAAAGGTTTTAGCAATGCTGGTTCTTGGACTGGGCAGCCTTTTGTCTGGCATGTTGCCCGCGTTCATTTCGGAGCGGAATCGACAGAGATTTCCTCTGACCACCTCAATACTCCTTTGTTATGGAGCTGGGATCCTTCTGGCCACGGCGCTGGTTCATATTCTACCAGAGGTTAGTTTTTAACTGGCATTTAGGGACTTTGTGTAACTTTCTGATACCGATATCTGATACTGCAACAGGTGCGCGAGCAAATGGACTCCAAATTCGCTGAGGTAGCAATGTGCGGCGGCTTCTTCGTAATCTACTTCATTGACGAGTTTATCCACTACTTCTTTGGCGAGGCCATTCAGCACACTCATTCCCATCCCGAACCCATACCGGAGCCCGAACCTATTAGGCAGAGCAATGGCTATGGCGCAGTGAGTGAGCGGGCGCCCTTGCTATCAGCGGAGCCTACGTCACATGCATCCCATTCGCAGTAGGTCGCCGATTGTCGTTCATTACCCATTCCATTCCCCAATTGATTGCTTCATGTTTTGTCTTTGATCAGCGTTCATGACCAAGATCACCCGTACCGTGCATCCGGATGTGATGACGCCAGCGTTGAGGACGCCAATGCCCGCATATGCCACACAAGCCACACAGAGCCCTGTGTCCAATCGATGACCGGCACTTTGGGCCTTTTTGTGGCCCTGTCTCTGCATTCCGCCATCGAAGGACTGGCGATTGGGGTCCAGAACTCATCCACTAAGGTGGTTGCCTTGACATGGTTCCTCCCTAGACATAAGGCGCGCGCGCAATCTTGTGCAAATATTGGCGCAGAGAAACGCGCTGGCTTTGTCTAATAACATAGATAACCGGAATCTGCTTTGTCTCGTTTTAGGTTCTATTTCTGCTAGGGGCCGTCGCCTGCCACAAGTTCGTGATGGGCTTTTGTTTGGGTCTGGAGTTCCGATCCAATCCGCGGACGAGTTTTCGCGCCCAGTTGCTCGGCATCTCGGTGTTCGCTGTGGGAGCTGTCATGGGAATCGGCCTGGGCATGCTTATCGTTGATGTGCCCGCCGCTTGGTCCACCAAAACGCTACCTATTATCCAAGCACTGGCGGGTGGCACGCTCTTTTACGTCACCGTCTGTGAAGTGATACCGCGCGAGAAGGCGCGCTGGCACTCTAATCAAACGCGGCGCTGGGCGGGATTTGCCCAGTTTGCGACTGTCGTGGCCGGATTTGCGACCATGTGCATTATAAACTTTTATCTTTCTGGTACTTTACACACAACATTCCCTTTTTCCTACTATGCCAATAATCTGTAAACCTTTCAGATGACTAATAGGAAGGAGTTTCCATAGATGGGATACTTGTGCTGTGACCGAATGTTGTGCCTTTGTGCTTTTATGGATTTTATGGCAGCTGTTAAATGTTCAATGTTAGGATAAGACCACATTACTTGTGTAATTTTAGCGAATCTTCATTTAGCATAAAGTATTATAATTTGTTGATAGCGGTTAATGGTAGCAATAAGTAAAAACCATTCAATTCACACACAATAGTCTTTTGTCTAAATTTATATTTTTCGCTTTCTTCAGAGTGTATTTGTAATAGATTTTTGTTTTTTTTTTTATATATAATAAATCTTACGGGCTACAGGTCGGTAATCAAAAAATGGGGCATCATTTTTGTTTTGTTTAATGTCACTAAATATTACAATCGTACAACATCATCAGTTGCTTAATAATCCGCGTTTACTTTATCCTTTGTTTTAAACCAATTAAAACAACATCCATGTAACTACATACATCTACTAACTTGTATGTATCCGGTATATATGTATACTAAATATGCATATATGTATTTATAAGGTGTTTTCCTAACTGCGAAATGTTGGTTGCGTGCTCCTCTGCTGGTGGTGTGGTGTGGCGTTTCGGGGTGAACTAAACGGACGCTCATAAATAGAGCAATGCTGGGTGGTATTGGTCTCTGATCATTCATTCAAGGTAACGACTCCGTGGAGGTTTACGAACATAAATGGGATGGGAGGGGGCGTCGGATTTACAATTACGTGAGATGTGCAGATTTGATCTTATGCACCTAAGCCTGTGCATATGCGTATCTTATCCTCCACTCGATCCTCGTTAACAATTTAATTTACAATAGAAACCGAAAATTCTGATCTGCGTCTGCACTCAATCGCCGAACTTAGAACATAAATAAATCTAGTAATTATAGCTCCTCTTTCGCTGCCGCACTAACGCCATTCTCATCCTCCTCCTCCTCGTCGTCCCCCCATTCGCTAATGAGACTCTTGACCTTGTCCGCCCCACTGGCTCCTTCAGGGGCGGACACCGCTCCCTCAGTTTCTGCTACTGTCGTAGACACTTTGACTGTGCTTGCTGCATCATCGCATTTGTTTGGCTTATCCTCCGCACTCTCGTTTTTGTCCGTTGTCTTGGAATCTTCTTCATCGCTCTTGGTTGCCTTTTTGTCCGGTTTTGGTCCCTCACTTTCGGCCGGATGACTGCTAGCAGATTCCTGATCCCCGTCTTCCGTCGCTGCTGCTGCTGTTCCTGCAGACGACGCTGTCTGCTCAGGCTGAGCTCCATTCTTTTCCTCATCCTCCTCCTGGGGTTTTTCGGACTCGGCTATTAACTCATCAAGCAGTTCTTTCCTTATATTCTCTGCTTCCATGTGAACATCATCATCGCCGTCAGTGGCAGCGGCAGCTGCAGCTTCGCTTGATTCCGCCTCAACAGCCTCAGCTTCGGGTTCAGGCTCTGCTGTGGTTGGATCCTCCTTGATAAATTCCTCTTCAGCATCGATTTCAGACTCTTTCTTGATTTTGACGACATCGGACTCAGCAGCTGGAGTCTTATCTTTTTTGGTCACTTGGGCATCGACTTCCATTTTCTCGGGCTGACTATTTATGCTGGCACTGGAATCTATCGCTTCATCGCCGGCTTCCTCGTTAACCTTTGCCGCAGATGGATCTTCAGGGCCCTTGTGCAGAGACTTCAGGGCCAAGTCAATGTCGTCTTCCTCGTCCTCGTGGATTTGCTCGCCGGTTGTTGGTTCCGACTGCTTTGCGGCAAGTTCACCTTCCAGCTCTGTTGTAGCAGGCCTTTCATCTGCTTCTTCATCGTTTTCATCCTCGGTCCAGTCACCAGTTAGCTCTTTAAGCTTTTCGCTAATGTCATCGCGAGACTTCTCCGATTTTGGCTGTCAATTGAATATATTTATTAAGTGCACTTTAACACGACTTTGTAATGCAACTTACCTCCTTACTGCTCTGCTCCTCGGACTCGGCAATTAAATTTTCGGCCCATTCCAGATTGTCCATGGACTCCTTGCTCTCATCGGCGTTACTCTTCTTGCTACTCTCAACAGAGTCGGCGGCAGCCAGCTCACTGTAAATTTGGCTGTCGTCGTACTCCTCCTCGGTGCCAGCCAGGGATTTGGCATCAGTCTCCGGCTTACCGGTTTCCGCCTCGGGCTCACTGAGCACCATCACCACACCGCCAGCGGCGGCGCCTGCTTGCTGCTGATTAAGCTGCGATAAGATTTCCTTGCGCTGCTCGTCCGTGAGCTCAACCTCGTTGCCATCCGCTCCCACAAACTTAACCTCTTGCTGCTGCACCTGATCTTGCTCCTGCTCCAACTCTTCCTGCAGCTGCTGTTGGTCGGCGGCTTGTTGTACTGCAATGGCACTAGTGGCTGGCGGCAGACTGATGTTCGAGAGGATGCGTACTTTGCCAGTCTGCTCCGGTTCTTGCTCCTCCTCGCCTCCTTCCGCCTCATCCTCCTCGTCCTGTGAGCCGAGGAACTCCTCATCGGTCTCATCAATTATGCCATCTTCCAGGGCCTGCTCCTTGTGGTAGCTCTTCATGTGCCTGTACAGCTGAAGCTCCTGCTCGAATACCTTGTTGCAATAGATGCACTGCTGCTTGTTGTCGTCCGTGTGCGCCTCATTGATGTGCGCCTCCAGCTCGCTTTTGTTCAGATACGACTGGTTGCACAATGCGCACTCGGCGAAGGTGTACAGCAGCGATTTGACCTGATGCTCCGTGTACATGTGGAAGTGCAGTTCCCGGTTGTTGCTCGACCGCCAGCCGCAGTGTTCGCAGAGCGCAGGATCAATTGTCTCCTTGTGCGTATTGATGAGATGGCGTCGGAAGCCCCGGTACGACGGAATGCTGATGGGACGTCCATTGACACCACATCTCAGGCAAAGCCATGGACCTAGAAGCAACATTTTAATGATTATTTGTAAAACACAACAAGGGGATTTATCCTTTACTCACCAGTGGTATTTTCCGCGCCTTGGGCAATTAAGGCGTGCATTGTCTTGCTGTCGATGCGTCGCTTCTGCTGTGAGGCTGCATTTCCAGCTTGGTTCGTCGCTGCTGCTGCCTGGGAACCGCCTGAAGACTGCGCGTTGGTATTTGTTTTCTGCTGAGAACTAGCGGCCTTCTGCTGGGCAGTGATCAGCGGCGTGGTCTTGTCTGCCTTGAATGAGACATGCAGCTTCTTGTGGGGCGATGTCGATGCCGATGATGGCGGATTCGAGGCGGCTTGTACCGGGGATCCTCGCTTAATTTGCGCCGGGGACTTCTCAGCGGGAGTGGCTGGAGTATTCGGCATAATCTTCAGCTTGATGTTCTTGTGACCCTTGACAATATGCGGGTACTGGCGGAGCACTTCAGCAATGATCTTGGTGTGATTCAGCTTGGCATTCGAAGAATCCTTCACTATTATCGTGGGCGTCTGGCTGGGCGAGTCCTGCTTCAGGATTATCGTGGTGGAGCCGTGCTCCAGCTGGGTCTGTGTGCCCTGCGGCGATGCCGTCAACTGTTGCTGCTGCTTGGACGTAGAGGGCTGTGGTGGCATATCGTCGTCATCGTCGTCGCCGGCATGCACATCGTCGTACAGCATGCCGCTGTCATACTCGGGATCGTGATCCCCGAACTCGGCGGCTATTTGTTTGCGCATCCGCTGTTGTTCTGCAAACTCCTTGACCTCCTCCAAACTGGGCTTCTTCGATGGCGGCGACAGGAGGCTGGTCTGTGCCGGTCGCTTATTGTTGTTGTATCCCTTGCGCAACTGCTCGAACGGAGAGGTGGGCTCCTGCTTGACGATGGTGTTCGCACTCCGGATCATTGTGTTGGGTCCACGCTGAGTGTTGGCTCGCAGAGGCGTGGGCGTTCCTGCACTGGACATGCCACGGCTCTGTGGCGATGTTCCCATAACGCGCTGTTGTGGAGTTCCCGAATTAGCTTGGCCAACAACGCGTCGGCGGATGCCCTTTGGACTGGGCGGCTATAAAAATGAATAAAAATGTATGTAAGTCACTGATGACAAGAGTAGAGAATGCCAAGACTCACCCTCTGCTGACGATTCACGTTCTCCATGGTGCGACGATGTGCCTCGAGAAGCTTTAGCAGAACTGTCATGTTCATCTCCTTGGCGGTGCGCAACAGCTTGCCATACATCTTCAACTCGAACTCCAGCGTGCCTGTGTACATGAAGTTGACGATGGGCACCACCACGTCCGCCTGGAACTCATTGGGCATGATGAGGGCATCGTCGACGATCTCGCACGTCTGCTCCAGCACATTAAAGTAGTCTGTGCAGGCGCTGAGCACCAGGCGGTGCACCTTTAGCTGTGAGTTGTCGCGAAACTGGAGCGTCAGATCGCAGTAGTCCGTCTTGTTAAAGAAGTTCTGCAACTTCTGGAGGAAGAAGACGCCCCAGTTGTCCACCTTCACCGATTTAACTTCGCCCATCTCGCCGATGCTGCTTTGTCCTGTGTCCTGTATCGTGTATCCTGTGGCCTTGGCAAGTTATTGTTTTCTTTCGCGCGCCCTCCCCGATGTTTTGCTGGCTCTCTGGCTTGGTGGCGCAACTGTACTCCGCAGGGGTGAGGAGAGCAGGAGTCAGGGGTCGGGATATGCGAATTAGGACACGCCGCAGGCAAGTCCGGGAAAGAATGAAAACAACAAACAATTAGAATTAGTGAGTTTCGCGACGTTACGTTCAAATGCACAGCGCGTCAATTGATTTTCGGGTATTTTTCTTTAGGCCACGGCGCGCAATGCAGCTCACTTATATCGATATACGCGTGTACGTGTGTGCCCGAGTTGCTGTTGCTAGCGCATGTGTGGGTGCGTTTTGCGCGTCGCCAGGCTTTCTTTTATTATTCTATCTCCAATGCTAAACATCAGCTAGCCTAAAATGAGTCTAGTTCAAGTTTATTGTCCAGGCATCATTTGGATGGTTGCATCTTCTGTGGTCTTTTTGGCGCCTCCCCACTTCACACAACAAGGCGTTTTTCGGAGGCACACTGTTTCCAACACCGCCTCAGTTTTTGGGCATCTCCGCGATAATCACATTTAAGCGTTAGCCATCAGGAGTTTACACAATTAATACATACATTTACTCGTATTGCACTCTACTTTTGCCGGAAAAAAATTTATTCAATTCTTTCTCCAGATTCAGGCAGCCATGTTCTTTTCCAATCATCGTTTGCGTGACAGGGTTGCGTGGAGGGCTATCGATAGGCATGCGATTGCTGCTTTGCCGCCGACATGACGCTGTTAAGGTGACGCACGGCTGGAAACCGTTAAATTCGGATTTGAAATTTGAAAATGATCTGAAAATTAAAGGAACTGATGTTTTAAAAGCAATGCAATCAATGAACAGGATTGAAAATAATTAATTTAAAAGGTGTAGCATTTGGTTTGTGTGCAGAGCCTGAAAATAAACTGGGTATTGGGGCTTGGGATGTTCTCTCTCCCGCATAAAAGTCCACTTTACCATGTGTATTTTAGTACTGCACATTTTAAAAACACTACAAATATACTGATATAATTTAAATGATTTTGCAATTCTTAACCAAGTGACGTCACAAAACCACGTACTTGCTCCACCTTTCTAAGCAACCAAAATAACGCAAATAACGGGTTGGCAGCACTGCCACCACGAGATTCTGAAAAACAAAAGTTTGTACTTTTTAGTTTTGGAGCAATCTTTCCATATACCGATCCAGAATGAGCGGTCGAAATAGAGGCAAGGGAAAGAGAGGCGGAGGACCCTACCGCAATGTGAAGACGAATCACAATTGCGCCCGCAGCTTCGCCCAGCAGGCCAACGAACTGGCTAGCAGCAGCGAAGGCGATAGCTCGGATTCGGAATCCTCTGGAGCAGTCGGCAGGGATGATCTCGGCCAGCCGCCAGATTTTGCAGTGGCTATGTGGGACCTCAACCACTGCGATCCCAAGAAGTGTTCGGGCAGAAAGCTGGCCCGTCTGGGACTGATCTCCAATCTCCGCCTGGGACAAAAGTTTGCCGGCCTTGTCCTGTCTCCCGTTGGCCAGCTGTGCGTCAGTCCGCTGGATCGGGATATTGTGGCCTCGTCTGGCGTGGCCGTGATCGATTGCTCATGGGCGAAGCTAGACGAAACGCCATTTAACAGGATGCGTAGCCCTCATCCGCGCCTGCTGCCATTCCTTGTGGCCGCCAATCCCATAAACTACGGCAAGCCATGCAAACTCAGCTGCGTGGAGGCCATCGCTGCCACTCTGCATATCTGTGGATTCACGGACGAGGCGCGTTGGTTTCTGGGCAAGTTCTCCTGGGGTCACGCCTTCCTGGAGCTCAACGAGAAGCTCCTCAATGCATACGCGACGTGCAAGAGCAGCGATGAAATCCTTAAGGTGCAAAATGAGTACCTTGAAAAAGAGCAGCAGGAGCGAGATAAACCACGAGATCTGCGTGACTTTTATCCCACCAGCAGCAGTAGCAGCGAGGCGGAAAGCGAAGAAAGCGATGCCGAAGAGACGGAGGCTAAAGCCAAGGGCTAATTTTTACAAGGTGCTGACATTTTATTATCATTACTATTAGCTTATTACAAAACTTGTTACGTGCGTTTTTTAATTTACAAACCAGTTGTGAAGAGCAACTAAAGAATTATTGCAAACTGTTTGGATGAAATATTCACTTCCGAGTTGTTCCATCAAGTCAAAGGGAGATGTTTGATTGTCTGCGGACCGACGACTACTGTGAGTTCCGCACGTACTCGGGGTCCACGTTGATAAAGTTGCTCATGCTGAAGTACATGGCGCTGTTCTTCACAAGGAACTTGAGAAAATCCTGTAGGTGTAAGATCAGGTTCTGCATGGACTGCTGGTCCAACGCCGAGTAACTGAGCATGGAGCCCAGGCGCACAAAAAGCCGCAGCAAGTGGAAGGAGCCGTACAGCTCTGACAGCGGAGTGTCGGGATGCTTTTGCATTACATCAGAGTACTGGGCACGCTCGAACTTATACAGCAGCTGGGAGCCAAGCATGACATTAAAGTACTCCACAATGCCATCGAGAACATCGTTTATGGCCACCTCCTTGCTGGCGCTGGTCGACTTCACAGACTTCTTGTGCGCCAAATACTGTTCTGCGATCTGCTGCACTGTCACCTTGGCAGGTAGTTCCAATAGCTTGTGCTCCCGCACCACCGCGTACCAGTCGTCGGTCAGATAGTGCTTTAGCTCGTCGGGTATCTTGATCTTTACCTCTACCTTGGCGGCGTAGGCTTCCTCGCTCTCCACACACGATGCGGACTCCGCCGTCGGTGTGGATGGTGTGGTGGGCGCCGGGACCGGCTTTTCTGCTGCAATGTCGCTGCCTGTCAGCGACGGGCGCTGTTCGCTCATTCGCTTCTTTTTCGGCGCCACCGGTGTGGCTGCCTCGTCCTCCGTGATCTCAGCAGTCGTGTTAGCGTCCTCCTTTTTGTCAACTGGCGTGCCTGGCGGAGCCGCAACCGTCGCAGATTGTGTGGATTTCCGATTGGCCCGACTGGTAGAGGTGTTGGTGGCGGTGGTGTTTGTGGTCGTGTTGGTGGTAACGGCATCCGACTTGGTCGTCGGTCCCGCACTGGTCGTAGGCGTGCTAATGGCGGTCGATTGCAATGTGTTGCTGTCCTTGGACGGTGTGGAGGCACGAGATTCATTCCTTATCTGCTCCATTTTCTTTGCCTTGGCGCTGCCTTTATAGGGGACACAATCGTATTAGTGGTTTGGCAGCAAAAGCAAGGAAAACACACCTTTCTTATTGTCCTTCTTTGAAGGGGCGTTCTGGCTCGCCAGAAGCTCTTGGCGGCGCTTGACATTGTCCTCGTTGTACTTTAGCACTCGGGTTTCGGGCACCCACTCGTCCCAGCTGGAATTAAAAGGATATTCATGCAGAGCGCTTTCTTTGCTTACAATTCCTTGCATACTTTTTGCTCCAGCCTGCGTAGTGGATGTAGTACTCGACCGGCGTCGCATCTGGCTTGGTTTTGAGAACCTTCGCCTCGTAAATGAGCGGGCCGTGGAAGCACAGCACCCGTTCACCTGGAAGGCGGGAGAATTGGTTAGTGCAACTTATGTGTAGCGCGAGGGCGCCTTACCATCCGCAAACAGTGTGTTTGCATCGGATGTTCCTGTGCTCCAGTTTTCCACTTTTGCGGGCTTAACTTCTCCCATTTTATTTTGGAAAATAGAAAATATTAGAGATCAGTGTGACCGTGGTGGTAGCACAGCCATATTGCATACAGTTGGTAGGGAAAAAATACCGAATATCTTTTCAGTATTAATTATGCTAGAAGATTAAAGTTTATTAGATATGTATTTATCTTTTGTTCTTATTATTTTATTATTATATTATATATTTATATTATATTATTATATTTAATAAAATCCCTTTAAAAAAATATCATTCAGTTTTTATAAACCATTTTTATATATTAATTTACAACTATATACAACAGTCTGCTTTCAGCAAGTTCTCAACATTGGTAACATTTGTGTGGGTCGAATAGGATATTTTAAACACCCTCCTGGGAAGGAAAACACTGAGACAGTGTGCCAAAATTGTTCCTGAATAACATAATAGTTAATGTTTTGCCGCCGTCGTCTGCCCCTCCTCCTCCCAGGGGCGCGGGCCACGCTTGTTCTCCCAATTATCGATGTCCACGTTTTTCACCTTGTCGTACTCTGTTTCCAGCGTCACCTCCTGGCGTTTCTTCATGTTTACGCCGTACTTCTTCATCTCTTCCGGAGTCACCGGCTGTTTCTTGGAGTACTGATACCTGCAAGGGGTGTAAGTTCGAGGATAAATGACGTATTTCCTAGCGCTTTCTGAATGCTAACCTGAGGTTCGAGAACTGCTGCAGACCAAAAGAGCCAGCGACCATCATAACCAGAAAGGGAATTCCATAACGAAACGATTTGCGTTTGCTGTAATGGTTTAATTTTTCGGTGAAAGACATAACTATTAGAGTGACAACAATTTGACATATTACTATCTATAGCATACCGTAAATCCCTCAGAAAATGCGCGTATTACTTTAATAACGGCAGCTGGGCACTCTAAAACATTCAACCAGCGTTGTGCAGTTTCGAACGTTTTCGTATAACACTGTTTTAAAAACTGTGATAAAAAAGGTTTAGGACTTTAATAAAAATGTGCGAAACTTGGCTGAAAACAACTAATTTTTTAATATGTTTTTCTAATTTTTTAAAGATCACATTTTGATATTTTTAAATTGTATTAAAATAAAATGTATTTCTTTCAACATTATTATTAAATTATGCAGTCAATGAGTCTTTCCATTAACAGCAATGTAAAGGTATTGGAAATACTAAAATACAATTTACATTTAGTCACAACTGGAATGTTTGACACGAAATCAAACCATATATTCTTAGTTTATAATGAAATCTTCAGTAAATTCCCTAGGAAAAAACAAGTACTTTTGTCCTTGACCGCAATTCAAATTCAAATCACGTCAATTTGTCTTCTAAGATTCGTAACAGTTTGTAGCATGCTTCTGGGTACATTTTCAATCGATCTCGAAACAATAAAGCCCCCAATGATTTTGACCCAACAAAGCTTTCATAAAATTCGTAATATAGATTTTTAATTCACACTCTGTTTCCATTTCTTTCAAAGAAAGCTAGAAACACTGATGGTTTACGTCAATCTGTTTTCTGCAGCTGTTGCAAGCATGAAAATAGCGCTGCCCTTGAAACGAATGCGAATCAAAAGATTTGTGCGCCCTGCCAAGTGCGAGAATAATCTGAATCTCTAAACAACAATTGTTTTCCGGCGTTCGTCTAATTTATATATTTTTACATGCGGTTTGGCGATAAGTTCAAGGTTTCGGGTGTCTCTTTAATTCTCAAATAATTGACACTGACAACGTTGAAGAGCGTCAAAACGCTGTTCACAAGCACACCACACATGACATTCGATCCGGCTCACCTTGGCCACTTTGGCAAACTTTGGGAAGGCAAGTAGCAGCTTGCACCGAAGATTTCCTTTTAGCACCAGAAAGCTCCCCGACCAGAACCAGTTCTCATTCGCTTCATTCACAAGGAGCCGGCGCCAATTGAGTCATCAATAGCTGGTCCACACCCCCTAAAACACTCCTTGATGCCGGCTCGTACTGCTGCGTACTCCAGCACTCGGCAGATTATATTTCATTATTCGTAGCACCCTACCCATTGCTCACTGAGCATTCATTTGAAATTGAACTTATATTCGACTCTTTCCGATGTTACGTTTTACAAGAGTCTTTGGAGATTTCAAAATGATTGAATCTGTGGCCAAAAATATGCAACAAATTTGACAAATTTCTGTGGCATCCCTTTACATGAAAGCCTTTTACTGACTAAAACTTATGAAAAAAATGTAATCAAGAGATCAAAATGAAGAAAAGAATTACATTGGGATCTAGAGAGTTTAATGCAAAATATCAAACCACTTTTAATTTTATTTTAATTTAACTTAAAAACATACTTTTGTAGAGACCCGAATCTTTTATTTTGATATTTTTATCACGAATTTGTCTGGTGAATGTTTAGGGAGCCATTCTAAAAAACCTTATTATCTAAATGTCTGACCATTAAATAATTGTTTTAAAACAAACTGATCTACTTAGTAAATTGATCCATTATCTAGAATATTTGACCGGTTTATTAATTTTTATAATTAATCTTAAAATATCTTGCTAACACATTTAAATTTCACCTAAATCTTTTTGAAACGAGGGTAAAATTTGGAATTTAAATACAACTTGAAATATATTTTTTAATATATGTATATTTCTTTCCAATGTTATGATATTATGGATTAAATCTCCTTCACGTTCTTGGTAAACTTAGCATTAATATTAGACTCTGAGTGAGTAAATCTACTTGTTTTCGACTTTTGTGAGTCGTCTATGCCCCTAGGTCACGATGCACTTTTCCATGCTATTTTCGCCAAATATGGTTGCGATTTTTCCAGCAAGATTGCGTGCACTTGACTGAGCTAAGTTGGGAGCTACATACATAAATATGTTCATATATAAAAACGTAGACTTGTACCTATTTCGCGTATATATTTTTTTGGAATTATGAAAAGTTTGGTTTTCCATAACTAACACATGTTAGCAGCTTCGTTGACCATGATTTTGTTTTCTTATTTAGCAAGTTGCTCTGACTTTTTCGCTGTTTTACAATATTTTCAACGTTTCTCAAGGGCCTTTCTCATGCCTATTCTTTTTTGTGAGTATAAAAATATATATTGATCTAGTTTACTTTTTTCACAACTTTTTTGTTTTGAATGAAAACAATTACGTCATTGGGTGGGTGTTTGCTATTTTTAATTATAAACTTTTTCAGCGCGTCGGTGCTGCCAAAAAAAAAGAAACATAATTTTCTCCAAGACCCGACGACAAACAAGAAAAATGAGGAGTACATTTTCTTATATCAATTTAGCTGATATTTATAGCTGGGTTTGGTTGCATTCATTCGATTTTTTGTATTATGCGATCTTCTATATATAGAAGCAATTCTAGCTTATGAATTATCGTGTTAACTGCAAGGATAAAATAAGTAATATTGAAAGGAAAATAATATTTTCGATATCGATATATTTCTAAAGTTTTGAGTTTATTAAATATAACAAAAATTAATTTCTAATAGTCTTAAGTAAGTTTTAAAAGTGATATTCAAAATGAAGGTCTATTATTTAATAGATATAATTGAAGGAAAACCCATTTCTTATTCATTTCAAATAATATTCAGTTGATTTTAGAGAAATTATTATTATAATTAAATATTTGTTAAAATATAGATGCATGAAAGTTGCACTATTATTCCACTTTTATAAAATTCTGCTGCTTGAAAATATTTACCATGTTCACCTAAGCTCATAGTTTTACCAATTTTTAAAGCGTATATTTATTATTTAGGAGTAATTTTTAACTGAAAACAATTAATTTAGCAAACCTAATTATATCCCCAACTATGGCGCATGCATAAGTAACATTTAATTTAAATATTTATTTTATTAAATTGGCTTACTATGTAGATTTCCGAGCGTTTTATGCAATACATAAGACTGTTTTATTTTATTTATAATTTCTTCATGTGCCTTTCAAAAAATGTTGTTCTTATATCTCTGTATAAAATTAAATTAAATTAGACAATTTAAAAGTCTAAGTGAAATTTCTTTTTTATGGGATAATTTATAAGTATATAATAATAATGTCATATTTATTTTAAGCAAAAAATATGAGCATAAAAAAGTCCAAAGATTGATTTATTTTTATGATATGTTAATTATGCCTTGTATTGTTTTCCTGATTTAATTTTATCATTTCCGAAACCTTCACAAGTTCCCAAATATCCCAAAGCTTAATTTTATGAAAATTAATAAGCAGATATCAGAGTAGAAAAAGTGAGCGTGACCCAAGTGGTCGAAAAAGAATCTGCAAGGCCAAAGATACATTTATATGTCCGGTTCTTGAGATCGGATCTAAATAAAACGAAAACGAGGAAATTGCATTCAAGAGATTTTCACGTTTTGATCTCTTACGATGAATCATTGATGCGTTTCTTTCCGAGACAGTTACAAAAATCGTATACCTTCATCGGAGACATAAATGATTGCCAAACGAAATGTTTTCCGTTCAGAGACATGACGTTGAAAAATCTATGGAAATCGAGGAGAACAAAAAAATAATAATCTGTAGACCTACGGCGTGGAATACACACATATAGCTAAGTGAAACAAGATTTTTTTGGCATATCAATAACTGAAAATTAAAAATAGAAGTTGAGAACATCAGAAAGCAAAACAAAAAGATCCACGATAGCACACACTCGCAAAGAAAAGAGAAATGGTTGGCTTGGTGTTGGAAATATATTTTGCAATCGGAAAAAATACTGGGCGAGGAAAGCTTTTCAAAATACGGGGAAATATTCAAAAATAGGCAGAATGAAAATTTTTCGATTCCAAAGGCCTCTGCGCACCCATACTCTCACGCACGCCACCGAACAGGTGAAAGCCCCACACATCCGCGCGGGAGAAAGGATTGAGCGGAGAGCGGAAGAGCGAAGAAAGGCGAAGGCGCAGGCGCCGGCTCCTCTTGTGCCAGCCGAAGTCAAATGGGGGCTCTCTCGGGCGAGGTAAATATATTGGATATTGTGACGCGCTACACTGACAGAAATATAACTGGAATTGCTGGAAGTTATTTTCAGCAAGAGTTTAGTTAGCTGAAGAATAATTATATATTACATAAATATTTATAGAACAAGTTAAAGAAAGTAAATTATATACCTACATGTATTGATGCTTCCGTATGTTTGTCCATTTAAAATAAGCTTTACATTTTGATAATACTAAAATTAAATAGAGTTGGGATCCATACAAATAATAATAATTTCTTTAATACAGAATATTTATCTAAAATTCGTTAAATTAAAAAATAAAAACTAAATATTTTTTAATATGCATAACATAATGTTAGTAATGTTTTTCTCAAAATTGTATGCTCTTATAGTTTCTGAGCTACAGGTGTGTTCATACTTACAAACAGATACGGTTAAATCAAATCACCTGATATAGATCAGCCAAAATATTTATATTTAGTATTTCTGAAATTCCTTTATTAACAAACGAACAATTAATACTTTTGAATTAATTTTTCTTCTGTATTTTAATTAAGCGATATTAAATTTAAATATTTTGTTTCCTAAAAAATAACATAGGCTCAGACAATTTTTGAAAGTATACCCTAAAAACTACTTCTAAATAACTAAAGTTAAATTCTCCTCTAAAATTTTAGCCTAGAATAACTGTTTATTCGAAAGATCACAATATTTTATTAAAAAATCGATATAATATGTATATATTCATACATATAAATAAAAAATTACTACACTATACTGTTAAACACTATTTAATTATAACTGAATAAGTATAATCACAATTATTGTATTAAGATTATTATTAAATTATATTTTTTTATTATAAATAACTAACTTTAAGACACCCGGCAATCACTGCTTCTGTAAATAGTATGTAGCTTTTATCCAAAAGGATATATGTATATAAACAAGCTTCCTTGAGACTGACTTAATTTTGCACATCAAACTTATTTGGTAATTATTTCGCACAGTGCACGAGTTCATCCAATACACTTATCCGGATGGTTCTCTTGACGCAGATCGAGAGCAAAAACAGAATGCAGTTCCAAAATAAACGTGGCCAACAACAACAACAACAAGAACAGCAAGACAGCTTTGGATACCGATTCCGATTCGGATTCGGATTCGCCTCGCTTTTTGGCCGAAAAGTGCCCGCTCTCGCACACAGACACTCTCGCACGCACACACGAAGGCAGATCGGTCGGAATCGACCAAAGCTAGCATCGAACGTCAACATATTGAATAAATATTTTCAGTTGAACATCACAATCCGTTCAAGTCGCGGATAACTCCGAATAAAAGTTTTGTAAGTAAGAAAAAAAGGAATACGCTTGCGTTTTAACCCAACAAATCAACAAGATAATGCTGAATTTTTAAAAACTAAATAAAAGTGCTTCAAAATCAAAAGAACAACTGGCGCACATTTTGGATTTTTAGTCAAAAATAGGCCAAAATCCTATCAAAATAATTACATAATATAAAACGTTGCTGCCAAATTAACTTCAAATCAAACCAAAGTGCTGTGAAAATTGAAAGTATAAGAAACCGCAAGTATTACGAAAATGAAAAGGACGCAGGGAAAACGCTTGAAATATTTTCAGTCAGAGCCCAAAAACCCAAATAGAGGTTAAGCACCTTTGCCTAGCTCGATAAGAACTAATAATAACGATGCTCTGGGCCTTGTCAAGTTTGTATGCTGACCGCAAGTTGCCATATAGGGTTTCCGCTTCCATTAAAAGCATTCCATGAGATGTATAAACATTGCCAATGGTCTTTAAATTGTATCTTTAATTTTAACTAATGTTATTGCTAAGGAAAATTTATGCAGGAAGGATAATAACATGGCTTTTTGCTGTCTAAGCTGATTGGTCACCTTCAAAAAAAGTGATAACAAACGAACAGAAACAGAAGATAATTAACTTATTGATGGTTTTATTTCTTATTAACGTAAACTTGCAACGATAAAATGTTAAATGGTAGAGATACAATCTTTTTAAAAGCGTTTCTTTTATAAAATTAAATTTAAAACATTTATTTTGCAATTTTGTATGTGCGAAATCCGATACGCACGACCACTGGCCACAGATGCCAAATGGTTCTGAGGCGAACGTAGGCGAGATCCACTAAGAATTCTTTCCCGGAAAGCTCCGTTCTCCCAGATTCTCAATTTAGTATTAAGTAATATCGCCGAGGGGCAAAGATATTCAACAGATGCCTCGGTGGGACTATTTTTAGATACTTTCCGAGAGATAAAGCGCCACAGACTATAGAGAGTGGAAGAGCTTTTCAGTTTGCTAAGAAATCTATATATGCATTAGACCCAAATACGTAAGCCAAACGAGTGTATGTATTGAAATCCTATAATTAGAAAATTCTCTATTCAGTATAACGAAAATCGGATTTTTCCGTTGAATAATTTGGAAATTTTATATATAAAAGAAGTACATGTGGAAAAGATAGATTGAAATTTAAAGAGTAAAAAACGAAGAAGGAGATATATTTTGTATCTGGGATAAAAATGCAAGTGAAATATATAAAAATATATATTATTAAAATATATTATCAAATAATGTGCTTAATGTAAAAATGATTTGAATTGTTGCATCTTCAAGATATCAAAAGAACCCATTCCCAAAAGCCTTATTCTTACTGACATACTTTCCTGATATAGGCCCACTTTTTTGTTAAATATATATATCTATGTCATTGCCGAAAGTTATAAGAAGTCATGCTGTCGATTTTTGTGCTGAATCAACGCAAACATAACTCAATGTGTCACCTCAATCGACATATATCCCATACATATGAAGATATATATTTCTATATATATAAACATGTTCCATTGAACAAAAAATTTGCCTTGATTGCAATTTCATTAAAATTCAACATTTAATTTGGGCTTTTTTATTTGTGCTTCGGCACTTCTCTTCGGTGGGATCAGAACGAACTGTGGAATGTAAACAGAGGTTTTAAAAATAAATGACAGCGAGGAGTCGTCGTAATAAAGAATTAAAATTTCACGATGCGAAACTCGAGTCAATTAGCCGGCGCATTGCGGCGGCTGCATTCGGTTCAAGCCATGACAAATGTTGGTCAAGTGGGCCTCGGAGGGAGTGGATATTAAGGAGGGGCCAAGAACCCTCCAGCTGCGTCCACACTGAGTCAGAAGATCTGGGATATTGAGTTGGCCAGCGGGAGAATAGTCCACAGCAGCCGTTCAGGTGATTCATCTAAAGGGGAATCTTTAGTTGGAGAAACTTCCCCCAGAGTTCACTGATAACAAAAGAATTTAGGGAGCAAGAGAGAAAATATTTAATAAAGAGTAATAAAAAGAATGTTTTAAAAAGATAAGCAAGAGATTAACCTTGGGGAGAACTTTAAAAGCAGATAAATAAAATAAATAAGATAACATAGATTTAAAAACACTTTAACTAATAGTAATGGTAGTAATGGTAATGGTAATTGTTTGTTTAAAATATAAATACCAATCTCTTGCCCCAATTACAAATTTATCCAATCCACTGACACAATTTTTGGTTTGGTGACAGAACTCTCTCTAGAACCCAGCTTCGCTTCCAAACAGAGATCCCATGTGATCGGCATAAATAAAGACAAGAATTCGAAACAGATACGTGCACTACACCTAGTCAGGTATTCCTTCGCCTTAATGATTTACTGTGAGATGAGAAAACACTCTCGAAAAAACAAATTGAACACCAGTTGGAGAAAGAAGATCACCAGTGCCGGGAATGGAATGGGAATCGGGCAATAAAAGTCGTGAAGAAACGCCGGCGAAATATTAAATTCTCGATTTATCAGCTGGTTGAGCTTGAACAATGTGTCCGTCTGACGTTTGGGGTGGCTCAACATTTTGGACAAGACCAATAATTAATTGGTTTCGATACCTTTTTTGCCCAATAAGGAAAACCATTGTTAAAAATCGATTAATGATTGTCTTGAAAGGGAAAGATAAATCTCAAAGTTCTTAGTGATTAAAGAATTATAAGGCAAACGAGGCTTAAAAATATATTTTTTATGCTAGCTTTACATCAATTTTTTTAAGAGTAAACTCTCTTCAAGTTTCTGAATTAATGTAAATATTTTAAAAGAACAAAATAAATAGTTTCGTCAGATAATAAAAAGTGAGAAAATTGTTATTTAACATTTAAATAATTACATAAATAAAATAAATTAAAAAATGTAATGTGACAAAATTGTACTTAGTCGGTTTAAAATGATTGACAAGTAATACATTTTTTGCATGCTCTTAAGCCATTTTGTACTTTTCCCTTGTTTTATTATTCTTTTGGGTAAAATGAGTTGATAAATTATGAGATTAAAATTTAAAATAATGAATTACGAAGAAAGTAATATCACAGTTCAATAACCAATAATTAAAACTCAACAACAATCACATCTTTGAACCAAATATAATTTATTATCAAATGATAATAAGATGAAAGTTTCTTAACCTCACAGAAAAATAAATGGCAGATGGTAAAATGCAAATGAATTCCTCAACACAGTTTCACTTTCGCACAAGTCGAGTTTTCTTTTATTTTGTTTTGCTACTGATGATTATCGCATAAATTTGCTAATTGCCTTATTGGCTGCAGTTTAACAATAGTTTCGATTTCGATTTCGACTTCAATTTCGATTTCAATCCCCGTCTTCGTTTCAATTGCAGTTTCTTTCGAGTAGTGTAAAAGCAAAACAAACACAAACATGGATGCCATCAAGAAGAAGATGCAAGCGATGAAAGTCGACAAGGACGGAGCTCTGGAGCGCGCTCTCGTCTGCGAGCAGGAGGCACGCGATGCCAACACCCGCGCCGAGAAGGTGAGTCAGCTGCAGCCACCCACCCAGTACGAGCCACCCGTCATCCGCCATCCGCCTAGCGAATCCCTCCTGAAGCATAAACACTCAGATACACACAGAGAAAAAATTTAGAATGTATATTAATTGATGTTTAAGATTTTTTAATTTAATTTCTAACAGAAAGAAACGAAATTAACCGAGATCGTTTCGGTCTTGATATTTAAGCGGTTTCTGAAATTACTACTGTCTTTCAAAGTATCCATTTATAATTGATAACTGAACGCTTAAGTTAATATAAAAACAATCAGATAAATAATATAATAATATAACCAATTTTTGTATTCCTTAAACTGAACTTAAATTATCTATACATTTTTGTATTTCCTGAAGCTTAAATTATGTTGACTTTCATTTGCAATTTAGGGAACTTAAAAGATCTCTTCACTATTCAAATATTACACTTCAAAATTATAAACCAATATCTTAATTAATTTAATTTAATTTAATCTATCAACATTTCGAGTACTTATGCATGTCAATATTATATATTTTTCTCTGTGTAATTAAACGCACCTTGCAATTCAATGCACCGAAAAACATTTTGCTGTTACAAAAAGCATAATGAACGGCTTACACACAGCAAACACCATAAATCTTGTTAACACATGCGATTCCCGTGTCGATCTGTTTTGATTTCTAATTGCACTTTTGTATACATTTTAAATAACGCAACTGTAGGCCGAGGAGGAGGCTCGCCAGCTGCAGAAGAAGATCCAGACCGTTGAGAACGACCTGGATCAGACCCAGGAGGCCCTCACTGTGGTCACCGGCAAGCTGGAGGAGAAAAACAAGGCCCTGCAGAACGTAAGTTTATGATTAATATTTTCATAAGTTACACATTTTAGAATACAATTTAAGTTAGGATTTTAAGAATTAGCTTAGGGAAACCTTAAACACATTTTTTTGAAAACAGCTAGAAAAGTTTACTGCTGAACACTTGAAACTAAGTTTAAACTAAGATATTCTACTTAATATTAGGTAGAAACACTATGTTACACTATAAAACTATACAATAAAATTAAAAAGAAAGAAAGAAATATAGAAAGTATATATTTACAAATAAATTAAATGTAAACACATTTATTTCCTAATTGTTCCTCATTTGTTAGTTTCTTAATTATTAAACATTAAATTTAGTTCAACTTTGACAAATGTGACAAAACATGAAGAAGTAGCCCAAGAATTTTAAGAGCACGCCCAAAAAAATCATAATTACTTAGATCACTTAACAAAAAAAAAAACACAGACCAGAAGGAAAACATTCCATTAATCATTTGAAATCGACTCCGCCATTTGTCAGATTTAAAATGTCTAGAATCCTAAAACATTTTCTGATTTTCCCCAACAAGTTTTCCACATGTCAGTTTAGTTCTTAAGAAAAATACATATATTTAATACATATATTTTATGCTTCTGCTCAATATTTTGAAATGCATGCAAGGCAAGAAATACACATAAATTTATAGCAGCAATTTCTGATACGAGTTGGTGACAGGCCACGGTTTTTTGGGGGAAAGTGTCTGGGAAATGGGGCCGCGGCAATTTAACGCCAATTTCATGGCACCTTGGCTGTTTGAAATTGGAGAAAATGTTTGGGGGGAAACGGCAAACATGCCAGGTTTTTAGAAATTCCAAAATGGAAAAAATCATAAATTCGTTTTCAAATTTCAAACAAATGAAAGAGCAGTCAGCAATTGACACGTAGCAATGCCGCTCTCTGGCTCACTCTCTCTCTCTCTCTCTCTTAGCTGTTGGCAACGCCTGCTAGAGAGAGGCGCTATTTTTAAATTTTTTGAAAATAGCATGCGGCGAGTGCGAAAGAGAGGCGGCTATGCATTTTGGGGTAATATCAAATAACGCAGTTGAATCTTTGTTCGCTTGCCAAAAAGATTTACTCGCAAAAAAGCACCCACACACACACAGACGCTGTGGTGTTCCTGTGAATCTCGATTCTAGAACATTTTTCACTGTGCGGCCGCAGTGTTTCCAAAAAGAATTCGAATTGCGATTCGTCTTTTGATTGGGAGACATTTCAGGAAAGTATTCCAAGGACATTGCCAATTGGCAGCGTTTCAAAAAAAAAAAAAAAAAAATCTAAATAAAAAAATATACATAGGTGTGGTGCAGGTAACACTTATCTCTCGAAAACTTATAAAAAGTAAATACGCTTATCAGACAGCATAGAACTATTATCGGGCAGCATGTTTGCTTGGCCCAGCCCCGGTCTTTAAAATAAGCATGATGACAACGGATGCCTCACTGACTAATAACCAGAAAACGAAGACAAAAGAAGAGATAAGCAATTAAATGAATCAAATGCGGCGCGGGAGCGGCAAGAATGGAAAACTCTCAGCGGCCGTAGGAGAAAGAGAGCGTACGCATTTCCTCGCTCGTGCTTTCTTTTTCTTTCGCCCTGCGATCTGACTGCATATCATACATATCGCTGCCCCGCTCCCACACACTTGCCACACGGGGGGCAGTTGAGAGAGGATATAGAGAGAGAGAGAGAGCGCCACTGAGAGAGGCACATTTTCAAATGGCCCCAAAAAATGATCGCCGCGGCGAACACATTTTCAAGTACAACACTGCGTGGAAAAAGCAGCAGCAGCAGCAGACAAACCAGCCAGCAGCAGCGCCCGCCAGCAGGAAAATTAAATAATTAACAAGCAATCAATTGACATTAATTAATTAAATAAATAAATTCAAATCACTGCTTTCATTTGAGCCGCCTCAAATGCAATTCTAGTGATATTTTAATTACATAAAGTACAAAAACAGCTGAGAGTTACAGTGTAGCGGAAACTTTGCTCGGCATTTTTCACGCGCTAATGAAAATCTGCCAAAGAGCCAACTATAACAACAACAAAATAGAAAAGAAAAGAAAAGAAAATCTGTATTAAATCATCAATAAAAATAGGCAAACTAGCGGTACAATGAGCTCAGCTGTTTGAAAAAAACTACATATAACGAAGTAAAAGCAATAACAAGCCAGCAACACGCACCAAATCACACAAGCAACAACAATAGCAACAAAATATGTACGAAAAAACATTAACTCAGGGAACTGCGAAAGTTAATAATGCATATGAATGGCAAAAAGTGAGATACAACAACAACAATAATAACAAAACAGCAACAATAGCAGCAGCAGCAAAGTCGGTTAAAGTCAAGCAGCAGCAACAACAAAGTAGCAGTGCAAAAAATGCAACAAAAGCAATAACAACAAAAGCAATAACAACAAAAACAGCAAATACAACATTACCGTTGCAAACATGCAACAGCATAACCGTTAAGCCGCCAGCACAAAATCAAAATCAAAGCGTAAAAATCAAATTCGTTGGCAACTCGGCGCGCCGGCAAACGTTGGCCCATCAAATAAAGCGAGCCCATCGGCATTTACTCACCAGCGGCGGCAACGATAAACAACCGACGCAGCAAAAGCGTAAATTTCTACAATTCTAAATTAAAAGTGTTTTTAAATTCACAGAAAGTCAACGTGTCGTAGCACTTAGCTTTCACTCTTCACTTGCCAGCTGGTAGTGCTGCCAGAATTTTCAAGGAAATTTCCAAACAAATTTAAAGTTTATACAAAAGTTTAAAGCATTGAGTTTTAAAAAATATTCTTTTTCCTAATATTTTATCTTCCTTGGAGTAACTCAAATTAAGATATTTTATATTTCCTTAAAAATTCTGGCTACACTACCAGCTGTTTCAAGCATTGAGGGACAGAGAGAGCAACACTGGTTTCTGGAAAAGCTACTCTTTGTAGCCATGACTTAAACCACAATCGATAACTCGACTGCCAGCAAAATCGTCCCTGCAGCGGAATTTTGGCCAGAAATTTACTCTCAAAAACACACACAAATAATTGGATTCCGTAAATACCCCCCAAAATAATTAACTCGGAAGAGTGCTCGACCCCCGCCGACGTCGATCGCCCCTCCTAGCTAAGTATTATTCAATTTTCAGAGAAGCAGCAAGTGTTAGCGCAGCCTGGCAAAACAGTTGCCAAACCGAAACAGAGGCAGAAACAATTGTTGAAAAGTGATAAGAAACCGAATCATCATCAGCAGCAGCAAAGAAAGCGTGCAACCAGGAACACTCGCCATCCGGGAGGCCAGAGTGACGGCGCTGAATCTGGCCTCTCCTCGCGCTGGTGCTCCATCGAGGCGCAGCTGAACGTGCTGGACGACCTGCTCTACTACTGCGATGAGGAGGCCGAGCTGCACCTAGCGCAGCTCTACCAACAGTTCAGAAGGGGCAGCAGCAGCGGCAGCAGGAGCAGGAGCTACTCCCCGGCCAGCGACTTCTGGAGCGACTCGGACATGGACAACGACAACGACTCGAGCACCAGTGGCACTGGCAGCCACAGCAACAACAGCCAAGGCCACAGCTTGACGCCAGCCTCGCTGAAGCGACGTGGCCACCAGCACCATCCGCGCTTCTCCGGCACCCGCCGTCCCAATGTGCCCAATGTGCAGGAGATTCTGGCCGCTCTCTATCGCGGCGACTCGAAGGGCGTCCTGTCCAATCTCAGGGGTGAGGCGGCACCCATGGAGGAGGAGCAGGCACAGGAGATGGCGCCCAGCAGGAGCACCTTGAGCCTGCCGCTTAGCGAATCTGTGACAAATTCCCTGGGCAGCAATAGTCCCACGCCCACGGACGAGAGCAGTGTGCAGGATGAGAGTGCAGCAGCGAACACAGCAGCAACGCCAGGAGCAGCCGGCGTGCCGCCAGCAGCTCCTCCGAGCAGCAAGAGCAAGAAAAAGAAGCGAGAGAAGGGCGAAAAGTCGGAAAAGTCGGAGAAATCGGAGAAGAGCGAACGCAAGAAGAAGTCCTCTTCATCGTCGGGGAAAAAGGAACGCAGCAAGCGATCCGCTGCCTCCGGGAACCCCATGGAGCTGAGCAGCGATAGTCTGGCCACCGATCTCAGTGCCGGGGCCATTGACGAGGGCATTGCACTGGCCGATGACGACGATAACCAGGCGGCGGAGTGGTCAAAACTCCGCTGCACCAGCGAAGCGGCCGAGATCGTGGCTGAGCGTGAGGCTCGCCGGAACAAGGGTCGGTGTGCCGACTACCCCGGACTGGCGTTCGGCAGGTCCATCTTCAGCTCGGACACCATGATGAAGTTCAACATCATCCGGAACGAGCTTCACAACATCATGAACACGCAGCTCAAGCGGGTAATAAGGGGAACTTTGATTTTTTACTACTAATCCTGTATATCTTCTGTGTTTATTCCCAAAACCAAGCTAAGGGAGAAGCCACCTCGTTGTTGTTGCTGCGCCGTTCCAAGTAGTGTCCAAAGTTTGGTTAGGTTCTGCGATTGCTCCAGTTTGTTTTTGTCTCACATTCTCCTTCGCTGCTCTTTTGCATTGCAAAGCGATTACGTCGTCGTCGTCGCCTTCGTCTTTTCGCGATTTTCGCTATTTTCTTAACCCTACGATGGCCCCGCGGTCTTGATTCGGCCTTCGCTTCGAATTTTCTTGCAAGACTTGACCTCGTTTCGGTTTACGCATTTTTCGTGTAGCTTTTACTGCTGAGATTGTCTTTCGGTGCGAGTAGTAGCAGTATCTTTTGGATAGTTGCTTTAAAAGTTGTAGAATTTTATGGAATTTTCACTTATTTTCGAAAAGATTTCTCCCTAAAATTCCCCAAATCTGAAACAATTCCCACAACCCTCGTTAAAACGGTATTCCAGACATTTTTGGACAAATAAGTTTACTTAATTGCAGGCAATTGTTTAATTAGTTACGCAATTTGCTGGAATGCCTAACGGTACCAGCCGGCCACCTGTTGCTCTCCTCGCACTCTCTTTTACTCTCTGTGCGGGTGAAACCGTAAATGGGCAAAAAGAGAGCTTTAGATAAGCGCGCTAAATGGTATTAGTACACCCCCTGCACCCGCTCAGTATTTATACGCTTTTCCAGCGTTTTTTTTTCAATTCTCTGTAGTCTGAAAATGGCAACAGTTTGAAACACTAAAAGGAAAACCCGGCCATATTTGGCCAAAGCATAAAACCACACGCGTCCAAAGCTCGACTTTGCCAAATTGGCGAACAAATTAATTATTAGGCTCGGCGACCTTCGCCTTTTTGTATTTTTTATTTACTTTTAATTTCCTTTCAATGTCGCCGGCTAAAAATGGACGAGCGCTCATTGAGTGTTTGCATTATCAAAACAATTACGCCATCGCGCCGGGAAAAACATAACTACAGGTGGTTGCGAACTTCGCGAAAAGCGGCCAATAGGAGAAAGAGAGGGCGAGAGTCAGATTAGTCATTACGTTTCGCCTTACGTCGTTTGCTGATAAGCCCGATGATAAAGCGCCGGCATTGTGTTTTCCGTTTTCCCCCCCCTTACAATTAGTGGAAGGTGTGGGAGGGAGAGGGAGAGATGGCTATGGCGGTGACGAGAGAGGGAGCCGTTAAGTTGCGTTGGCAAATACAGACACCGACACACATGCAAAGCACGTTACACACGTTACCTGCTCGCATCATCTTTGGGCTCTTTACACTCTGGCCGTTTTTGCATAATATTATTTGCCTGGAAATGACAAAAATCCTAAATATTTCTTAACTAATTAATGCCAAACAACAACAAACAGTCGACAGAATTTTAGCGGCTTTTAACAGGTTTTCCAGCGGCACTCACACACACACATACAGTAGCGCAGCGTTTTAGGCGAGGCAGACTGACTGGAAAGTCACACGCATGCAGCACAGCAGTTGTCCCGCTCGCACAAACCACCACCGCCGCTTCAACAGCGCTGCCAAGTGTTTCGGATTCATTTCCAATTTCGTACTCGTCGCAATCGCGTCGTTGTCCTCTCTCTCCGTCGATCCGTGTGTGTTTTTGCCACCAAGTAGCAATATTTAATATTTAAACACAAGTTATTCCACTCCGCATAGTGTTCCCAACCGATTTTTGCCACAAAACACTGCCGCAAAGTCGAAGAAAAAGCAGTTGAAGAGAAAGAAGAAAAGAAAAACCGGTGGTTCACTGTATGTGTGTTCGTTCGTTCCTCACTCGATTCAATTGTGTGTGTGTATGTGTGTCCGTTCCTCGAGATTTCAAGTTGTAAATTGAATTCGGTGCTGCCATAGAGAGAAATTGTCGAAAAAGGCAGAGTGCTCGCTCAACTCAAGTGCAAAACACTTTGTCAGGAAAACACCCACAACTTCATCTGCCGTTGGATATAAAAGGAAAGAAGAAAAACCACAAAAATGACGACCAGCATTCCACAAGGCACTCTCTTGGACGTGCTGAAGAAGAAGATGCGCCAGACCAAAGAGGAGATGGAAAAGTATAAAGATGAGTGCGAGGAGTTCCACAAGCGCCTGCAGTTGGAGGTTGTGCGACGCGAAGAAGTAAGCCGCCTTCCATTATACTACGTAGTGTCTTACCTAAATTTTTGCTACCCTTTTGGTATGGGAAAAACTACTGCGTGACCTGTCTTATAAATTTTGCATAAATCCTACCTAAATGGAAAAAGATAGTCGAGCATTTCTTCTTTCGTTTGCCCTCTCTCTCTCTGCCACTGTTTTCGGTGTGCTGTGTGTGCGTGTGTGGGAGCGGGACAACGCAAGTGTCGGTCTCGTCGTCTGAGCGCTCTCTCTGGCTTGCGCTCTTAAGTGACTGTTGTTGCTGTGGTTGTTTTTACTCTTCAGTGGTTTTTCCTGTCTTTCTGTTGTTCTTTTCGTGATGAACGAATTTTGGGCAAATTGTTGGACACACGGGATACAGGGTGTTCTGGGTTAACTGTTCTTATCGGTGACCGAATTCATTCACCTCTTGAAAATTCAGTGTGTGTTGTGTTATCTCTCTCGCTTCACGGCGCACAGCGCAGCATTAGCATAAAACAGGCGGAGAACACACACACGCATTTACATAAGGCCAAAAAGGAGAAAGAAGTCTTTTGTAAATTGAGTGATTCTTCTGGCTTTCTGATACAATCTGCTTTCTCAGCGACAAAAAAAAAACCGGTCGAAGAAGAGTCCGCCGCCGAAGAAGTAGAAGTAGAAGTAGAAGCCACATCGTTTAGCTAGCGGTGTTCTAAATTCGATTAATTATGATTTTTACGCCACGCTCATCAATAAGTGGTTTAATTCTCTTAATGCCTTTCAGCTTGCAGCTTTTATTCGCCCGTTGGCTCTGTCATGTTCTTAATTCAATTCTAATTAGACAATTGAGTGCGTGAGGGCTCCGTCTCTCTCTCTGTATGTGTGTTGAGTGTGACGTCACTGCAGAGAGGATTGCGATTTTAAACAGATTTTTTTAAAGCTTGATTTCCCCCGTTTTTCACGCTGCCAGCAAGTGATTGACGTTTCGCTTCCCCCTTTTTGAAAAGTGAACAAAACGAAGTCTAAAACAACAAAACATAATTTGCTTTATTGTCGATTTCTATACAAAAACCGCTTTCAATGTCACTCTGTCGCTCTCTTTAGCCCCCCATTTCCTTTTCTTCTATCCCACTCTGTCCCCCTCTTGCAATTGAACGTTGATAATTTCAATGCGCGCATTGTGACAAATTGGTTTTGATTTGTACTCGCTTTGCCTTTTGCCAGTTTCGTAATTCCGAGATTACAGCATATGACGCCATCGCTACACCCTGCCTGCCCTTTTCCCCCTCCCCGTGCCACAGCTGAATTTTTGAAAAATATTTTATGCTTGAGAGCATCGTCTTTGGAATAGCAGTGAGTGTGTTTTAACATTTTCATGGCTTATTTTTCGGTTCATAATTAAAAATGCATCAACATACAATACAGCACAACACGCCCTACGTGTAGCGCTCCAATAAGTCTTTATTTTGTTGTTATTTATTTCGGTTGCCAGGGCAATAACAACGAAGTAACCAGGTTTCAAGGTGTGTGTGACTAAGCCGTCAACAATTTTTCGGTTTTGCATTGACTTTTTTCTTTTTCTTTTTTTACGCGAGAGTTGTTTTTTCGGCATTTCAATTTTTTGCATTTTGCCGGTCATTTTTCATGAATTCCACAACAATGGAGGCCACTCTCTTTGCTCTCTTCATCTTAGTCTTGGCCCCAGCTCTCTCTTTCTCTGTCTCTCTTGAAAACGTGTTCTTCGCCCTGTGATTTGTGAGCCCCTCCTCCCTTTTGTGACCCGTTAATAAAGCGTTTAATCTTCAATACGTTTTGTTAATGAGTTCAAACACCGAGAGGGTGAGCGGGATGGAGAGAGAGAGACTCCCGCTACAAAACGAAACCCAACTGGAATCCACTCTTTGACTTCTTTGCTCTGTGTCTTTCGGTGTCTCCTCGGTTTTTGGCATTTTTCGTTGTTCATCGGCGGTTTGTTGTGTGACTTTCGTGTTTGGAAAGCTGCGGCGGCGGCGACGCTGCCTGCTATGCTCCCCCAATTCGAAATGCTTTTTATCGTTTAAAGCGCGTGTGTGCTTGTGTTCGTATATTACGATGACGTAAGCCAACACGGTTGGTTCCAATTCATAATCACACGATACAGTCCGCACTCGATAGGGTGGACTAAGAACTTACTGGGGAGGATGAACTTCTATAGTTTTTGAAAGTTAAAAGATACATATTTTTGAAAATATTAAAAAAAGAACATATTTAAGAAAATATTCTTATATTTTAAAAATATTTTTTCTCAAATATTTACATAATGTTTAGCCAGCAAAGCGAAGCCTGTACCTTTTATGACCCGCACTCACATCGTTGTCTCGGTTTTAGGCGTCAGTTGGTCAGTTGCTCAGCTAGGCATTCGCTCATTCCGTCACTTTGTCATTCTGCCAATACCCCTATGTGCATACATACATACATATCAGTAGCCACTGGTGTACACCTATCTGTATCTATGCCCGGCACCATATCAGTCATTGGACATGGTTTCGGACATGGACATGGAACTTGGAACTGGCACTGGCTCTGGCACCGGACTGCCTTGTCCAATTGCTTTTCAGCCGTTTTCGATTCAAACTTTGTTTTCATTTTGTATTTTTATACTTTTTTCACCATTTTTGGGCGTGTATGATTCGAACGCCGACCGTTTTCGCTTTTCATCGTTTAACGTGCGGGGCTGCTCGCCGCTCTATAAGGTCACACATAGCATCGAATATTTTCCGCTCTTTAATGGGTATAATTCTTTGGTCGGTGGGAAAAACTCTCGATTAGTCTAACTCGATGACGTCAGGGGGGCCAAAAACCTTGAATTGGCTTCATTTGGGAATTTCTACCCATATCACGTATCGCACGTATCCAGTGTTGTTGAACTTTGTTTAGCTTTGATGGCCAGTATCGATTGCACTTGGCCAAAATAACACGCAATTTTGTAGCGTTGGGCAAATTTTCCTCATTCTGCTTCGAAATACACAATGCCGCAACAACAACAACAACAACGAGGAGGCGGAAAAGACACTTTTCTTTACAGGTAGAAGCCACAAAACAGAAATTGGACGAATGGTCGACTTTGTAGGGAATCAGAAATTAAGTTTACAAATTTAAGAACTTTATTATGGGGTAAAAGAGAGCGCAAAACCATTTGGGGTGTGTAGTTTTCCATTGCAAACATAGAAATCAGGAGTTATACAGAGTTTTTCTATACCAAAGATAGCACGCAGCATCTAGGCAGTTTCCCCCATACCAAAACTAGCATCATTGTGTATATTTCTTGCCTTAAACGCACTAAGCACTTTAGTCTAGAGTTTAAGACGTAAACTAAAATTAAGTCTAGAACATAAGAATTGGCGTATGGATATGCTATATCTGGTTCGTTCGACCTTCGAACGCTTGTCTTATAGGCCGAATCCGAGGTTGCTGCTCTGAACCGTCGCATCCAGTTGCTCGAGGAAGACTTGGAGCGCTCTGAGGAGCGTCTGGGCTCCGCCACAGCCAAGCTGTCGGAAGCCTCTCAGGCCGCCGATGAGAGCGAACGGTTAGTACCACGTTACCTTTCCTATTATGACCCGCCCCAATCTATACCACCCAATTGTATACCCCCAATTATGTACTTTATAAGTTTACAGCGTTTACTATTGCGAATTACCTAAGTTCGAGTTACTATATATATAAATATTATACCATTAACCGTATCTGTATGTCATTCCGCAATGCTGCGACTAAATTCAGGATACGAAAAGCGCTCGAGAATCGCACAAATATGGAAGACGACAAAGTAGCTCTCTTGGAGAACCAATTAGCACAAGCAAAATTAATTGCAGAAGAAGCTGATAAGAAATACGAAGAGGTATAGTCATGGTATCCATATTTATCCACGGAAATTGGTATCCGTTCAATAGGGCTCTAGGGTTATTAGGCTCTTGAGGTTACTGTCTCCCGTGAGGTTAGGTTCACTTGGTCAACATTTGCGTTACTAATTAGGTTTTGGGTCTTCTCTGTCTATATCTATCTGCGCTCTCTTTTTTCTAATTCCTACCTAACCAACTCTGCAACGAGAACGATATAATTGTTGTTCTAATAATGGTCATAATGATGATGTTCCTAAGTTAGTGTGTAAGAATTTCTGTAAACAGCATTTAGTTTTCTAAGTTGAAAGATGTCGACCCGCCGCTGGAAGTGGAACACCATGGATGCTCGCCCTACATTCTTGTAAACATTGTAAAATTATATATAGGAAAGCATGATGTCCTAGATAAGCTTATGGTAGTCTATTAGTCAAATGGCTGTTTAGCAATTATGTTTAAAAAAAGAATTCAAACAAAAGTTCCCCGCTGTGTTTGTAATGAGACGAAACTTAAATAGTGTTTGGTTCTTGGAATTAGTCTGTCAGCAGCAGTCTAAACTTGTCTGCGTTCTTGATCTAGATCAATAGTCTAGACAAGTCCGTTAAATCAATTCTAAAAGTAATGCTACCCGAAATGGTCAATACAGTTTTCAATTTTGACTAAAGATGATGCCAAACATGGTTTAAGCTTCATGCTTATCCCCTCCTCCTTGTCCCTCCTCTAGTCTCCACATCCTCTTGTATAAATACTTGTTAATTAAGTAGACAAAATCCGAATTGTTAACTCAACTGGCAACAACAAATTTCTGTCTCTTTTTACCAACAACAACAACAACCACGCCAAACAATTCACAAAACCAAAAAATATCTATCTCTATCTGTGAATGTTTGTAAACCATCTGTTTGTCATAACAACTGCAACAACTACAACAACTACAACAACAACATCAACATCAACAATAACACAACAACAACAACAACTACCATCACCACCGACTCTAAAACCCATATGATGTGGACGATGACGTCGAATGATATTCACACGAAACCTTTTTCGGCTGTACCAACTGCAATTCCGATGGGGAACGGCAAATCATCGCTAACCACTTGGTCACTGTCTTCTATGGGCATGGTCGTCGTCGCCGTCTATTCTATATGAAAACTACATCGAATGTGTAGTGCTCGCAAGATTCTTGAGAACCGCGCCCTTGCCGATGAAGAACGCATGGACGCTCTTGAGAATCAGCTGAAGGAAGCGCGTTTCCTTGCTGAGGAGGCTGACAAGAAATACGATGAGGTGCAGCTAAAAACCAATTTGTCTTCTACTATGATAAGCAACAATAACAACAATAGTAACAATAGTAACAATATCAGTAAATCAGAACTATGTAATGCTAATGCCAACAATAACGCATCCAGAACTATTGCTGCTGTTGGTGAAGAAACTTCCACTTTGTCCTCCACAACAACAAGCCCCGAACACAACAACAATCCCAATAACGACACCTGAGATCTGGTTCCCTTGCCAAAGCGAACATATCGAATTGACTTAATTTGATTTGAATTGAATGAGAGGAGAACCCCTCCTCGACCCCGAAACTTGGCACAGGAATCAATCACCAGGAGTTGATGCAAAACTTGTGCTTACCGCGATGATTAGTAGATGATGAATCCAGACGATGATAACGAATGAAGCTTGCTGGCAGTTTTAGCTTAGATCTAGGCACGCAATGCCCGCCGCCCGACAATATGCAATATATATATATGTGTATAGATGATGATGATGATGATGATGTATTAGTCGATGTACATACAATGTGAATCCAATCCAATGAACTATTGATTGTAACTCGTGAACAAATCCCCCCAGAAAATGGATGCGGTTCTAGCGAAGGCCTCGTCGCGTGTCTTAATTTGTAAAATACCAATAGCATTGTGTAAAGTAAATGTTAAGCGGTCCATACGAAGACGATGTCCACAAGTAGTCTGCTGATTGTACTCAATATACATGTATGCTCTTCCATCATGAGAAATACTTTGCTTGAAAAGCATATATTGATAAAGAATTGATTGTTTTAAACGTAAAGTGTAATTGGGTTATATTCCCTCGATTTGTTTGTTTATTTCCATTCGATTTACGTATTTGTAAAGAAAATGTAAGGTTTATTCACGGTATATATATGCATAAAACACCACACACCTTAAAATTATAAATTATAACCCAAGAAAATGCCTAATTTTTGATTAATATTTTTGCAAATTAATGTTTATATAACATATTATATATATATACATAAAAAAAAGAAAACAAAAAAAGAATATATAAATACAAATATATAATTGCAGCAAAAAAAAACTAACTTGATCTTATTGACCAAAAAAAGGGAGCAGATAATATTCGGTTGTTTCCTATTGTTGTACATTTTACTGGGTATTGATTTCTTGATGAATGAGTTGGAGGTTTGCAGTGTTGGAAAGTACAGTAGGAGTTTTCCTTGGCTTAGGCAATTTAGGATGGGAATTTTAATTCATTTGAATAATGTCTTGAAGGAAATTTGAGTTAAGCTTTTTTTTGAACAAGAAACCTAAGAACATTGTCAATACTTATTAACTTAGATTGAAGTTTTTTAAATAGAAGATAGAAGCATGGGCTTTCTGGCGCCCGGAGGTAGTATTTTTGTATAGTTAATTTACTACAATTTCGTCACGTTAAAAATGAAAAATTAGCAGGACTTAAATACATTTAACAGCTAGAAACATAAAGCTGTTTTCAAACCTATGAAACACCAGGTAAACTAACTAGCTTAAACACTAAAGTTACATTTCTTTTTTGGTAATAGCAAGGTTTACCTTACTCCACGATCCATGCGGAATGCTTACGTGTTTTTCACGTCAATCTGATCGAAGAAATAAACCAACTGATAACCAGCATTGGCAGATAAGCCCCTTCTTTCTTTGCCTACTATTTTCTTGCCTTTGCTTTTCTTATCTTTTCGCAGAAACTAAGGCAAAAGTGTATAGAGTACAAAATATAGAAAATGAGACCCATAACTGGGAGTGAGAGAGAGTGTGAAAAAAGAGTTTGTTTAACTCGACTGGCGATAAGAGAAGGCCGCTCCCCGATGGGCATGGATTCGTGTAGATTTCGCAAGCCTGGAGCTCACACCGCTGGCCATGACATAAGCGGCTAAAAACTCAGTTGCCAAAACGATCGATGATGAATCAAGCGATCTTGGGGGCTCACTTGACCCTCAGACGTAGGCCGATCGAAAGGGGGCTGAGTCAGTGGCCAGAAATGTGCGTGGAGTTAGAGTACTGGCCCATATGCATTGGTTATCTTTTCCACCTAAAGATGATGTGACGACACTTTAGTCACCTGGCCAACTCGAGGCGGGCTTGATGCAGCACTCATTCATTCACTTTTGTGATTCACTGAAAGATATTAGCATACATCCAACAGGAAATTAAGACAGTTTTCGTTAATATGGCCATTAAAATCAATAGGCATGGAGTCGAACATGGCCCAAAGCAATTTCCTCTGTTCTTAAAGAATCTTTTCAGCCTAACTGGTTTCTAAATACAGTTTATTTGAAGCTTAGTAGAAGCTCCAGTTTCCTCAATTCGTTTTCAGTTTTACGAGAAGCGGAAGTTTGCTACGAAAGCTAAAGTTCCTAAAAAGATTCAGTCCATATTTGAACATTTATTGTTATTAGTTGATTTAAAGTTCTTAATTTCCTTTAAATTAGGCGGATTTATAGAATATTATGGCTGAAACATTTTTGTTAGAAGATCAGGAAGGCAGAAGTTAATCTAATAGAAAATGTACAACAATTTGGAATTTACAAAGAATATATGCAGCAATTCCACCTTGCTGCGTTATATATTTACGGCTTGAGTACAACAAAAAATCGTATGGTTCTGCAAGACGCCAAAGCACAAGTTTTATGGGATAAAAACAAATTGAAACACAAGAAAATAACCTTAAAATTAAGCACACTGTTTTGTTATTACTAAAATATCCTAAGGCACTACATAAAAACATTAAAAAAACAACAAAACCATTGAAATCTAATGAAAAACTTCACCTAATACGCTTTCTTTGTGTTGTTTCGCCAAATGAAATCTGTGTAAAAACTTCATGAAATTTAATACATTTTCTATATGTTCTCCTGTGTACCCGACGTTCCTTGTATTATATATATCAATCAATCAATCAATCAACAATGAATCAATGAATCGATATGTATGTGAATATATATGAGAAAAGGTTGCCCGTAAATTGGCCATGGTTGAAGCTGATTTGGAACGTGCCGAAGAGCGTGCCGAGCAGGGTGAAAAGTACGTTATAAGTCCAAATACAAAATATATTGTTCAAGTTGTTCCAACCCCGTTTATTGTGCCTAATCTTGAAAGCAATGTTGACACTGCCTCAACAACCTAACCTCAATTGAAAAGAAAACAACGCCCTTTTGCATTTTTCCATTTACAATTAAATTTAAATTTTGAGTTTGATTCTGTTCTTGTTTTGTTTAGCTAGCTAGCTTTTGCCTACATATATTTGTTTTATGCTTGGTCAAAAATGTGAATATCCTCAATAGCAATAATAATAATAATATTTTGTATGTTAAAAGCATGTCCTTAATAGATTAGATCAAATAGAAGAAGCACAGACATGGAGCAGTTAAAAGAGGTGGAAATGTTTCCTGATCAAGTTGAAATTCTCAGGCAACCCTCTCTTTGTAATGGGAACCGAAGCTACAATGACCTAAACTTTTAGGTCATTGCGCTTTAAAGATCCCAAAGAGAGCGGTGAAATGCAACCAAAAACAAAAGAGAATCGAGTAAAAACTTGACAGAGAACTTGCACCTTTTTAGCCCCAAACAACTGCTCCAAGTGACCATGAATCATGAATGAAGCAAAACCAGCACACAGTATTCACATTTTTGCCAATCTGCCGCCGTCCCAGCCAGACACGAAACTAATTTTGAAAACTGTTTTTTCTATGCCATCCCTATATATAACCCATGCCAATAAAAATACCCCACTTTGTGTGTACTAAACACAATGCTAACACATTGCCACGCCCCGCCATGCCATGCCATGCCACGCCACGCTACGCTACGTCCAAAGGTTGCCAGAAAACTCGTGCTCATGGAACAGGATCTGGAGCGTTCCGAGGAGAAGGTTGAGCTCAGCGAAAGGTTTGTCCACTGCCACGCATCCATCTGCCCCGCCATCAATGTCTATTTTTTTTTTTTTTGTCTACTAACTGCATTTGGTTAAATATAATACACATTCGTTTCTTTACGCCATTTATGCCCGAGAGAAGATACGCAAATATTTATTTATAATTTCCATAGTTTAAAAATAGCCAAAAAAGAGTAAGGCCAGAAAAAGTGAAATCTTTTCAATTGCCGGCCCGAAAAAACAATTGTTATTATAACAAAAATATTTGCCAGACCTTCGCAAGCATCATGATTTGACGGATTTCTCGTCTCGGCTCTTGGCCAACACCATAACTCATCATAGCTCATCGCCTCCGTTGGCAGCCACAAGATCTTTTTCGAAAGTGAAGTGTGTGTATGAGTGTCAACTTTGGCATTGCGGCTTGGGCATAAATAGCGCTTAAAAGAGACCACATTTATATTTAACAATTGCATGAGTTGTACTATTCCTCGTTCCCAGCTTATATTTCTTAGACAACTATTTAATGACAATATCTTTTCCCTTTATCCAGCAAAATTGTGGAGCTTGAGGAAGAGCTGCGCGTGGTTGGCAACAACCTGAAGTCCCTGGAAGTCTCTGAGGAGAAGGTCAGTATCTGTTTATTACGATTGTTTACCCCACTTTCTCCTTTGGGAGTAATTTGACTTTAAAACCATATGATCTTAAATATCTATATATTCAATATTCCCCAATATATCCCAAAAATTAAAACTCCCTGCAAAACAACAACAACAAAAACAACGATTCAATGATATAGGCCAACCAACGTGAGGAAGAGTACAAAAACCAGATCAAGACCCTGAACACTCGTCTAAAGGAGGTAGATACGATTGAAAGCGCCTTAGCCAAGTTACCAAAAAGTGGCCCAGAAAAAGAGCGTAAAGAGTTTCCCAGATCTCGAAATCGAAGCGAAAATTGAGAGTGTCCAAACCAGCGTATCTTTTGTTGTTGTTTCTTGTTTTGTTAATTTTTTATTTCAATTTCCCCACGCGGGAAAGGGATATATACAGACAATATTCCGCCAGAAAAGAGGGGACTTCTTCAAGAAGCCACCACCTCTCTTCGATTGTTTTATGTACTAATTCCTATAAAATGTCTACCGACATGATATACATATGTGGTTTACAGATAAACCAAAAAAATACTTAATCCGACATATTATCTAATCCAAATTTTGTATTTTTCTCTTACTTTCATATATATTGTTTGTACGTTGCCGCTAAAACACGCCCAATATCCAATTATTATTTGCGCACCTGCTGGATGTTATACCAACCTTATTTGTTTTTGCATGAATTCTTTACAAATTTGCGTTCAATGTAACCAATAAAAACCCGCTTGCCAACACTGAACACTAACTGAAATAGGCCACACAAAAAGAGGAAACCTTTGAGACGCAAATCAAAGTCTTGGATCATTCTCTGAAAGAGGTATATGTCGACCAAGAGTCGAACTTACATATAAGTCCCGTGGTCTCGGTGAATCTCTCTGGTGTTGGTTAATCCCCGCTGCTAATCTAAGCCCTAACATAGAGTCTAAGCAATAAACAGTTAACACTAATCTGAAAAAAAAGAAAATATTGAATTGCACAAATCGTTATTCTCAATTTTAAATGTTTCTGTACATATCCGTCAATTCGACATTTAATATTTTCTTTTTATGCCAAGCGCTTAGTGTGTGAAAATACAGCAAACGAAAGCGGAATAACACAAATTATGAGTGATGTAAAATAGATCGATCGGTCGATATAGCATAGCGTGCATATCATGGGCAAGTATTAGGTGTTTCGTAATAAGAACTACTGTGTGTGTGTACATTTGTTTTTAAAATTGAAAACAACTTTTTGTGCATTGATTGCAAGCCAACAGAAACCAAGTAAAACCCATTGAAAATTGAACAGTTTTCCAGCACTGCTAAGTAGATCTCAATTAATGATCGATTAATTACCGATTAACGATCGATATGTCTTGCCACAGCATTCCTATAGAAAGAATTAATTCTCGTTAAGTAGCCAGAGTCCAATTATTAATTCCAAAACAGAGATATATCTTATATCGGTAGATATTTTATACTATTATCCCCTCCTACACGCACACACACAAAAACACACACAAGCACACACCGAAACTCAATCGATCTATTTTTGTGATAATCTATAATTTGTGTTGTATTTCCCTCTCGACGTCTAGGCACGCGTTAATCAGAAATATTACGAAAAGGAGCTCCTACAGTTCAAATTAAGTGTAGAAGCTGTAAGTCGCCCCAGATTGAATGGGCGTAGATATTAAAGAGATATCTTAACTGCATTTTTTATACGATTTATTGTGCAGTGACTGCGTAGAAGTAATATCATTCCCTTAATGACTTAATGTGTCTGATTTAGGTTTTGTCTAAAAACCAACCCCATAAAAATAAATAAAGAAAGCGTCAGCAGTTTGTAAGCGTTTTATTTTAATTACTTTAGGTTTACAAGTGACTACCATTGAATGTCTTTTAACCCTAATCTTTATTGTATTTATATATATTAAACCCATTCATATATCGCTCGTATTGTAATCATTTTCATTTAATGTCTTTCACAAGTTAATATTATTATTTATATGCTGGTTTTGGTAGAATATTTGGGAAGCTGCTTGGCTTGGTAAAATATTGATTACATCTAAATTCTGTGTAGAAGCTATTACTTTTTAAACATTATCTGATATAGCAAGTACACAGCATTTAGATATCTCGACAGTCGGGAGGGATAAAGGAAATAATGAACACGATTTCCTTTATCCCCATGCCAGCTGTTGGTAGCCACTTTTTGTTGCTTGATCCACAGTCTATATATCTTACTAATTTGTATCCTTAACCCAACCATTTAGGCTGAGGCTCGCGCTGAGTTCGCTGAACGTTCCGTTCAGAAGTTGCAGAAGGAAGTCGACAGGCTCGAAGGTATGTCCGTCCCAGATTTTATACGAATTTTACTGAGAATGTAAGAGTAGCGAAAGAAAGTCACTTTATTCAATTAAAAGTACAATTGCCTTAGGCGATGAAAGGTTTTTCAGTTGTTTAATTATTAATTCTTATATTTAGTTTGTAAGTAGGATCAAAATTAATTTCCTTATTCCAAATATATCCAGTACCGATTGTTTGTCTAGTGATATCCTTATGTACCTCGATTATTTGATTACCTGTTTTAATTTGATTTTCTTTATTGTTTACTTTTCATATATCTATTATTTTGTTGTCGTTGTGCCTAACAAAATACTACAACTTGCGCTCGCTGCTATTTGCTAAAATCAATTGTTGCATGCCCCGCCCTGCCCCACCAAACAAAAAACAACACCAAACAAACTGCCTGCCCTGCAAACAAAAAATAAAACCAATCAGATGACCTGCTGAACGAGCGGGGCAAGAACAAGCTGCTGCAGGAGGAGATGGAGGCCACCTTACAAGACATACAGAACATGTAAACATCGTAATTTGCGCTTATGTAAATGAACTCTAAACTGCCTGCTTTGACGTCAAAACAAACAAACAAACAAACAAGCAAGAAACGCACACAAAACTGGCGCTTTCCATAATTAAATATACTAGAGAACACACACACACACACACATCTATCTCCAAACATGCCCACCCACAACACCCACACACACCGAACACCCAAGGACGCCAGGTGTCTTCCAAGCGGATGCGGAAGCGACGCCATCAACGGGGGAGAGTTGAGTTAATGAAAAGAAAAATAGCGTTAAATAACAAAAACACTCTAAACATAAAAACTAAAAGACAAAAGCAGATGAAAGGCAGAAAAGAAAGAAAAAAAAAAAACTAAAACAAGACATTCTCGTAGCAAGCGCATTCCAATTAACGTTTACTTTTGACTTCGATCTGCGATTTCGATTTCCATTGACTTGGCATTTAGCGCCATTTTTTATGAAACTTCAAAGTTTAAACTGTTGCAATACAATTTTCGTTAAATCAAAAACAAAACAAAACAAAAGAAACTTTAATTATTCCATTTACTTATACTCTTTGCTTTTGCTACCCCAAAACCTTGTTTTGTTTTAACTTTTTATAACTTATATAAATTTTAAATTATAAATTATACCTTGTATACTTGTGTACTTTTGTATTCTTGACGACATGATGACAAAACAAACTTGGACAACACAAGTGCCGCCTTCTTCTTAGTAGTTTACGTGTATTAAATATAGAGAGAGACAAACAAAACAAAACCAATCGCTGTTATTTATATTTAAAGAGTAAAACATTCTATGCTAAACTTGTACTCTTTGTCGCCAGCTTAACTGTATTAATAATATGCTAATGTTTACCTTGTTTATACATTATTTAAACAAATTGTCGTCGTGTTTGCAAAACGTTGTGTAATATTTGCCTACTTTTAAGTTGCCGCCACACACCACACACTCTACCCACCCACGCCCACACCCACACCCACTCCTCTCTCGACGGAGATTCCCAGAAAAAACAACAAGACAAACTAGCGCCGCACATCATTCCAACTGATCGATTAAAGCCAGCGTTTATTTGAAAAATGAAAACGATACCCTATTCCCACACACTTTAACTGATCCCGCTTCCGATTCTGAACAAGAAAAGCCACCCAATAACCCAATAACATTAACAATTATATAGAGGAGAAGAATGCTGCAACGCAAGCAATGGCATTGAAAATTCGATTTGAAATTCGATCTATTTACGATTTACATAAATTAATTATTTATACTTTAATATATTACCTATACATACCATACTATATACAATACATACAACCATGCTGCTGCAATTTGCACAAATAAAGTATTTTTTCCGAAAAATGTGTGCCCGATCCCATCGTTACCCGCTAGCTACCCCGTCCAGCGTCAGTGTCACCGATTCCGTTGTCGTGCGTCCAACCCACATTTGGCCGTCACTGGAGGTTCTTCTCTCGCCCCGATCTTTCTCTCAACTCTCTCGTATCTGCTCTAATCCGAATTTCTAACCCGTCGCTCCACTAAACCACCACCACCACACCATCCACCACCGAATCCATCCGAAATGCCAGACGAGCTGATCAAGGAGATAGAGCACTACGCCCTCGTCGGCGACAGCTTGGACTGGACCTTCGTGGAGATGATGGGCATGCCGCCCTTCTACAACGAGCGCTATCCCAAGCCGCCCACACCGGAGCTCACCGAGGAGGAGAAGGCAGAACTCGAGGCAGCTGCCTTGGCCAAGGCCGAGGCCAAGGCCAGGGCTGAGGAGCTGGCCGCTCTGGGAGAAGAGGCTGCAGCTGCCGGCGAGGGTGGTGAGAAGCCGGAGGGCGCTGCACCTGGCGAGGGTGAAGCAGCAGCAGCAGCCGGTGAGGGCGGCGAGGCGGCAGCTGTTCCTGCCGAACCCGTTAGGATTCCCACTCCGCCGCCACCACCACCATTCGAGTACTCCATTGATCTGCCACCAGAGGGAGCTGAGGTGCCGTATGTGAAAAATGCTGAGCCGGGTGATTTTCCGCCTCCCGCCGAGGCCCTGCCCGAGGGAGCTGCTCCGCCAGCTGAGGGAGAAGCCCCAGCAGCTGCACCCGCGGAGGGCGAAGCTCCGCCAGCTGCGCCGGCCGCCGAGGGCGAGGCTGCTCCACCAGCAGCGCCAGCTGCCGAAGGAGATGCTGCCGCTGCACCACCACCACCGGCTGAGGGTGAAGCTGCCCCAGCACCAGCCCCTGAGGCAGCCCCACCTGCAGCTCCAGCTGAGGGCGAAGCTCCGCCAGCACCGCCTGCCGAGGAAGCTCCCGCTGCTGCTCCTGCCGAGGCACCACCTGCCTAAAACATGAAACTATGGAAATGTCGATTTGTTGCGATCAATGAATATAGAGCAAAGGATCTCTAGAAGGATCTCGTCGTTAAAGAACTGGCCAAAGTGTTTTCCTATCACTAACTATACCGGAAACAACCCCTCTGGAACGAATCCCTTCGCTTGTTACCCCTCCGAGCCCACGTCCACTCCCGCTCCCACTGTTTCCATCCTTAACTCTCTTGAAGATTACTCTTTAGTTTCCACGCTTCTGCCTCACTTTCACTCCTTATTTTTAATCTCTCTATGCTCTATCCCCCATTTACTCCATCGCTTGCATTGCTTTTCTCACAACCACCATCCGCATCGCGTGGTCGATCTCCAGACGACCTAATCGTTGAAAAAGAGCGCTATTGCCTGATCGGCGACAGCCTGGACGAAGCCTTCGTGGACTTGATTGTGGGCCTGGAGCCCTTCTGGAATCCGCGCAACCCCAAGCCGCCGACGCCAAAGTTGCCCACGCCCACGCCCGAGGAGCTGGCCGCCATGGAGGCAGCGCGTGCGGAAGCGGAAGCTGCCGCTGCTGCCGAGGCGGAAGCAAAGGCAGCCGCTGCTGGCGCGGAGGCCGGAGCCGGAGGCGAAGGCGAGGGCGCAGCTCCCGGAGAGCCGGGTGCACCACCCAAGGAGCCGACGCCACCACCCAAGGAGCCAACACCGCCACCACCACCACCGCCGCCATTCGAGTACTCGATCGATCTGCCCCCAGAGGGCGCCGAAGTGCCCTATGTCAAGAACTACGAGCCGCCACCACCCGGATCCGAGCCAGAGCCAGCGCCAGCGGCTGAGGGTGAGGCTGCCCCGGCTGCCGATGGTGCTGCTCCTCCTCCAGCTGAGGGTGCTGCTCCCGCTGCCGAGGGCGCTGCTCCTCCAGCTGAGGGTGCTGCACCTCCGGCCGAGGGTGCTGCTCCTCCAGCTGAGGGTGCTGCTCCAGCTCCCGCAGAAGGAGCTGCTCCCGCTGCTGAGGGTGAAGCAGCACCGGCTGCTGAGGCGGCTCCTGCTGCTGAGGCAGCTCCTGCCGCTGAAGCTGCTCCTGCTGCTGAAGCTCCTCCTGCTGCTGAGGCTGCTCCTGCTGCCGAGGCTGCTCCCGCCGAAGCCGCTCCCGCTGCCGAGGGCGAGGCACCACCAGCTTAATCCAACGAATCAAGCCAATCCCCGCCAGAAACTGCTGCACAAGACCGAAAGAATAAACCACAACTGCTACCAAATGCTGCCCCTGCTTTTAAAAACCTAAAATTAAGAGCACGTTTTTTGGAAACATTTTTTATTCACAAAACCGAACGAACAAATCGAATTAAAAAAGTTAAAAGTTAACCGAAGAAGCATTGCAAAAACCAAAATGCTGCTTTCCTTTTTATTTTGCTATATTTTTATTTAAAACATTAACAGCTAGCACGACACTTTGCCGATCCTGCGAACTCAACTGCAGTTTACTTGCTGCTCGGCTGGCTTTTTATTTATTTACCCCCCAAAAAAAGAGGTAATTATTATTTATTTATTGTTTAATGTGAAGGTCTTAAGTTTGTGTCTGTCAGGTTTTTCAGTGTAATTTAAGTGATTTGTTCTTAAACCTATTTTTATTAATTTACGTTCCTTATTCTTTTGCGTTCTCTTATGATTTTACGAACATCCACCTTGAACAGACGACCTGGTTCTGGAGAAGGAGCGCTACAAGGATATCGGAGACGATCTCGACACCGCCTTCGTCGAGCTCATCCTCAAGGAATAAGCTGCGCACCGACCTTGACGGACGCCCCTCGACCTCAGCCCCAAAATCTGTCCACACTTTGTCCGCGCGCCGCAGCACACATTTCCTTCGATTGTTTTACTGTAGCATACTCGCAGGCGCACTGTACCCGTATCTTGTAGCCTTGTGTAGCTTTTGATTGACTTGTGTATTTGTTGTAGATAATTTGTAGATAGATTTTGACTGCGGACCAATAAGAGGAAGCATTGAAACAATTGTGTATTTGTTTGACTCAAACGTTTTTATTTATTATTTGTATCCAAAACTATAAGCAATAAAGCAATCAACTCGAAAATATATATATCTATATCAATCTTGATCCCATTTTTCATTCTCTCTCGCTGCCCGTGCTAACAGACGAGGTTAGCAAAGGTAAGGAAAAGTACAAAACAATTGCCCAGGAACTGGAGTACGCCGATCTCAACAACTATTAAGGGGACCCTTCACGGGAAGGACGAGGAGCAACTACAACCAGAACAACAAATGCAGCCTGCGATCTACAAACAAAGAGAACACATAATAATGGAGTCTGAAGGCCTTTCGACGTCCAATTTACAAATTATTTTTAATATTACACTCACAACCACTTTTCGCCTAAGCATTCCAAAAAAAAACAAATACTTAAATAAGAGCCAGAGTGTTGAGTAAAGTAAATTTTATAGCGTTTATCGAAGCAATCAGTAAGAGTTCGCTGCCATTTTATTTGAAATACACTTCCCAGCTAAAAACAATGTCTGTGTAATTTTTTAATAAGTTTATAAAAGTACTGTTCAAACATGAACACAAATTTATTGTTAATAAATAAATATATATATATAAGCCAATATAGCCGCCTGAAAATGTAAGGTGAGCCCCGCGGGCAAAGTGCCGCGTTAGCAGTTCCCACAGGGAAATACATGGCCACTGCGTTGGTCTTTTTATATATAAGAAATTCAATGTTAACTTTAAGTAGGGAATAAAATAAATAAAATCAGTTTGAAATTATAACTCAACGAAGTAAGACGTGTTTTTATTTAATCACAGTTTTACATTTGATCCGGCTCGAAGGACCAAATGTAAAACTGTGATTAAATAAAAACACGTCTTACTTCGTTGAGTTATAATTTCAAACTGATTTTATTTATTTTATTCCCTACTTAAAGTTAACATTGAATTTCTTATATATAAAAAGACCAACGCAGTGGCCATGTATTTCCCTGTGGGAACTGCTAACGCGGCACTTTGCCCGCGGGGCTCACCTTACATTTTCAGGCGGCTATATTGGCTTATATATATATATTTATTTATTAACAATAAATTTGTGTTCATGTTTGAACAAGTACCCTTCAGCCCACCAGTCGATATCTCGTACGTTTTATAAACCACAACCATAACGCTTGAGCCGGAGTCAATTCCCCCTTACTTACAAGTTACTTTATTTCTTGGCAGTATAAAAATTGTAACTAGAAATTTCTATGGCCTTTGTACTATGAGATTAAAACCAAATATTAAAGTAGAGTATATAAAGGAAGCGTATAAATTAAATTTACAATTTTGACATAGCTTTTGTAATTCTATGAAGCCGCATGCAAATCAAATAAAACAATGTATGTATTTTTATTTACTCCCAAATATTTTTATGATCAATAAACTGAAAACATTCTTTTGCATATAAAATCTGATGCTATTTATTTTAACGGGGAAGATATGAGAGATGCTCGTTTTTGTATACTATAACTGCAATAATGATCAGATAATCCTGAAAAATGCATTTGTAAAGTTTGGTGGGAAACTAACAAATTTCCATATCTAGATCAACTCGCCTGAGGATGTTTTTTCAGAAAATGTAGCATACTTTGGGGAGTCGGAAGTATATCTATACAGTGGAATGTTGTTTTTGTTTTTCAGATATTCAATATTGTCGACATGTACATACATATATCTGATATGTAGTATAAAAAAAAATATGTTAAAATAAATACATTACTTGGTGCACCTTGAAAGTCTTCGTGAAACGTGATTAAAAAAATGGTTTTTAAGAGGATCAGTTATAGCTATGCATATTAACTTATAGTATTATTATACGGGTTAAGTGTTATATTAAAGCTCTGTTCATAAAATAGGATTTATTAATGGGTTTTCTGCATGATTAATGAAGTTTTTTTCTTTGATTCTATGTATATATAGTTGCTAATAGGAAAAACATTTGTAGATGCAGCAAGCTTTTATAACCTTACAGATTTGATGTTAAAAATAAAGAAATTAAGCCATTTTCCCAAAGATGTTTCCAATATAATTGACACAATTTACAGTTCATATAAAACTAGGAAGTTTTAAATATTTCCTGACATTGTCCTTGCAATATCTGTCATTATAAGGTAAACAGTGATCGTTACGATATTTCTGTGATTTTTAATTATTGCGTCATAATGATATATTATTTTTAGAATTCCACTCCTGGTAAAATATTATGTCAGCTATATTGAGGATAACAAATTATTATTATATTAACTATAATTATAATAATAATAATAGCATTCACCAAATTTGGAAATAAATGTGCATCTACAATTTTAATTATTCAGACATAAAAATATATTTTAATAGATTTTAGCACCTGTCTAGAATTTTAACTATGCCATGAATTGAATGAGTATTCTTAAAATGCATTAACACTTTTTTTTTATAATTTAGTACACTATTTTATCCAGGATTATACATTTACGATTTTAAGCCAGATAAATTTATTAAACCTAATTTCGAATTTTCTATTTGTTAAGAAAAGAAGATTTTCGTATATTTCTGGAATTATAATATGTATAATATTTTTATATATAGAAAAAAAAATATTTAATGATGAATTTCTTTTAAATACACTAAAAATCGTCGGAAGATGAACCGTGGGCCTCTGAGAAAAAGCTATTTAAATCAAATCTGTACAAACAATAAATATTTCCTGAACGTTTAAGATAATCCTTTATTGAATACTTTTTCCATTTGCTCCGTCTGCTTGAGACTTTGGAAAGCAAAAGAAAATTGGAGGAAAACGGTCTGTTGCCTTCTGCTGTTTGGCTCCGATCAAAATTCCAAATATTTCTCAATATTTTTTAGCAGGCGAAAATAGATTTTCATCTTGTTAGGCTTGTTGCTCTTGCTGTTTGCCGCTGGCAAGGCATCTAACATTTATGCGCTATTTTTAGCATCGTATCTGACGGATACAGACACACACACACACACGCAGCCCGAGAGTGGTGTTGCCGAGAGTAAAAAAATAAATTGAATTTAAATTTAAGAAGGAAAGAACGCATAATTTTCCCGAGAATGCAGGGAGAGCAAGAAAAAAAACAGGGGGAAAAGAGAGCCGTGCACACGGATAGCGAATAGCTTTTTCGGGGAAATTCAGAGGGAAATTTTCGAGATGATCGCCGAGGAAAGTTGCGAAAGCGCTTTAGCGCTTATATATTTTACTGGGAAATTTTGAGGCGAGAAAAATTATTCAATGCTGTGTATGTGTGTGTGTGCTTGTGTTGTGTGTGTGAGATTTTCCGAGCGCCAGGCGTGCGTGTGTGTGCGTCGCCTTGCGTCGGATCTCGGGGTCGCTTTCTGGGCTAAGCAACTTGGTCAGCATCAGTGTTCTCGGGGTTTCGACAGCGTATAGTGTGTTTGAAACGCTAAGGTTGGTCACGCCAGGATTTCTGTCCGTCTAAAAAAAATTAGCTGCAAAAAATAATAAAATAATTGAGACTCTCGCCATTATTGCTAACAAAAAAAATGGTATTTTCAACTGATTTCGAATGGATAAACCCCTAAACCAGTTGCCGCCGCAGTGAAAAGTGCAGATTGAGTGCATCATCAGATGCATAGATCCCAGAAAATTCTCAATTTTCCATTAATCCAAATTATATGGAAAACTTTGATAATTCACGAAAGAAAAAATAATAATAATAATGTGTGCATATGTATATGTGTTTCCGAAAACAAAAAGAAAGTTTTAAAAGTGATGGAAAAGCAACCATTATAATTCCAGTGAAAAGTTAATATAAAAAAACTAAACAAAGTAAAAATAAAAGCGAAATCTGCACCAAAAAAAAAAATGATAACTCTTTTTTGAATGGAAAATTTATGACATCTTTTCGGACGTTTAAAAAAATTCGCTTATAAGGAATTTTGTAACTAAATCTGACGATGCCTGTGTGTGTGTGAGTGCGAGGAAATATTTTGCACACACACAGGCAAGAGACCTTGTGTGGGAAAAGCTCCACACCGATGATGGGACACATATACATATACATATACACACACACACACACCTATTGCTACGCACAATTTTCCCGAGGAAAATTCTTTAAAATTAACTGCAGACAGACACCTGCCTGTCACGCACACATATCCATTTATTTTTAAATCCAAATGAAACTTAGACGAAAAAGCTTTTCCGTCTAGCTTTCTGTGTGATCTCATAGAGAGAACCAACAAAAAAAAGAAGAAAGAAAGAAAATGTCGGCATTTATCCTTGAGATTGTTTTCGAAAGCCTCTGGTCTCGCCAGAACGAGAGAAAGAGATGGAAAGAGACTTTGGAAATATTGCGGATTGAGAATTGCCAGATGTAGAGGTAGAAGTATCTCAGAAAGCCAAGAGATCTGTATCTATATCAGAGGAAATATGTATATTTTAGAACCACCCACACGAATTTCTTTTTTTGAGTTCAGAACAAATATTTTTCAACCATTTCTGAATGGCTGCGAAGGCCAGGAAAATATGGATTCTAGTAGATATTTTAATGGCCTGCGAACGAATGTTCATTTGGCAAACATCGGAAAATATAATATGTTTAGGAAAGCACTCGGCAATGGGCAGAGAAAAATAAAATCCATTTGAAACGATTTAGAAAATGTCATTTCCTCATTTCTAAAATAAGATCTCTTTATAAATATACAAATATCTAGAAATCCTTTTAACATTCTCATAAATATAATCTCCTACCTTTAATTAGCTCATATAATTCTATTCCCCATTTAACAATTTTTGTCGTCATGGAAAGATATATCTGTTGAGCATAAAAAGACCTCCAAAAGATCAGCAACTACAACATAAATGACTTTGTCCTACTTAGAGTGGAGACAGCATATACATATACACACAGAGATAAAAGAACACCACCCACCCACACACTCGCTCATTGAATGACCCCAAAGAATTGAAAAGTTTTTAAATTGCAATCTCTCGGCTATATCTATTTGTGTGTATTTCGAAATAATATGGGGAAACTCTAGAATTACATTTAGCACACACAATGTCCAAAAAAGCATAGCTTCTTGTGTGTGTGAACTGGATATTTTTCTCACATGCAAAAGCATATAAAGTTTATTTTTAACTCTTGAGAATCGTGCAGCAAATAAATATATAGCACACCACCGCCGGATCCGGATTCGAATTCGGATTCGGATTCTGAGAGCGGGGGCGTAGTGAAAATGGAAAATGGAAATTACGTGAGATCTCCTAACTGCTAGGCGGCCAAATACAAAATGTGTTTACATTTAAATTTTAAAATTTATTGCCCAGATACATGAATACATTATAGTATGTATATAAACAGACAAGCATATAATATAATTAGACGCACTTGATATAGATTATACCGAATGCGCCTGGAGCTTGCCCATAAACACATTATCACTTGCATTCTTAAGACTTTAGTTGGAAAGCTTAAAATGGACAAGTGTTGAGAGAAAATTCTAAATTGTAAATCTTAAATTAAGGAACTTGCTCTAAATACAAATAGTTAATAGCTATAATATAATAATAGCAAATGATTTTTTAATAATAAATGAAGAGGCTAAGATTACTTAAAAATTCGATATATTTTTTAGGTATTACATAGACCATTATTGTTAAAAAATTCTTATTTTGGCTTAGTTGATGTACTTAAAGTCTGCAATCACATACATATTTTGATAAAGCTAAAATAAATAACACCAAAAAGTTATTATTTTTGTGTGAAAAATAATAATTCTATGATCACATAGGTCCCTGTCTGGACAGTTTTGTTCTCCCAACTAATCTTTATTTATCCCTATTTGTCACAGTGCTTTTTTCCAGTTTTCTTCCCATCTGAGCCAAAAACAAAAACACAAACACCATGGACGCCATCAAGAAGAAGATGCAAGCGATGAAGCTTGAGAAGGATAACGCCATTGACAAGGCCGATACCTGCGAGAACCAAGCCAAGGATGCCAACTCCCGCGCCGACAAACTGAACGAGGAGGTGCGCGATCTGGAGAAGAAGTTCGTCCAGGTTGAGGTCGATCTCGTCACTGCCAAGGAGCAGCTGGAGAAGGCCAACACCGAGCTGGAGGAGAAGGAGAAGCTCCTGACCGCCACCGAGTCCGAGGTGGCCACTCTTAACCGCAAGGTGCAGCAGATTGAGGAGGATCTGGAGAAGTCCGAGGAGCGCTCGACCACCGCCCAACAGAAGCTGCTGGAGGCCACCCAGTCGGCTGATGAGAACAACCGCATGTGCAAGGTGCTGGAGAACCGTTCCCAGCAGGATGAGGAGCGCATGGACCAGCTGACCAACCAGCTGAAGGAAGCCCGCATGCTCGCTGAGGATGCTGATACCAAGTCCGACGAGGTCTCCCGCAAGCTGGCCTTCGTTGAAGACGAGTTGGAAGTGGCTGAGGATCGTGTCCGCTCCGGCGAGTCCAAGATCATGGAGCTGGAGGAGGAGCTGAAGGTGCGTCTCAGTTGTACTTTTGCCAACTAATGAGATGCTCAATATTTTCTTTCCCATTCCCATTCCCATCCCATCTCTCCAGGTTGTCGGCAACTCCCTGAAGTCCCTGGAGGTCTCTGAGGAGAAGGCCAACCAGCGCGTTGAGGAGTTCAAGCGCGAGATGAAGACCCTGTCCATCAAGTTGAAGGAGGCCGAGCAGCGCGCCGAGCACGCCGAGAAGCAAGTGAAGCGCCTGCAGAAGGAGGTCGACAGGCTAGAGGGTATGTATCCAGTTCCCAATCACGCATCTCCCGCGGCGGCATCTCTCCAGCAAAAGACGTCGGAGGTGATGCTGCCAGGCTGTGATCCGACTCGAGTTGGATCGCTGGCTTCAACTAATGCTCGCATTGTATATATCGCCAGATGGATATTAATATTTTGTACTTGGTACTCTGCTTTCATTAATTGACGATGAATACATCCACTCATCTCGCTCTCGCCCTTTAATAATTAATTATTAATAATAATAATAATATATCTGTATAAATGAACAACAACAACAACGTGCCTTTTGCAGACCGTCTCTTCCATGAGAAGGAAAAGTACAAAGCAATCTGCGACGATTTGGACCAGACATTTGCCGAACTTACTGGATATTAAAAAAGATCGAAACAAAAAACTCCCACAGAGCCCTCTTCTTCCCGAAAAAGAGAACACGAAATTCAGTGCCCGATATCCCCCACAGTTTACTATACTATACATTTCCCTCTCGATCGAAGCTCCCCCGACAGAGTCAGTGTTTTTAGCCCCGACCTCTCACACCCGCCACACTCTTCTGTCACGACCCCCTGTTTCTATACACTGTAAATAATTTGTTTAGTCTCGCTTGAATGTGGCCACTCCCACCACGAAAACACTCAGATCCCCGCGCCAGTACACTGTAAAAATAGGCTGAGATCCAGCCGCCAAACCAAGTTGCAACTGTAGTTAATTGTGCTTTCAACACACAGGTGAATTTATCAATGTATATATTGTTTGTATGCCAGATTCTATCCCGTGTTTACTGTGGCATGATCTCTTCTTCACCACCTGTCTTGCCTGCCCGGATATTCTCAGATCAGCACTCTATCTCAATCTGTTCTCTCTCAGTTCTCGATGTGTCTGTGCCATTAAGTGGTTTTCTCGCTGATTTCGCACAGGCCTTGGTTCGAGTGAATCTCTTTCATTTCCACACAAGCCACACCAGATGTCTGCAGTGTTTCGGTTGGATAGATCCCGTAGAGACCCCATAGATGAACCCAAATGCCAAAAGTACCAAAGTCCACGCACAGTATCGCTAACTAACCGAAAACTAGAAACTAAGGTTGTCACATATCTGAAAGATATTACTTGACAGTATTACTTTCTTTCACAAGTAGTTATTTTGTTGAAATAAAAGTTTATCGAAGATTCAGGATTAAAGATCAAGAATATTTCTGAGGACTTGAGCAATATTTTGAAAGATTTGGGACAACCCAATTTGAAACGCTTGCCAGAACAGCGCGCCACTAACCCGAGCTGAGGCTCCAACGAATCCGCACAGTGTAAAGTTTAAGTGTTTTGTGTGTTCAGTTACCTAAGTGTTGCTGTGTCCTCAAATATTTCCCCATAAAGATCACATTCTAATATTTATTTTATACAATTTCCCCTCCACAGACGAGTTGGGCATCAACAAGGACAGGTACAAGTCTCTGGCCGACGAGATGGACTCCACATTCGCCGAGTTGGCTGGCTATTAAGATGGTCCACTAGTCCCAAAAACAACAACTTTTTCAACAACAAGAAGAACATCAACAACAACGAGCAGCAGCGGAGGAAGATGAAAGAGAAGAAGAAGACGACGAGGAACTCTACTAATTGTAAACGAATATCTCAGAATAATTTGGCCAGCAAGCAAGACCAATGGCTGCCATCACGATACCAAGAACAACATCCATTGTGTATACAATTCTTTATAAATCTATATAATTTCGTAATAAATAAATAACAACACCAACAAGATCAACAACAGCAACAACAACCAAGCATAGATTGTGTAGAACCAAGGATCCACCAAAGATTTTCTAAAGAATAAAATTAATCGAAAGGAATACGTAGCAGAATGTAAAAAATACATACATAAACCCCAAAAACGAATTTTGTATTTTTAAAGCAAATGTTTAAAAATATTAAGAACCGGAAGTAGCGAGGCAATAACAGAGAGAATAATAGAGAGAAAGCCAGCGAGAGAGACATCTGTGGAGAATTAAGCCTGCTTCAATTTGAATTTATATCGTAAAATTACACACAAACAAAAAAAAAGAAAAAAGAAAACAATCACCAAAAAAAGTATAAAAAGATTTATAAAAATTTGCTAAAAAAAAAATTATATGTTTGATGTTTGCTTTTAATGAGAATGCCTAAAAATTTGATTTAAACTCCGAACTTAGGGTTTTCAGCCGGACTTGGCGGTTATGCAAAGTTGGTTTTGGTTTTTTCGATTACTATTTGTTTTTTTGGGAAACCCCGAAATAACCGAGATCAAACGTGCGTCATCACTTGACTTGACATCGTCGATGGATCACGATCCGCAAAGCGAGGCCTTCGTTGCAACATCGTTAACATCCGCTAATTGTCAAAGCAATGAATAACGAAAGTTCCGTAGCCTTTGGGTGCAGAGTGAGGGATCTCTCCGACGGCTGGATGTGGGCAGTTCGCTGCTTGACCATCAATAATCCAGTTAAAGGCCGAGCTCGACATGGGGGTCAGCGTCTGTGTGTCTCTCTCCAGCTGTTGGCCAAATTGATTCATTCGCTCTGGGCGCCTTTCTCATTGATGGATCTTTAATTCTCCATCTGTCCACCGGTCTTTCTCTCTGCATATTTCTTTCTCCTCTTCGCGATGTGGTGTGGTGCTGGTGCTGGTGCCATAAAATAGTTATTAAAACTTTAAGTGGTGTGTTAAATTACACATTAAAAAGCTCAAGTCATTATTTACATAAGCCGCATTATGCTATGATTGCTATCTAATAAGAGTGGGCTTATAAACTTGAAAAGTAAAAGCCATATCAGGCTGAAAAATATTTTTGTCTTTTTTATATTAAATTAGGTTTAATTAGAGTGGCAAATATATTAGAAAAAATATTGCGAAGAAAATGTTTTAAAAAAGCTCAGTATACAAATTTTAAGTTTTTTCTGCAAGATTTTTAATTTCAAACCCGAATTTATATTAAGATTTTAAAATTAAATTATAGGAGGTTTTGTACAAAATTCTTTTGCCAACATTATAATTTAATTTTTTTGTAAGTATTTAAAAATGTTTCAAGATAATATTCTTTAAACTCCATAATTATAATTAAAACCTTAAACAGATACATATATACATAAATATTTATTTATCCCATACAGCTGGGCTTAAAAATATGCAAATCTCTTTCTGATCAGCCTAACTGAATTCTGTCAAAAGCTACTTTCTTTCAATAGAGTTTATGGCTGAAAAACCAATTAATGTCAGCTTTTCAATTTGGAAAATGTGTTGGAAATAAAAATTCCAAAAAAGGATTTAAAATCAATATCTCTTGACTAAATGTATGCATTATATACTTAAAACTTATATATATTAAGATGCATCAAGAAACTGTCAAATGATATTTAACTTTGTTCCTATTATTCAATGACTATTTTGACTTCAATCGACCAACATTAATTATCCAAGTCTGGGCCAATTTGATGGAGTCCAAACAGTGCGTCAGCTAAAGGCGGACGGGCGTTGACGGGTAACAAAGGCGGCGAGAGAAACACAGATGAAAAGCCCAATGACTTACATTTGTCGAGAGCCAACCGAAGGAGAAAGTGAAATTTTGCATTTCTCGGCGCGAGCGGCAGCATTGAATTGGTCTGGGCCATTGCCATTGGCGGTGAGTGGGACAGAGAGGTCGGAGCGGATCGGACCGGCTGCAGAGCAGACAGAAAGCCTAGCTTAAGCTCCAGCTCCAGCTCCAGTCCCAGTCCAGCGGTAGACACACTTTAGTCGCGGTTTTCAGCTCGACGCAAGCGAAACGAACGCGGCTACAACCGCACGCAGCTAAAACGCACGGGAAACGCACCGAAATCGAAAGTGTTTAGCGCGCGACTTGAATCTCCAAGTGCTTTTCTGGAGGCGGGGGCAATATACCCGGGACATTACGTGTCATCATGCCGCCGGCTAGCAAACAACTCCGGGTCGGAGCCCTTGTTTACCTGGTCTTGGGTCTGGCTTATGGGCCCGGGCTCTTATGCAACGCAAGCGATGGGGAAACTATGCAAAAATACGCCAATGAATCACTCGCCGCCACTGCGGAGACAGATGTCGATGCTCCAGTTTGGTCGCAGTTTCTCGAAGATTACGTCTTGAGGTGGGTTCGGTTTGTCTGAACAAACTTAAAGAGAATACTGATAGTAAAAATTTGTAGCCAAGGCAGCAGTCAGCGAAAGTCCAAGGATCTGCCTTACATGGGCGGAGGAGACATGGGCATGAACGGACCGCTTAATTACCACTCTTCTGCCTACAAGCGTCCTGGCAACAACATCTACATCACTCGTCGGATTGGCGAAGCCGTGGAGCTGGAGCCCCATCTGCGGAAGCCCGTCGAGAGCCAGAGTCCCATTGTCAATCCCCAGTTTCGACCTATGACCAATCAGATGTTGCATCAACAGCAGCAGCAGCAGCAACACCAACAGATGCAACAGCAAATGCAACAGCAGCAGCAACGCCAGCAGCCCGGCTTTCTGGAACAACTGTTTGGCTTTGGGGGAACCACCAGCGGTGGTGGCAATCCTTCCCAGCAGCATCAACGCCCTGTGCAGCAACAACAAGTGCAACAGATTCCCCAGCAACGTCCGCAGCAGCAGCAGCAGCACCTCCTGGGCGGTGGTGGGAGCCAACCTACCACTTTCAGGGCCGTTTCTGAAAACGATCTGTATCTCCTAGGAGCCATCGAAAAGTTGGTGTACAGAGTGGGTAAGAGATCAGTGCCGCAAAGTCTGATAAATCAAGAATCCTAATTACATGTTCATTGCAGATTATTTGGAAAGTCGCGTCAGACGATCGGAGCAGCTGATATACTACCTAATGGCAGGGAACAACCAGAAGGAGGTAAAGGATCCCTGCCCGACTAACTTCACCCGCATCAGCGACAACTGCTACTACATCAACAGCCAGCAGCAGGTGAACTGGAAGACAGCCAACACCGCCTGCAAGGCCCTGAATTCGCATCTGGCCGAGTTCGAGAAGGTCTCGGAGAACGAGGAGATCATGGCCTATCTGCTGAATCAGCCCGCCCACCGGGGTCGCGACTATTGGCTGGGTGGCCTGAACCCGGGCCTCCTCTGGATCTGGTCGAACTCAGCCAAGCCCGTGAATCCCAACATGAATCTAACTTCTATAGCGATGGCTCAGAAGGGTGAGAACTCAACGGCGTCCAATCTGGTGGATAGCTCGGAGCAGGCGGCGTCCCAGGAGGACAGTGCCGCAGACGCCGTGCTGAACAACACGGTGCAGATCGAGGGCAAGGGCCGCTGCCTCCGTTTGAGCTACAATGCCGGAAAGCACAGCTACGTGTACTACGGACAGGAGTGCACATCGAGGCACTACTACATCTGCGAGCACGAGGACAAGACACTGGACAACAAGATCAAGAAGATTAGCCGCGAGTTGAAGCTCTTGGAGGAGTGAGGATCCGTTCCTCATGTGATACATCCAGTTCGTAACCTCTAGCCATATATTTATCGCATAATTTCGAATGAATTTATTCTTGTGTTACACATTAAATATTTATAAATATTTATACACTTAATAAACGTAAGCTGATAGTGTTCAAAACGGTTTAAGGATACTTTGTCATTGCACAGCAAAGCTTGAAGGATATTCTCAACAAAATTTTAAGAAGGAAACATTAACAAACATAAGAATCAAAAGCGGAACTCAGCGGCTGAGCCGGATCCGTTCCGCAGCCATATAAGCGGAAAGTATTCACAGAGATCTAGAGACACTAGTCCGGGTACAGGTAGTCCTGCAGGATGTTCTGGAAGGCAATCTTAATCTTGCCGCGGTCGCGTCCATTCAACTTCTGGATGTCCGGCAGCAGGCTCATCAAGAACATGGCGTCCGGATCGGTTTTGCAGTCGCACAGCTCTACGCCGCCGCTAACGCCACCATTGGATCCGCCGCCCGCTGAATTGGTAGCCTCCGCTCTCATCGGCAACGGTGGCGGCGCTGCTTGGTGGTGACCACCATGAGTATGGTTGTGGACATGTCGCTGGCCTGGGTAGCTGCTGCTGGCGCTGGCACTGTTACTGGGCGCGATGATGGGCGTGGCCACCGCCGCCGCCGTGGAAGGCGTGGGTAACCCTGTTTCAGATGACGCAGCCGTGGCTGCCCCTCCACCACCAGCTCCAATTCCCGCGGTGTGCGTTGTGGTGCTCACCAGGTCAACGGGTTTGCTGAACGTGGGACGCACAAAGGAAATGTTCGAGTGGGTACCTTGCTGGGAGGCAAAGTTCGCACCTGCCACGGCTGCCGTTGTAGCCTGCTGCTCCTGGGAACGCGGACGAATCACTCCTCGCATGTCGTCCAGATAAGCCCGCATCTGCGGGCGGCCCAACTGCATTCGAGCGGCGTGCGGTTGGAGCTGCGGTTGCTGATGGTGGCCATAGCGACGTTGGATCTCCATGGCTGAAGAAGAACTGGAGGAGGTGGCTGCCATCTTCTGCATATCCTGGTCCTCCTGGTCATCCTCCTCCTGGTCATGCGTCTCATGTTCGTAGTCATCTGCTGGTTCCTCGCACTCGGACTTGATGTCGTTGCTGTCTAGCTGATTGTGGTACCGGCTGCTGCGATGCTGCTGCTGCTCCTCCTCCATAATGTCCTCCAGCTCGGAGTTGTTGTGGTCCGCCTCGTCGAAGTAGTCCAGGTAGTTGTCCAGTTGTTGCGCCTGCGGCGACTGATGGGCCGAGGGCGTGGGCTGGCCACTGCTGCTGCTGGCCGGAATGACCACAGACCGCTCCCGCTGCATGCGGTTCGAAAGGCTAGAGAGATGGGCGAGCGCGTCCTGCACCTGAGTATCCAGAGACTTTGGCTGCTGGTGTTTTTTGCGCAAATACGGATGCAGGAAGAACATGCGATCAAAGTAGGACCAGCAAGGCGGAACCTTCTCCTCCAGATAGTTGGTGTACTCGCGCCGAAAGGAGATGCGCAGATTGGTCCACTTGGCCAGGCTAGCACCGGGGTTCTTCTCCAGCTTCTGGTCCACTTCGCGCCAAAAGTTCTCTACGTACGGCCGGCAGAAGTAGTACTTGTGGCGCGGATTATAGATGGCCTCGTCGCGCTGGACAATGTCGATCAGCTTGAACACCTCCTCCGTCAGCCAGCGGGATGCACTGCAGCTGGCGTTCGGATTGCTGGACACGAATGGGCTGGCCCCGAAGTCGGTCGACATCGTGTGTGGCTGGCAGAGGCTGCAAGACGGTCGTTGTCCAAGGGATTTGCCTTTACACGTCCTTTTCAGCGCTTGCCATGACTTTCGCGAAATATTTTTATTGTTTTTCCCCAAGTGTTCTTTTAAGTGCTGTTAGTGGTTCCGGCGCGAACCGCAATGCCAACGGAACTAGTTCCAAATATGGGGCTTTCGTAAAAGCTTTCGTTTATGCGTTGAAAATCTTGTAAAATGTAAAGTTGGAGCTAGCTGCATAAATGTAGCGTTTTGTTCGAAGCAATATTTATTCAAAGGGCTAGGATAGAGAATTATAAGTATTGTTTGTGCATGTACTTGAGTAATCATTTTATTTTCCTCATTACTCATAAGTCTTATGAACTCTAGTATTTCTTCAACATTTTAAGAATTACAAAATATAAGTTCAAGAACTCTTTCAAGATCATATTTCGCGTATTTTCGTAATTCAGTAAAGTCAAGTAAATTTTACTGATATCGATAACAGTTATCTTGTTTACCTTTCCAGATAGTGTGAGGACACCGGATCGCTGCCCAGCAGTCGGAGTTTAATGCTCCACCCACAGGCATGGCGGTCCAGGTGCAATTTGAGATTGGACACACTTCAAGGCTGCGCACAAAAAAGACACCGAATCCGCATTCGTTGTTACACGACTGGGAGATCTACGTGAAGGGCGTGAACCAGGCGGAAATTAGCAACTTTGTGGATAAGGTGGTCTTTCTGCTGCACGCTTCATTTCCTAAGCCAAAGCGCGGTAAGTATCCCTTAAAACCAGACATCGCTCGTTTCCCCTTTATCTTCATTTACGGTTTTATATTTTAGTGGTCAAAGAACCGCCGTATGCCATACAAGAGTTTGCTTATGCCGGTTTCCTGCTGCAAGTGGAGATTTATTTTCGCACCAGAGACGAACCGAGACACATCGTGTACAACTACGACCTAATGCTGCCATCGCAGCACCACGTACAGGTAAAGACCCACATATTTGAGGACCCGTCAAGGGAATTTCGTGCAAAGCTGATGCGCGGTGGCGGAGTTCCGGTTTTTGGAGCCAACGAGATTGACGTAGTGAAGACGAACGGCTGTCCGGAATCATCTCCATGAAAGTGGATCTGGGAGCAGGAGAGAAGGACAAGTCTCGCGCAGTAATACCGGAAATTTAAATCAAATTTACACGTGATAATATATACATTTGTAAATATTATTTTTACAAGTATTGGTTTTTTTATTTTCTTAATAAGTCCTATGATCTGTCGACTTTTTAAAGCATTTTCATCAGGGATCGTAATCATTATAGGTTTTATTATAAAAATCACCTGATAATTATTACACATTGAAGTGTATTTTTTTTTTTTTTTTTATCAATAATAATGATTAAAATTAAGTTATATTATATAAATCAAGTCGACAAAAATCGTACTTTTTTGCCCGGAGACTAAACGCGTATGATTTTAAAAGATCTTTTCTGTACATCTTTTCGCGTACAAATTATTAGGCTTTGAAAAGTGCAAAAAAAGCAGGTTGTCATGCTGTGACCGCGATTTTCTCAAAATAGGTAGGTGATGAAAACTTTTCGTTTTCGAATTGGCAATGTACAGACCAAAATCAGTCGCTTTCAGTCTTCCGGTTTTTTTGACGACCTGTGTATTCATTCTTTTTCTCAAAAAAAAGTCAAAATTAATTACAATAAGCTTGTAGCACAAAATTGATCCTCCGGATGTCCTCTATAAGGAGATCTAACAAACTAGACAATAAATTGCTTGAACTTCTAGTAATTTAGGTAAACTTTTTTTTTGAAAAAAAAAAACCAAAATAACCATAATTGTTGGTTTTTATTTTTTTGCTGAAAAATAAGAAATATTATTGATTTATATAAAGAATTCAATTTTAATCATTATTATTTATGAATATCTCAAAAATATAAATATTATCTCGGAAATGGATTGATATTATCCATTTTTTCTAAGTAAATTCTAAGTGGTTGATTTTTTAACTTAAAAATTTTCCTGATAATCATTATTTACGGTCCCTGATTTTAAGAAAAAACAAATTAACAAATAAATATTTTTTGCTGAACTCTTTTAAGCTTATTTTTCGCGTATTTTAGTATTTCAGTATAATCTAGTATATTTTCCTGAGCCGCCTGATATTTTGCATCGCTTTAAGAACGGTCACACTCACCAACATCACAACTCCGGATTTTCTGTGTGTTTTTCCAGAAATACCCAAGATTGCAAGTTAAATTATTTGCTTTTCTGACGAAAATAGCGTACAATTGCATGCGGGTGCACAAATCAGCAATTGTAAGTATGAAAAGGGGCTGAAAGCCGAGGCGGCCTCTGCAAAACATGACCAGGGCGAAAGAAAGCTTGCTACACGGAAGGACGGGCACAATGTGGCACACATTCGCACACAAACAATAACAGATTGCGCCCGCTCGTCAGTTGAAAACATAACAAAAAATGGTAGCAAAGTTGTGTTTTAGTTCGCCAGGCTCGTTGTCTGATGTTACCGGCATCCCACCCATAGATTATTCGTGGCGGATGTCCACAAGGAGGACGTGACTGGCGACAGGAGTCGCCTCTTTCACAACACGCATGCACCACCCTGGTGCACAGTGCTGGTGGACTCATTAATTGTCACAGACATCGTTTATATATCACCCTTTCGACTTCCTCCCACCTTTCAGCCTTTTTCGGGCTTCAAAACTGTGCAAAACTTTTTGGCGCGCTGATAACAATATTCTTATTTGCCTTTCCAGACATTGTGAGGAAACCGGATCGCAGCCCAGCAGTCGGAGTTTAATGCCCCACCCACAGGCATGGCGGTCAAGGTGCAATTTGAGATTGGCCACACGTCGAGGCTGCGCAGCAAGAAGACACCGCATCCGCAGGCCTTTACCCACGACTGGGAGATCTACGTGAAGGGCGTTAACCAGGCGGACATTAGCAATTTCGTGGACAAGGTGGTCTTTTTGCTGCACGATTCATTTCCCAAGCCCAAGCGCGGTAAGTATTCCTTAAAGACAGTTATTCCCTTGTTCCCCTTCATCCTCATTTACGGTTTCACTTTTCAGTTGTCAAGGAACCGCCGTATGCCATACAAGAGTCCGGCTATGCCGGCTTCCTGCTGCCAGTGGAGATCTTTTTCCGCAACAGAGACGAACCGAAACGCATCATGTACCAGTACGACCTGGTGCTGCAGTCCACGGGTCCGCCGCAGCACCACGTACAGGTAAAGACCCACATATTTGAGGCCCCGTCAGAGGAGTTTCGCGCAAAGCTGATGCGCGGCGGCGGAGTTCCTGTTTTTGGAGCCAACATCGGTGCCAGCAGCATCAGTCGAACGCTCTCGCCCAGCGTTGGAAGCGTTGGTGAGACACCGCCCAACAACGAGATAGGTGTAGTGAAGGCAAAAGGCGGTGCCGGCACCATCTCAATGAACGTGGATCTGGGAGCGGGCAAGAAGCACAAGTCGCGCGCAGAGGATCCCGGCAAAAGCAATGCATTTTCGGCCCTCTTTGGCCCACCTATCACAAAGGGCAGTACGGCCGGGAATAGTCAGTCCTTGGTGCCAGTTTCCAAGCACTCTCCCGACTCAAAAAATGCCTCGGTTAGCAGCAAGGGTGGCTCACACGACAGCAAGGAAAAGGCTAGCAAGGAACGCGACAAGTCAAGCAGCGGAGACAAGCCCCGGGAAAAGGACAAGAAGGATCGCCATGGCCGCGACAAGGACCGGAAATCAAGCAAGTCCGAAGGCAAACACGAGCGAGACAAGGATAAGCCGAAGAAGGATAAGACACGCGATAAAGAGCGTGAACGCGACCAAAGCTCAGGCAGCGCATCAGCCGCTGGAGCCCTTTCGGCGGCAACCACTAGTCTCCCGGCGGTAGCTGCAGCTAGTGGTTTGGTAAAGCGGACGGCCAGTCCCAAGCCAGGAAAGCCGACCGAGATGAGTGCACCCAGCCCTAAGAAGGGAGGAGCTTCTGAACAGTCGACAGCTGCAGCGGCACCCACCTCGCGGTCCAAAGAACGCGACGAGCACAAGTCTAGTAAGACGGAGTCCAAGGACAAGGAGCGCAGCTCCAGTAAAAAGTCAAAGAAGGATAAAAAGGACAAGGACAAGGAGCGCGATCGGGAGAAGCAACGCGATGAGCACAAAGACAAGCGCCAGCCCAAGGAGGAGCGAGCTGGTCAGAGTGACAGTCCCGCCGTCGGAATTCCACAGCACCCTGCTCAGCACCAGTCCCAAGCAGCCGCTACAGGTAAGGCCACCCCCACCTCCGTGGGCAGTAATAGCAGCAGCAGCATGGCGTCCGGCAAGCACAAAGAGGAGGCCACTGGCAAGCATAGCGAAAAGACTGCAGATCCCAAGGCGACAGACAAGGGCGCGAGCAATGGCAGTGCGACAGCAGATACCAAGAAGTCCCACAAGCACAAAAAGAAGGACAAAAGTAAGGACAAGGACAAGGAGCGCAGCGATCGTGACAAGGACAAGGACAAGGAGCGCGACAAGGAGAAACCAAAGGAGAAGGAGAAAGATAAGCAGTCAGCGACCGCACCATCAGAGAAGTCATCGGCGGCCGAGCCATCTCCGAAAACAGAGGGAGCCAGTCCGGCCACCGAGGGAGGGATCTCGGACAAGACTGCGTCCAGTGCCAACTCAAGCAGCAGCAGCAAAAAGGACAAGCACAAGAAGTCCAAGGAGAAGTCCTCTGCCAAGGATGAGAAGCGTCAACGGGAGCTGGGCGATAAGCAACAGGAGCCCAAGATCGCCGGGAAGCAGGCGCAGCAGGGACATCCGCTGCCTGCCCAGCAGAATAAGGCTCCCAGAAACCTGGATCTCAGTGATGTGGACTCCGCTCAGTCAGCGCCGGATCTGACTGCCACCAGCGCTTTAACCGCAGCGTCAGCAGCTGCGGCCACACTACAGCATTCGGACAGCTCCAACAGCAGCTTTCCGGACCTACCCGCTAAGGGGAGCAATCAAGCGAAGCCGGCGAAGGGCAGTGCAGGCTCCGGAAAGGAGGCGAAGCCCTCTAATAAGGAGCACAAGGCCAAAACCAAGCAGAGTGACAAGGGCACTGACAAAACGGAAAAGCCCAATAAAACGCCGGACGCCAAGTCTGAGAAGTCCGAGAAGCCCGACAAAGAGGAGAAGAAGCGCATTCGGAGGAGCTCACAAAATAGCAACAGCGGCAGTGGCGGCGGTGGAGGAGGAACGGGCGGCTTTATCGAGCCCCCTGTAAAGGCCTCAAAGAAGGAGCAGAACAAAACGCCGCGGGAAAAGTCTAAATCGCCCTCGCTGCGCCCTTCCAGGGAGACCAACTCCACGGGTGGTGCAAACAATACAGGATTAGGCTTTCTGCCACCGCCGCCATCGTCTTCGCCAAGTAACAATCACGTTGGCGGAGCAACTGCAGCTAGCTTAAGCAACAATAATAACAATAACAACACCAACAGCAATAACGCTCACTCGCCGGCTGACCTAACGGGGGCCGGACAACTGCAGCTGCCAACGGAGTATCTGAGTGAGCTGCAGGAGCTGCATCACAAGATCATGACCCTGCAGGACAACGAGGAGTTGCAGCACGTGGTCGAGATGATAGCGGCCACCGGCTGCTATGAGATCACACATAAAACGTTCGACTTTGACCTGTGCAAGCTGGACCGGGTCACCGTGCAGCGGCTCCAGGAGTTTCTGGCCACCTCGGTGTCGTGACACGCCCTGGCCCCCGCGACTACCACTGGCCCGGCGGCTCTCTACAGCTAGACGATGCACACACACATGCACACAAACACACCCACACTCACACACAACTCCCTCATGCACATAACCAAATCATTTAGCGTAGTGTTAAAGTTGTAAACCAAAAGCGATATAACCATAACCAGGCTTGAAATACCAGCCCGAATTCCTCCCCATCTCCCCCTAGACCCTAAGTTGTTTGTTGACCCAAAGGGTTGAGCAAAATCCGCAAAATTGACCTTCAGTTTTTGAGACTCATTTGGTTTAAGATCACATTTAGATATATGCGTTTTGGTTTCCTATTCGTTTGTAATTTTTTTTTGTTACTCCACACTACACACTTCCACTCTGTAGACTCTTCATTTTTATATGAATACGCTATTTAATTTATTGAGTATCTTTTTGCGAATAAATTACTTCTTTTGTACGATATTTACGTATGCACCCCTCTTTTGTTTTTATCTTAAATCTTAAACCATCTAAAAAGCGCTCAGTATAACAAACGTTGTCTCAAGTATTATATAGTTAACCATCTAAGATACATCTTAAAACCAAAATTAACAATGATCCGCGGTCTGGCTAAAGTTAAGGATTAGTGATGAATCCAGGGAAGTCACTCCAGAGTACAGCAGTGTGGAGCGAGTCTGAAAAGCTCGCATCAGCCTTGAAATATATAAGATATCTAAGGTATAAACCAAAGGAATAATATCTAGTTTGCTAAGCCGATTGGTTCGTTACATATTGTATATACGCGAATACGAATTTACGCAAGCAGTTAATTTTAACCCATGTCCCCTTCCCGCACCCCAATATGCGTATATACTTATCGTAAACTCCAAGCGAGAATCTTACATGCCACAAAAAAGAAAACAAACAAACGAAGAATACAATATTATTATACCCACAATAAGTGCTAAGAAATTGGAATGACCATTTCTTATATTTTATTCACATTACACAAATGGTATTTTTAATGAAACAATACTACAATCGTTGATTAAAGGAACCTACATATATTACAAACTGAGGCAGATCTTTGAACTTAAGAGAGGCAATAATAGTTTTGAGAGCTACGACGACAACACACACTTGGGGAAAAAGACCATAAAATAACAAGCTTGCAATCAACATGTAATTTTTTCAAAGCGTTTTCTTTTTTAATTCCTACTAGCTGTGTGCAAACGGCAATTCAAATGTATGGGCGTTACCTGCACCTTGTTATTTTAAGGTCTTTGTGAGGGGGTTGTGCTAAAATCTATTCGAGTTGTTGATTGCTTAGCAGTTCTCTGGTTTGGACTAGATAGTTTGTGCGCGCGGACTAGTCGCGGCAATAGCAATACTTTCGTAACTCCGGATCCCGATCGTATATGCATCGGGCCTGGTTTCCATACTTGTTGACTCGGGATATGTCCGTGAGTTTCGTTGTGGCAGTAAACGTGTGCAAGCTGTAGCTGACACTTGCCTCGAACAGCCCCTCGCCGGGCTCTGTGACCACCTGCAGCTGGTACATTTCATCGCGGACCAGCGTCTGGCCCGTCATATCCGCCAGAAAACCGTCCCTGTCACTGTTCGTTTTAAACTGCAGCAACTCCTTATGTGGCTGCAGGCGCAGCGCCCAGTTGACGCGAAGTACCTGAGGGAAGAGGTAGGAATGTACAATCATTAAAATAAAGAACATAATGGAGAAGACTGGTATGATATGTCGACCAACATATTGCGCTTGGTATCATTTCGAAAATATCGTAAAAAAAAAGAAAACGCCTCTCGACTTTGGCGATACATTATCGATCTTTACATTTTCTGCCTTACTAAGTTAAATTTTTTTACCTTTAAGGAAGCACAGAACTGACGTTGCTCCACAGTGGCCATATTGATGGCATCCACAATGCTCTGGGCAGCCTTGAGAATGATCCCCATGTGTTGGGTGTCGTTTAGTTGCAGCGGCAGCCAGTTGAGGCAGGCGCACCAGTGCGGCTCTATGTAGGCATCGGCACATGAGCGATTGCTCGGAATGGGGTCCAGGAGCGACATGGCGCGTCCCCGAGCCAGCTCCGAGATATGTATCACTGGATGGCTTTGCTCGAGTTCTGCCCTAATATCGTTTCTCTCGCCCAGCTGATCATCATCTCCGCCGGCGGTTTGCAACTCTGTAGATTAGGAATAAATGAAGCATTTGAAGTGGTCCTTAATTGTCCTTCTTACTTATAATGTGCTCCAGAGTTGCGTGTATATCAAATGGAGTGGTAAGGTGCTCCTCGTTGGCCAGGAAATTTTTATACTCCTGCGGAAATCGCTTCTTAAACGATTCGGGAAATGCGAAGCTGAAGAAGGGCAGTCGCTCCTCTTGTTTGCCCTGCAAAGTTGCGCGAACTTCAGCGAAACGATTACCGTGATCGGCCATCATGATCAGAATGGTGTCGTCGAGTAGCGATCGCTCCTTGAGCGCCACCAGCCAATCGTGAACATCATCATCGGCGGCACCGATCAGATTAATGGAATCGTGCGAGAGCCCGCCGTGGAAGCTGAACACAAAGCGTGGGGCATCCCGATATTTCAGCATGAACTGTTAAAGGAAAATAGTTAATTAATAAGGAAAATGTGAGAATTCTTTGAAATACTTACATTTTTGGTGTACTCTAGCATGGTGACATGGTCCGGCTGGTGGCCAATGCAGTTGGGTTGGCTCTCGGCGGCCATATGTTCCGCCTGGACGTAGTAGGTGCGCAGGTAATGGTCCACGGGCTGGGTCTCGAAGCCGTTCATGCGATAGGTAAAGGTGCCCACATTGGGCAGATCCTCATTGAACGAGGTCATGTATCCAAGGCGGGCAAAGTCCTGCCAAATCATGGGATATGAGTCCACGCTGCCTGCACCCGACAGTCGCTTTCTCGTCTCCGGGAGCTCCAGTTCGGTGTAACCTGTAAGCAGCGGCACCAATGCCTGTGGCGTGCCGTCACCCACAATATTGTAGCCCTTAAGGACAGTGGCACCCAATTGCTTCGTGAGATACTCATACGTCCGGGGTAGCTTCCGGATGAAGGCATTACGGCTCAGGGAATCAAAGCCGAACATAAGGACGTTGTAGAAGGACGCCGTGGGCACTTCCTGTTGCATTTGTTGCTGAGCCTGGGCGACAGCTTCAGGGGGTAGAACGGCCAAATTCGGTGAAAAATTAGCGGACGAGGGACGAGACACTGCGTCACGGATGCCGTGGGCCATGCCAAACCAACTGAGAAAGGAATATACAAATGTTTACGATACCTAATAATGCTATAGAAAGTGCAATATCACCTCTCGCCGCTGGAGGAGCGGCAGGCCACCTTAACAAAGTCACTGGCCTGCAGGACATAGGGCTCTTTCAAGCGCAGCGTTCTCCCGAAGCGCACCTTGTAGTCTGACTTGCGAATAATATCCGTGTAGGAGCAGGTCACGTCCTCGTGGCTCGCGGCAATCTCCGGACGCACAAAACATATGGATTTCTGTTGAAACAAGGAATGTGAGCAAAGTGACTTCCAACGTTCATTCTCTCCCTCCCCTCACTTACCTCGCACATCACCCAATCCAGCCCCTCGCCACAGTTTATGCGCTCCACGGGCTTGTAGAACCTCATGATGTCCGGATTGTCCAGGGGCAGATGTGGATGCCGGCACTGCCCCTGATTCACCACCGACCGTATAGACCGCTCGATAATGTCTCTTTATCATTAATAAATGTGCAAATAGACAACGCAACGAAGCTTATCAATATCCAAACACACTCACGATATAGACCTACATACATACATTTTAACATTCTTATCCACATCCTGCTCGTCGTTCATTACGTAGAAGGTAATCATCAAGCCGACCGCAAAGCATCCTAGTCCGATTTTTTGCACTGTTCCTCGGCGCAGAACCCGCATTTTGAATTATTTATAAGCAGCAGACCAAGCTTGCAAATAACCTGTGACTGCACGCGCTTCGGATTAACTCTGTAATCCGTGCACAATCACTTTTTGGCCAATTGCGGGGATGCAACCGTTCTGCGCTCTCTAAATCCTAGGTGCGTATACTAATTAAACTTTATTGTTTATACGGCACATCATAAACTAAATTAAACAAAACGAACAACCTAGCCGCTCAGCTGGCGGTAGAACTGCAAAAACAGCGATGTTTTTATCGATGCTATCGATATATAGATAGTTCATTTACCATTTTTTTTTTAAAAGCATTCCAAAATTTTTGGATAACTATTTATATTATTTAACTTTAAATTCAAAATGTTATTTTCTTGTTATCGGGCTGGAACATTTAAAATAATTGGAAAGCAATTGATATTTTATTTTAATCATGCAAAAACACCTCTCAACGGGGATGAAGATGAATTTTGTGACTAATAAGGGTTATATTAGTCAATAGTAAATCTCAATTGGTTTATTAATTTGTTTTCTAGTCGTCACACTGCTCTTAAATTATATTATACATTGTTATACTTTTGCTAAAAAGGTTATAAATTAAATCAACGCCATAAAAGCGACATATGCGACCTTATTTAGTATTTATATTTTTGAGCAGCATCAACAGCCAAGTTGGTCTAGCCATGTCCATTTCTTTACGAAATATCTCTAAAATATATTTAAATTACAAAAGATATATATAAGGATGGAAATACAAAAGTATTAATAGTGTTAATCATTTGGTTAATAAACTTACGACATTTAAAACTTACTGGCACAGAAAATATATTTATCAGTGTCTCCGAACATTTCCAAGAGCTCATTTATTGACTTTTAAAGTCATTTAGCGAGCAATTTACAGAAATTACCACGTGCCAAACTATCCGTCTTTTTCTTAGAAAAACAACATTTTCGAAGGCTTTATTTTGTGAAATCCAATTATGTTTAAATCTTTTATTTCTATAATAGCATCATTCTTTTTTTATGAACTTCATTTACCATACAATGAAGCTGTAATAAAAACATTATATGGGATATTAAAACATAAGCGATTATGTCGACTTTAATTTAAACAAGATAAATGATTATATTATATTAACATATGAAAGTGTTAACTAGAAAAGTCTGTAAGCTGTTGTTATGAACCCAACTAAAAAGATTCACATATTATAACGAATGATACACGGCTAAATTAAAAGTGTAAAGTGTAAATCCAAGTGTTTCTTACAATTATCTAAATTTCGGCGAAACGTTTCGAAAAGCAAACTTATTGTTTAATTGTGATGGGTCGTGAAATTAATCAAAGGCACCACCTAACTCCACTTCCGACCACACCAAGTCGATGTTATGACCTCTTTTATGCTGACTTAAGCTTACTTACACTTATCGATTGGGCCCATTTCCCAAAAGCTCATCATCATCATCGGGCTCATCATAGAAGCTGTGGTCCATCATGCTGCTATCTCCACTTTCCATCTTCATAAAGCTCATGTTTTCCAAGTTCCTGAGCTCGGCCTCCAGTTCTTCGCGCCGGCATTCTATGAAGATGTCGGCATCGTTTTTGCTTTTACTGAGCAATTTCTCCGTTATCGCAGAGTGCGCTTTTGGCCGATAGAAGAGATGGGGTTTAGTTATGGTTCTAATATTATTTTTGGAATATGTCATGGTGGCTTCCCAGCTTTTGAAGTCCTTCAGCCGGGCCATTTTGTATTCCAATCTTCGGATCTCGAATTGCTTCTGTTTCCTATTCAAGAACAGCGATTCGCGCTCTTTCCTGAGTTGAGCCCTTTCCTGCAGCTCCTGTTTCTCCACTTTCTTCTCTATCTCGGCCTTCTTGTCCTCCTTGCTCTTCAGGCGCGACTCCTCCTGGCAGAACTTCTGCAATGTGCCCAGCAGCGATCCGAACATCCGGCGATTTCGTGCTCGCGACTCAGAATCTGTTCCCTGCGCCTCAACCACCTCCTTTTTGGATGGCAGTTCACGAATGACCCGAGAGTTTATCCGCGGCGGACGACCGTCGTTCTCCTCGATGGGAAACCGGGGAGTCGCCGACTTGGAGTCGTAGATACGACGCTTGTTGTTGAAGGGGCCGTTTCCGGGAGCGTTCCGCATGAACTGTCTGTTGTCGCCGCCGTTGCTGTCATTGTTGTTCTTCTTCCCATCCTGGTTGTATTTGTACTTGTCCGTCCTAGAGCGGCAATGCAAATACAATTAATTTGATAAACAATCTCCAATTGGGAGCATTACCTCTGCTGGCCATGGGGGGCATCCTTCGGGTGGACATGGACGCGGCCAGATATGCGGCGAATATTCTCATTCAGGATAACCAGGGACTGCTTGGCGTTGTTTAGCTTTTTCTCCAAGTCATCAACAGTCGAAAGACCCGAGTCATTAACCATTATTCCCAAGTAATTCGTCGGCTTCTATTTAAATCTTAATTTGCACACCGATTTTCATGAAAGAATTAAAAAAAAGTTTGTTCGAGATGGCATTTGACAAATAATACTGGTTCGATTACACTGATTCTAAAAGGTGGTATTTTTTTTGGTGCGTGCTAGTTCGTTAGGCAGTGTTGCCAACTTAGCTATTTTATAGTCAGATCTAGCAATTTTGCAAGAGTCTAGAACTGGAAACTGGTAGATTTCCCTCTTACAAAATCAATTGGTTATTTTAACAATTTTAAATAATATAATAGTCTTGAAATTATCCTATAACCATATCAGAAAATTTTAAATATATATTTAAATAAAAACTGGGCTACAACGGATGCTTGAATTGAATTCTATGCCTCTCGAAAAAGGCTGCTTAAGTTGAGGTTTTGGAGGTAGTTGCGAATACTAGGAGTTCTTTAAACAATTTTCGCTACATTTGACAATTAATGAATTACCGTATTTAATCTGAGGACCAAGGCATTGTGAATTTTTAGGAAATAAGTTAAATAATTGACTTCTTTTATAAATTCTAATATTTCATCTAAAAACGTAATGACTGGCAGCTTTTACAAAAGCCTTTTCCATAAATCTCTATAAATTATTATTCTTCTAATTTCAGGGTAATCTAATTTTAGTCAGAAGCCTGAAGAGCACTAAAGGAATCATTTCCGACTCTATAAAATTTTGTATCAGCAATAAAAAGCGGATGCCCGGCAAGAAATAAAGTGACAATTTTTTAAAAAATGTTATAAGGGGTTAAATCTATAGAAATGTCAAAAAATTGACTATAATGTACTTTTTTTCCAGTTTTCCAAATATAGCTTCGTTTCTTGTTAAAATATATATTTATATTACTTATTCTCTTCTTTAACATCTAACGGCCCCCTAAAGTTTATACCAAGTTAATAATTTAACTAAAAGATCTCCAATCCTTTATTAACTTGTATTTACTAAGAGTTTACCAATTGAGTTTGGATTAATTTTCATAACTGACCCACCCTGCCGCCCCGAAAACTCTCGGGATATGTGTACTCGCAATTGAAATGAAACTAGATACATTGGGCGGACTCCGACTGGGACTCCGACCGTTTTAGTTTTTTTGTCCGGCAAAAAGGATAAGACGTTACGTTCATCTGTGCGAGAGGAGAAGTCGAGAGAATAGGTGCATAAACGGCAGCTGTCCGCCCGGAGAGCTTTCACTGTATATGTACGGGTACATTATAAGGTCGGACTTGCACGTCTCTGCTGTGCCGTCTAAGCTTGTTATTAAAATAAAATACCCTCGGCGGCTACTGTAATGATACAAAAGTGAAAATATAGACCCAAAATCGTTCCCACATTGGATGAACACCATAATTAGTGAGCATCCTTGGATGCGTCCAATTTAAACTCTACGTTTCGGTGCCGACAAATTACTACTCATATTTTATGGAGAGAAAAAAAGGATAACTTGAGCAGGACAGACGGATGCACGTACATACACAAGTACAAAGGTCATAGTTGCAATGTTTACATCAAAAGCTCCCCCGAAACGCATGCGCCCGCCGACGACAAGCTTTTTAGCCCAGGTTTGCAGGTGTAGTGCGAAGGAATTTCGACGTGTTAGTTTCGTATCGCGGTTAGAAAAGTAATATAACTTTCTTCCAGTGAACAGGATTTTTCATCTAGCTTTTTGTTCAAATAATCCGCATAAATCGGCGATGCAGAATGTATTTCTATATCTAAAAACGCTCTGGCAGGCCACCGTGAATGTGCGCATGCAAAAATAAGCAATAGTAGAGAAGAGTGTATCCTGGAAATTTTGCAAACATACACAAGTGCATACGACGAAAATACAAACGCACAGATGTATGTACATTAAATAAAATCGAATCTCTGTGACCATTCATGGAAGCTGGATTATTAAATTAAATAGTTTTTAGTGCTTGAGGACAAGCGTGCTCTACGAAAATGGAAAATAAGCAGGTCCTGGCATAAAAGCAACTACTTCAAAATATATTAAGCTATGTGTTATACATACAATGTTATATCCCACGTATATGTATAATTGAGTGCTCGCACACACACACGCAAGTGCTAGTGTCCTGTCCCTCATCTGCCGTGAAAACTCAGTTGATAAAATGTAACTCACTATTCAATTAAGAATGTAAAACTCCCCGAGAGTGTCATTGTGAATTAAAAACACAAATTAAATGTAAACGGCGAATAATTACTACTCGAAAAAGTGTTCAACATGGAGTTGATGCTACTATTTATGTTGGCACTTCAACTTATAGAGTCCAGCTTTGGCAGTAAGGATGGTAAGTCTATTAACTTGTATTATTAAATATAATTATTTTAATATACGAAACACGTCGTGCAAACATTATCTGTATTAAAGTTGGACAAATGTATATCTTTAATTTCTTTTTTGAATGAATCTATTTTGTTCTTTAAGACTCGATTAAGTTAAGTTTGGATTCAAAGATGAATTCAAATTTTGAATTGAAATTAAAAACATGAGTAAAACAATTTATAAAATTCCACGTTTGTATTAGGAAACAATGTAATATTATGCTATTTACATTTATTTTTTTGTACCAGATTATAAATTATAATGGTTTTTAAATTTGAAAAAAACTTCGTAGCGTGTTTATTTTGAGATATCTAAATAAATTATAAGAATATTGATGTATATATATTTATTAAAAATACTAATAATTAATATTCCATAAAATGTATTTCAATTAACACTTTAAAAGAAATTTTAAGCCGGCTTTATCTCTATTAAAAGTGAACTCTGGGAAAAATCATTGTCAGAATAGTTAATTGTGGGATTATTTAAAAATATTTAATTCGTTATCTATTTTATCCGAAGTTTACTGAAACAAGTCAAACAAATCCATTAAAGCATGCAAGATTAAGCACCGGAAGAGTTATAGTCTGGGCACTTGGCCCAATTTTGTTTAAGCATTTTATTGATAGCTTTTCATAATGACAAATTCAATATTTAATTAACGCATACAAAGAATAAATGTTTAGGTACTTGAAAATGTAAAATGTAGGCCGGCGTAAGTATGTCCATATATATGTATCCATAGAAAGCGATTTTAAAATGAAATAATTTCCTGCACAACAGATTAATTAAATAATAAACTAAATATTAATCCCTCTTACTTTTACAGTACCAATTCATCAAATTGAATCTCTAGTTGGTGAAAATATATATCTTCCATGCAATGTAACCACTTATGACGGGGATGAACCTGTACTGGTTCTGTGGTACCGCGATGACAAAGGTACCCCCATATACAGGTAAATTATAGAGAAACTTGTAAACTTTCCAACATTTCCTGCGAGAAACTAAAGTTGAACAAGTGTTGAACTCGAAACAAAAAGGGAGCACAAATCTATAAATTGGCACAAATTTATTGGGTTTTATTGCTGTTAGAACTTGTTCGCATTTATTGAATCCTGGTGCAGTCACATGTGTACATTTTTGACCTAGATCTTGACAAATGAATCTTATTTTTTAGCATTGATATACGAGCCGGAGTGTCCAAGGCACCAAAAAGATGGTCTGACGAATCTGTCTTCGGAGATAGAGCTTATTTTATATTCGACAAGGAGCCCGGAAAACTTTCAATTCAAAACACACAAGCTTCCGATTCCGGAACGTATCGATGCAGAGTGGACTTCCTGAAGGCCCAAACCATAAACAGCCGTGTCAGGCTAAACGTCATATGTAAGTTGACTTTAATAACATTTTCCTTACAAGTACGTCATGTGTCCTAACTTGGAGATTGTATGTTTGTTTTAACTTTTATACTGTTATTATTTTTCATCTGTACTAGCTCCGCCTAAGCAAGTTATAATACGAGACAGCGCTAATGTGGAGCGGTCTACAGTGGTGGGACCATATAGCGAAGGCGACATCGTGGCATTGAAGTGCCAAGTCATTGGAGGTATGAATAGAATTAAGTTCTTTTAATTTGAGTTCTAAAACTTTACGTATTTGATAAGTTATCACAAAATTGTTAAAACCATCTCATAAGACATTACATTTCCCAAAGAATTTAAAGCGGTCTGCTTTTTATATTATTGAAGCCATTAAATGCAGACTTTTAATATATAATACATGAATACGTTTACATTAAAGAAATGTATTTAACATAATTAAAATGGAATGAATGCAGCTTTCCATTTAATTAAAAAATAATTCATTCAGATTTGATCTAAAAGCAAATATTATCATCAAGAGCGTGTCACATTGCTTCACAATTGTTTTGTTCTAACCGTTTTTTTTTATAAATTTAATACCCAACGTTTATTCAAATTTCAGGCTACCCAACCCCCACTATCAGTTGGTATCGCGATGGTGTCGAAATACCATGCGAATTAGCTCATTTAGCAGGAGGAAAAATTATCGAGTGCGAAATTACCCTGCCGTCGCTGGGAAGGGAAGATCTGAATTCGCGATTGACCTGCAGGGCGTTGAGCCATCCCCGAGCCCCAATCGTAGAGGCAGTAGTTCAAATTGACATGAATTGTAAGTACTAAAGTGTATATTTAGCAACTGAAATTAAATTAAATTTTACAAGTTATTCAACTCGAAGCTATGTAAATGAGTTATAAACGTATTAAATGTTCTTTTTCCAGTCGCTCCCTTAAATATCCGACTCTTGGGCGCTCATCAGCCTTTGTCTGCCGGACGAAGATACGATCTTTTATGTCAAAGTGCTGGCTCCAGGCCGCCGGCCGTAATTACTTGGTGGCAGAATGGCATTCGACTTGAAAAGACCACGGAGACGGTAAGTATTTCTGGACTATGTGTGTAGTTTATCTAAAGCGTAATATAACTTTCAGACTTCGAGCGATGGCAACCAGACTACGAGTACTCTTTCGATAAGTCTTAGTAAATCAGATGCGGGAAAGTATTTGTCATGCAAGGCTTACAATCATGCTGTTCCCTCCGAGCCCCTGGAAGATGGCTGGAAGCTTGACATTCAATGTAGGTTTTTACAATTAAATTAATGGCAACCACATAACTTGACCTATTTACTTCTTTTTCAGATGTCCCCGAAGCATATGTTCGCTTAGGAACATCCCTAGATCCTAGTACTTTGCGCGAGGGAACTGATGTGTACTTTGATTGTCTCGTGATGGCTCATCCGAATGTATTTCGCATTGAATGGCGTCACAATGTAAGTCGCAGGAATAGTTGGACAAGTGCGTCCTTTAAACTTACTTTAATTAATTACTTTATACTACTTTCAGGAGCAACCTTTGTCTCACAACATTTCCCAAGGCGTCATAATAAGTAACCACTCTTTAGTATTACAAGGTGTAACGCGAGCCACAGCCGGTAATTATTCCTGCGTTGGATTTAACGCTGAAGGAGAAGGAATCAGTGCACCATTTGCTTTAAATATTCTGTGTAAGTATACTTAAAAGTGGAATTTAAATTATATTTTAAATATTGGTTTTAATAATAAATGAATTCCTTTTGTACGTATTTCATGTTTCTCATTTATAAATGTTGCGATAATAGTTATTATTTTAATAATTATTGTTCGATGTTAACCTTATGTTCCTCGTTTTACAGATGCTCCGACTTGTGCCCAGAATCAGAAGAAAGTATATGGCATAGCGAAACAGGAAGATGCTAAAGTAATGTGTACGGTTGATGCGAATCCTCGGGAGGTTGAATTTAGTTGGACATTTAATAATTCTGCGGAGAGTATAGATGTTGCCACAAACCATATTATGCGTTCGGGTAAGGAACGAAATTAATCAAGTTTAATTATATAAATTTAAAATGCTCAAACACTTGCGTATATTTCAGGCACAACATCCATTGTGACGTACACTCCCATAACCGAGTTGGATTATGGAACCCTTTTATGTCTGGCCTCGAACAAAATCGGCAAACAGCGAATACCCTGTGTCTTCCATATAATCGCTGCTGGTTTGTATTGTTTTAATTGAATTTTAAGACTTTAGTTATTTACGATTTCTGTTAAATTGACATATCTATTATTATAAAGGTCGGCCGGAGAAGGTACATAATTGTACTGTAATCAATATATCTATGACATCTCTAACCGTAACGTGCAGTGATGGTTTCAATGGCGGATTGCCGCAGAATTTTAATATGGAATTGCAAGACTCGTACACTCAAGTGAGTTCTCTGTGAAAATATACGAGAACTGAAAATAAATAAACACATTTCTTTTTTAATTAAGGAAATCAAAGCAAACATCACATCGACAACACCAAGGTTTACGGTTTCAGGTCTAAGCCCGGGCAGCATATATAGACTAAATATTTACGCATTTAATACCAAAGGCCGGTCTGATCCAGCTATAGTCAATGCTGCCATGCTGCGTATGCCCGAGAAGCAGCTCACATCAGAGCAAAGTGAGCTATACTCTAAGCATTTTTAATACTAAGCAAGTTTTAATGTACTATGAATTATTTTCAGCTAATAACCTGCGAGCAGAGCTCTTGTTTTCGCCTGTGGTATCACTGACAATAGGCCTAACCTTAGCCGTTCTAGTCGCAGTGTTGGCAATCATCCTAGCCCTGCGGATTCCCTGCTCCGCGACCTCGAGAAGGCGGCAAAAGGAGCTCTCGAATGAGAATATATCAAGAGACGAGTCGCCGGGGCCCAGTGACAAGAGTTCTGGCAGCAAGGATGTGGACGATTGCGATGAGAAAAATCCAGATGTGGTACCTGAAACTGTCGAGACTGATGATCAGGTAAACTTGTTAATTAATTTATTTATTTATTCTATATGAATCATCCTAAATGCTTAAAATTTATTACAATCTCAGGTTGAGAGTGTCAGGAAGCGGCAGCAGATTTCCACCATCGAGACTAATCGCAGCCCCAATAGGGGAATATTCGTAAAGGACCAGCAGCACCTAACTGCGGCCGAGATCTCTTTAAGGGCATCTCATGGAATTGGTTACTGCACTCTTCGTGGCGGAATGCATGCTCAGGCACAGAGTTCTGTGGGAGAAATATCAATTGTAAGTAAAAACTTTTAACTTTTTACAAGGATTTACTAAGGCATTTAGTTGGTCCCATTAATATAACCATGAATATAGGAGAAAAATTACTAAACTTTATGTAAATTCCTTCAGAATGTAACGCCCCACGTGTACTCCAACTCTATATCGCAATGCACACTTCCTCGCCAGTCGTCGCAGAATGTGTGGCCCAACTATAACTGCACCATTGCCGGCGCGAGACCGACCTCCACGTTTCATCAATTGTCCTTTCCGCAGGGAAGGGGAGTTGTCAATAGTCACAACCAGTCGCAGACCCTACAACATGGACATGCTCCCTCGCCATCGCTGGCGTCCAACAGCTCCATGGCCTCGACATCGAACGTTTTGCCGCAGCCACATGGCGGCAGGACCATAGCCCTGCACCACATGAACCAATCGCAGTGCGGCAGAGTCTGCATTGGAATCGCTAGCGATGGCATCCACACCGCCGAGCAGAACCTTTCCGACGACGAGGTAACCGTCCAAACTCCGTTAATGATAAAGCGCGACAGCACCGTATGACTATAGAAATTCCACAGGGTATACGACACGCCCCTGTGATTAGGATTTAAATATTTTCAGTATTCTGCATTTCCAACTCAATAGAATAAACTTTTTATACCACTTTATTATTATCATTATCGAAACAATATTCTGGAGAGATCAATTATGTTCGGCCAAATGAATAGTTTTTAACGTTGTTAATTATAAGTTGTACGAAACCGATATTCAATGAATTAATAACTAATAGGTTTTAAAACAAGCAAGTCAAACGGAAGTTAGTATGGCCAATGCATCTACCTTAACGGCAGTTTTTAAAGTACATACCTAAACTATATACGGACATCAAACGAATTTATAGACTGGGTTTGATATTAAAGCTTTTTTTTCTTGTTATCATGTGTATTTTAGAAACAATCATGAGTATATAAGTTGGCTTTTTATGCTCTATTTAGTGCGATTTTGTTCGGACGGAAGGATGATTCGAAATGTATGCGAAAATTATGAGCGGCCACTAGTTTAGTTAAATTTTGTATGAGAAAGTGGAGATTAGGAAGCTTAAACCGCTGTAAAAATACAATTTTCTTAGGTTTTGCAAACAATATTATTTTCATACTATATCCTAGGATTCCAACTGAAACTTTCAAATGCTTCTCTTGAACTGCATCCCCTTATTGCTGGGCAACAGAAGGGAGGAAATATATTCTCGGATAATTTAGCAAAGAGAAGCCTAAATAATTTTGTGTATGTTTTAAACAAATTCACCAAAACATAAGTTAAGTCAAATGTAATTTGATGAAACAATTGCTACACTCGATCGATGCCAAGGCAGTTTTTTGAATGCACTCATGATTATACCCATAATTGTGTCTGTACGTTGTTCGTGATGAAACTTCGACTTAACACAACTCGCTCAAATATGAAAACTAATTCATTGTAACGAAAGATGAGACATAATTCCAAGTGTTTTTTTACAACGCTGGCCGGCATTTAATTCACAAAATATTTAATTTTATACTGGTCGAACTTACATAATACTTATATTTAAAACAAAATACCATATATATTAGGAACTTAGTGTAAAACTACTGTGAGCAGTATTATAAAATCTAAGTTATAAATAAAAATAAATTAAAAATAAATAATGGTTTTAGTCGAATTGACAATACTTTTATTTTTACTTTATATAAATGGTAAGTGCAGACTTTAGTTTTTCCACTACATTTATGAGTTTTATATAAATAAGAACCCTTTTTCCAAGTATAAACCAGGTTACTGTTTATAGTCAATATAAAACTCGACTGTCAAATTACAGCTGCAACTATAAGGGGAAAAGGGGGAAATTCTATCTCCACAAACAATGAAGAAGAAACCAAAACTCGATCAACACAGCAACATCTTGAGCATGTGTGACTGGGTGGGTATATCGGTACCACTTAAGTCGATGAACACGGGCACAGTTCATTAGACATCCACATATATGGCATATATGCCGTCGTCTGCCGTCTGTGGGGGTTATAAAAGAACGCGTATCGCAGAGCTTCGAGTTAGTTTACTCCCAGCTCCGTCGCATCACAGACAAGTGCTAGGATTTTCGTACTTTGAATCTTCTGTGCTACACTTAAGGATCAGCCAAAGCCTTTTTTCTCAAGATGGTAAGGATAGTGGATATTCGGAATAAGTATTAAGTTGTGACCAAAGTGCCTGAAAGATCCTTTGCAATTTTTGGTATCGAAAAATAACTCAATCTGCGAAATAGTGAAGGCGATAAAAAATAATTAAAAATCCTTAAAAGAATGCCAATTAAACATAGATTATAGAAAGTAAATACTTTTGAAAAATTGAAAATGAAATACCTTTAGTGTTTAACAATTATAATAAATAAATTAAAAACAGATGGTCAGCAGTTCTTGAAAGATCTTTAACCGGATATTATAATATCTTTTCATTAAATTAAGAGCTCCGAAACCCAGTCAAGATCCTAATAAATTTGATATTTTAGAGGGAATGCATTTCGGTTCACATTGGACAAGCTGGCGTCCAGATTGGTAATGCCTGCTGGGAGCTCTACTGCCTGGAGCATGGAATCCAGCCTGATGGTCACATGCCCTCCGATAAGACCGTGGGCGGTGGCGATGACTCCTTCAACACCTTCTTCAGCGAGACCGGAGCTGGCAAGCACGTGCCCCGTGCCGTGTTCGTGGACTTGGAGCCCACTGTCGTCGATGAGGTTCGCACTGGCACCTACAGGCAGCTGTTCCATCCCGAACAGCTAATCACTGGCAAGGAGGATGCGGCCAACAACTATGCCCGTGGCCATTACACCATCGGCAAGGAAATTGTTGATTTGGTGCTGGACAGGATCCGCAAGCTGGCGGATCAGTGCACCGGCCTGCAGGGATTCCTGGTGTTCCATTCCTTTGGCGGAGGCACTGGCTCTGGCTTCACCTCGCTGCTGATGGAGCGTCTGTCCGTCGACTATGGAAAGAAGTCGAAGCTGGAGTTTTCGATCTATCCAGCGCCACAAGTAAGTGATTAATATGTTATGTTTGATTAATAAAGAGAAAGAAAAGATGAGTTCCCTTAAAATGTAACTTCCTGTTTCCTGTCCCAGGTTTCCACCGCCGTGGTCGAGCCATACAACTCGATTCTTACGACCCACACCACGCTGGAGCACTCGGACTGTGCATTTATGGTCGACAACGAGGCCATCTATGACATCTGCCGGCGCAACTTGGATATCGAGCGACCCACCTACATGAACCTCAATCGCCTAATTGGTCAGATCGTTTCCTCCATCACGGCCTCGTTGCGCTTCGATGGCGCCCTGAATGTGGATCTCACCGAGTTCCAGACCAATTTGGTGCCCTACCCACGCATTCACTTCCCCCTGGCGACATATGCGCCCGTCATTTCCGTCGAGAAGGCCTACCACGAGCAATTAACCGTCGCCGAGATCACCAACGCGTGCTTCGAGCCCGCCAACCAGATGGTGAAGTGCGATCCCCGTCGCGGCAAGTACATGGCCTGCTGCATGCTCTACCGTGGCGATGTGGTGCCCAAGGATGTCAACGCTGCGATCGCCACCATCAAGACGAAGCGCTCCATCCAGTTCGTGGACTGGTGCCCCACCGGCTTCAAGGTTGGCATCAACTACCAGCCACCCACCGTGGTGCCTGGCGGTGATCTGGCCAAGGTGCAGCGCGCCGTCTGCATGTTGTCCAACACCACGGCCATTGCCGAGGCCTGGGCCCGTCTGGATCACAAGTTCGATCTGATGTACGCCAAGCGAGCCTTCGTCCACTGGTACGTCGGCGAGGGCATGGAGGAGGGCGAGTTCTCGGAGGCGCGCGAGGATCTGGCTGCCCTCGAGAAGGACTACGAGGAGGTGGGCATTGACTCTACCACCGAGTTGGGCGAGGACGAGGAATATTGAGCGATTAATTCCGAATTTCGAAAGGACCTACATATTCATTAAACTTCACTTTGCGTATATCAAATACACAAGCAAATATAAGAGCAATAAAACAGATAACACAAGCATATTTTGAATATAATTATTTTAGATCAGCATTCAGAGATGTTTTAAGTTTTGATATTCCAGATCCAAAAGATTTGTAGATCATTTTCTATTAGGAAATTTCCTATTAAATACACTTACGAGGGAGTTTATGTTAAATACGTCTTGGGTTAAAGTTTATAAAATACTTTCTGGATAAATATAGTAGTTTTGTAGATCAAATTGGAAAATATTTTGCCTTTTCTTTATAGTTTAAAAACAATCATATTAAAAAAACACTTTTATTTTCCAAAATGTATTAAAAATTACTTTTAAGAATTAATTGAAAAAAAACCTTTCAATTTAAGGTGCATTCCTTGTTTTCATTTTTTAAATCGTTCAGTGCGACATAGGCTTATCTCTGAGCTTCTCAGCGCATGCTCAAAAATATGTACACATACTTTTTAGAAATTTTCTGCAGTAGCAGACAGACGTACCACTTAAGAGGAAGCTTAGAATTTTACATTACTCATAAAACTTTATTTTTTATATACAATAGTGTAAATTTGTATTAATAATTGTTACTAAATATATATCATATCTCCTGCAATCATAAGTGAATGTTATTTAATTGTAAATGCACATAGAACTTTGCATACACCGTGTCTGCAAAATTGTGTGTGTATCGATTTTGTCAAAGGATGGGAGTCTTACAAGACAATTTAAATAAGATAATAAGCTATCTTAGATAATAAGCTAGATCAATAAGCTATGGAAATTAAGTTATACAGAGTTAAAGATAATAAGTTAAAGAATATAAGTTAAGTTAAGTTAGTTACACCTTATGAATGTACATGTGTAGGCAATTATGTATGTATATACTTTCGTCTGTAAAATGGAGTTATATTCTTGTGTGTCTTTTAGCAAACGTTGGCTTGTAAGACATGGAACGTTAAGTTATTTTTTAAGACGGTTAAGAAGAACTGTGGACTGGCCTTGCAATGAGAACCAGGAAACATATCTTCGATTTAGTGAGGTTTTTCCTGACATAAGTATTTTAAAGTCTAGGAAGTTATTTATCTAGGTTCGCTCAACAAAATACGTATAATTAAGGTGAATGAGTTAATTAAAAACGGCAAAAGACTGATGGCTAATATCATTGAAAGCACCTGATTAGGAAACGGCAGACATATGGCTTTATTAATAACAAATGATAACATTGATTACTATTTATAACCTATTTAGCCAAGAGCAATCATAAAGTGAATTATCCCGTGTGTTTATTTCAACAATATCCACTTATTTTTCAGCAATGGGTGCAATTGTCACCTTCAAAGATTTGTGTGCTCAAATCTTTATATTATTATGTAAACATTTTATTCCAGGTTCCAGGATATCCTTACATAACCACATCTTAAAGATTTATTACAATATATTTAATTATTTCCTGTTGTCCGTTTGTTTTTTCAACCGTCCAATTTTAACTCTCATTGCATCTTTTTTGTCCGTCTGCTCTCATGTCCGTCTGTTATTCTATCGGTTCTCAATGAATTGCAAAGACCGGTTGCGCTCCAATAAAAAGTACGATCTTAAGACCTCAACAAAATGTAAACCAAATTATTTTAAACCCAAAGCAAATGATCAATAACAAACGTTCCATCATGACTTTAACATTGCTTTTTTACAGGAATTCTGGGCATTATAGATGTTAATTTGTACATCTCTCTTATAACAAGTATTCTTGTTAAAAAACTCTTGCTTATACAAAAACTATGGTTTGTATTTGTTTTGAATAATTAAATTTCAATTGCACTTATTGCATATTATATCTATGAAAATGGTAAGTAATTCTAAAGAAATTGTCTTACAAATGAAATTGCAAACGTCTCACAATATATTTTACAAAATGGGCATTAATTTGGGATGGCTTGGAGGATCAGTGTATCCTCTGGGACATTCATTCTTCGGTTCGGATTCGGAAGGTTATTTAGGAAGTCTGATAATATAGAAAAAGAGTGCAGAGTTTCTGCTATTTATTTTAACTTAGCCTTTTCATTCAATTCTTAAAAATAGTTGAACATCCCTAGGAATTTAAAAATATGCTATCAAAGAGATCATTTTGTATCAAGTCTTTTATTAAATGTTTTTGGAATGCTTACTTTATAAATAGTTAGTGTATTCATATCGAGGCTCTCGTGAAAGGACAAGAATTGAATTAAAGTATACTTCGTCCTTAAGACTGACAGACTTTATAATCCAAATATTATTATTAGATCTTTTTGAAAATCAATTGGTCAGAGCTAAAAATTTAAATTCATGGTTGCATTAAAACCGGCTTTCGGGATTTTTAAATTTTTAGACCTTCATATTTTTCAAACACTATAATTCTGGTTAACAAGACTCAGTTGTAATCTGAAGCGAGGCACTATATAGGGATTTAATAAATGGCTTAAATTATAATGGTCTGAAGATCCGTTCATAACGTCTTCACATTTTAGTTTCCAAACTATGCATCGGATACATGACGACGAATACTCTGAGGACGCCAAGGAAGCGGACTTTAAGGGATCCATTCTTCAGAAGGAAATATCTGTGAAGCCGCGACACCAACTTTCCATTCCAGACATATGCTCAGATGCTGTCAAAAATAATTGCTTTCAGCCAGCTAGTTTCCTGAATAACTCGATAGCTTTTGCCTCACATGTAGTAAAGTGTAGCTCCCCAGCCTCAAGCCTAGACGAATCGTCATCCACGGCTCAGCAGGAGCCCAATCCCCACATGCACATCCAGGGGCAGCACATGATGGGTCCTGTGCCCGATCTTAGTTTCTACAATGTTCCCGAGTTCATCTCGGAGCAGGAGAAGCTTATGTTTTCGGATGCCGAGAGGTTCTTAAGGTCAAAGGATAACGAGGTGTGCAGTAATGATTACAGCTATATGCACGACGAGTTTGCCATGCGCAAGTATTATCATCCTTTATTTGCCCATGGAATATGTCGGTGGCCCGGCTGCGAAATAGACCTGGAAGATATAGCGTCGTTTGTTAAGTAAGTCAACCCGTAACATATAATTACTTTAGGTTAAAATCTTACATTTATTTAAAGACATCTGAACTCCGAACATGGCCTGGATGATCGGTCTACGGCCCAAGCTCGGGTTCAAATGCAAGTGGTTTCCCAGCTAGAGTCCCATCTTCAAAAGGAAAGAGATCGCTTGCAGGCCATGATGCATCACCTGTATTTGTCAAAGCAGCTTTTGTCACCCACCAAAATGGAGAGAAAGGTACTCACTTCCCCAAAGTTTTTCGCATCATATTAACTTTCAAGTTCATTCAAGGATGTACCGGGTAGAGAGGGAAAGTTTTGCAGAAGTCCGATCACAATAAACAGCATAGGCCGACCGATGCGCCAAACAAGTTCGCCTGGCCCTCTGAATCTCCCAATGGTTAATACAACCAACATATGTTCCATCAAAAAGAGAAATCATGACAAAAACTCATTTTCCATAAATGGTGGTAAGTACTGAACATTATTTGCAGCATGAATGTAACTAATTAACGTTTTCCTATCACTAGGATTACCCTACATGCTTGAAAGAGCCGGTCTTGATGTGCAACAGGGTATGTAATCAATATTTTTTGAAAACCTTTTCCTTAGATGAACAGCAATGAAATTAATGTTATAGAAATTCAACGGAATAGAGAATTTTACAAAAATGCTGATGTGCGACCGCCGTTTACATATGCATCGCTTATAAGACAGGCAAGTTCAAATAAAAAAAAGTATAGTAATTGCAGCATCCATAGAGTAAAAACTATCAAAATTCATACTAAGATATCTATTATTTTATGTATAGTCCATCATAGATTCCCCCGACAAGCAGTTAACCCTAAACGAAATCTACAACTGGTTCCAAAATACATTCTGCTATTTCCGTCGAAACGCAGCCACGTGGAAGGTAATATATGCACATTTCAATTAAGCATGTTTCTTATAATATTACTTTAAGCATAAGAATCAATATAGTCTGTTATTCATTTTCGGACTCTAGATATCATAGCAAACAGTTAATTGATCCCAATTTACTTGTTGCAAATGCACGTTTTCGTTAATGAATCTCTTTAGTTTAAAAATATTTGCTTTCTAAAACATTTATTTAATTGGAGAGTCTAACCTATAATGTACATCAATAGAATGCAGTTCGGCATAATCTGTCCCTTCATAAGTGCTTTATGCGTGTTGAGAATGTGAAAGGAGCTGTTTGGACAGTTGATGAAATTGAGTTTTACAAGAGAAGACCGCAACGCACCGCTGGCATTGGTAACAACTTAGCAGGTGCTACCAATTCGCCAGACACTAACTATTTTGTAGCTATGAACATTGGGTATGTGGGCTTTAAATAATTCAATACGAACTTTGCTCCTACTTCCTCAAACTTTGCTCTGTTAGTAAATACACGATATAAGCCACTAAATGCATGTTTATTAAGAAGATATTTTACCTTCGGTTATATTGTTATACGATATGAAATTATACGATTTTTTTACAGCAGTTCTTTAGGGGCTTAGCACCAATTTAAGGGAAGTACGTCTGTCTGTCCGCAAAGTTGTCAGTCTGCTTAAATAAAAGGTCGATGGCTTTTAAACTAACAAATGTTGGGGAACTAATCAAAATGTGCCGGAAATAATATAGAAGAAAAACGTAATGAAATTCCTTTATAAATGAAAACTTTTCTTCCTTTCCCGATAATGGATTTTCCTGTTATTGACTCTTGTTGGTGCTCTTGGTTTATCAAACACATTTTATCTAAAACCCCAACTTTAATACCTATCGAAGAACGCGATACGTACGAACCTATCTTTGCACAAGTGCTTTGTGCGTTACGAGGACGACTTTGGCTCGTTTTGGATGGTCGACGATAATGAGTTTGTTAAAAGGCGGCACTTATCAAGAGGGCGGCCACGGAAGTATGAGCCTTCGTCTTCTCCGAATTCATGCCAATCTGGCAACGGTGGTGCGTCAACTGAAAAGAATCCTTGCGACAATTGTCCTCAGCATTGCTCAAACATGCCTGAGAATGCTCTGGACTCAAATAATCCAAATGAAATCGGGCGAATGGGTTGTCTTCCTTTCTGTGGTGGTAGTGATGGTTTAAGTAAGACATCTAAGGATTATTCCAATATGGATTCAGGCCTAATCGAAGGCAATAGTCACTTAACCATGGATGAGTACTCATCCACAATGTACGAAAGTAGTGCCAATGAGCTTAATCGATAAATGAATACCTACATATAAAGAATTATTTAGATGCATTGTCGTAATATCTGTCTTTTTCAGGCCAATAGGTTCGGACTCGGAAATTATACTTGTACATATGCATAAACACATATATCTAAGTATACTTTCTTGAATCAAATCACTAATAAATTCAATTTTAAACCGAAAACCAAACTACACTGATAATAAATAAAACTTGCGGTTATTTACTAAAACCCTGTACCTCTAAAAATATTTCATATTATGCTAAGAATTACTAATGAAATTTTAAAATGGGAAAAAAGACCAAGGGCTTAAGTATTTTTTAATTTTCAAATATATATTTTTTCTTCTAGCAGGTACTTCGGTGGCTACTCAAAATTGTACATTTCAGATGAGTTTCCTACGTAATATCTAATTTCATTATTTAATTTATTACAGACATCAGGAGAGACTTGAATACATGAAAAATAACTTATAATGTTAAAATTTTTTAGCTGCCAACTTAGTTCTACGAACCGATACATATGTCGTCAACAAATTTGGAGGATCCAAATGAATCAAATAAACGCCTTATAATAAATGTTTAAACCAAAAGTAGATTGCGTTTTTAATGTTCTTTTGATTTGCGAATTGATTTATAACCGAGCACACCGCTCAAATGAGAAATAAAATCAGTCAATTTATAATCCAACAAAAAAAAATGTTTTCCTATCATATAGTAAATATACGTCTGATAAGCAATAAAGCGATCTAGACAATTCCAACACATAGAAAACAATTATAAAAAATTCAGATAGCTACAGACGGTGTTACCGATGGTTAGGTGCCCGAAAACACAAGGACATGACTAATTCACTTTTATTGATTTATACTCCCCATATTACGATATTTTAAATTTACCGAATCCCGATCTTTCAAATTCTATTATTATTTCGAATTCCACATTTTTTGTTTTATTAGTTTCTCAGCCAAGTTTCAACCCTATTTTTACCAATGTATAAAACTCGCAGCTTTTGAGCGCTGCACAGGATGTTCACCTGGAGATAAGTTTCACACCTTTGCTGACAGATTTTCAATCACCATTGTTAAATTTCGCCACCATTCAATTTTAAGTTGGTTTTTTGCCTGATTATTTTATATTCCAAATATAAATACTTTTTTTTTTATTTTCTTAATTCATTTTAGGTGAAATTACGTCATATTCGCTCCAAAAATAGCATTACTTTAAAATTAAAACGCGCTAGATCAAGCGGGAAAATAGCAAAAAATACCGCCAAAGTTGCTTGAAAAACAGCTTGTCAGCACTCTCGATGTTTTCCACACAAATATTCGATAGTATAAAAAAATGTAATACAACATTAAAATATTCTAAATACTTCTTAATATTACCGACAAATTAGATAAATTAAATTTATTTATCGAAACCGAAACTTGGATCGAAAACCCTCAGAAAGTGGATTCCTCTAATTATTATTCTTGTGCAAAAAACATGCCTAAATAATTGGTTTTGATCCATGTTATTTTGGCTGAAAATATTTGTCTCGATTTGATCAATATTTAAGACTCAGTCGAAGAGGCTTGGATGGAAAAATACTTTTCGCTGTAATTTTTAAACTAGAGTCATCAGGAGCGCATTAAAATGTATATCTCCAGTTAAAACCGCCATGCTTGCAAGATCGTGTACTATCGAGACTTTTACTCGATAATGTTCGCAAAACCAAATATTCGATATATCGATAATACCATAAGTGGTCAACCCAGCTCTAACTATTCGAGAGACGGCCACACCAACCACGAGATAAATATTTTTTGTGACATGAAAAGTGAGCAGGAACGTTGTACATGAATAATTGAAAAACTAAAATGGTTTCCATGCAATTCGTATTGCAACCGCTTCCGGGATCGGACGATCAATTCATTGAGAGGTAACTATGATGCTTGGGGCTCCGGTCTTACGCACATGTGAATGCGGGATTCCATGTATGTAAATGTGTACGTACGGCTGGCTGCATGTATTTCTTATGTGAAAATATGTACGTACGAGGGCCATTTATATGTATGTGTAGGAAGGAAGATATGTACATGGTCATTAGCGCGGAATGCGAGCATAGACACTGGCGGATGGCCCTATGTAATTGTATCCCAGCAATACTGTAAACATTTACCAACTGCATTTGCGATAGCACTTTTGCAATTCCCACTTTTATGCCACAACTAATTTTCCAAACCATCCGTATAGATGTGCATGTGTGCGACATGTGAGCGTGCTCACCAGAGTATGTGTGCGTTTGTGCATGTGCATACATGCTGATTAATTTGCCCGTTTTTTTTAACTATTCTAAGCAAAGTATTGGGCTATGTTTTAGGCAAACAATGTTGGGATGCACAGTGTGCAATGTTCCCAACATGGGGACAATGTTTCTGGTCAAAATCCATCTAACCAGCATAATTTGCACATGTATGTTTGTAATCCGCACTTCGGGCTGGATTCGTTTCGCAGCACATGGTACTGAAATGTAAGGCGTTTTCTAGAACCAACAAACATGCTCGAACTTGTTTGGCTAATGCAATCTTATAAAATTGCAGGGTTATGTTGATTGCCAAAACAAAAACAAAAAAATTAACTCTTAGGAAGGAATGACATTTCACAATTTCCTTCCGAGCTTCTCAGTTTAAGACCAGTGACTAAGCCAAGGCATCCGTTTCAATTTTGTTTTATAGAATACGGGAAGTATCTGAGAAAGTCAACAGATTTGGATATGGCACACATCGCATATTCGAGCAGCTGAAAATCCCGGTGCGCGAAGTGGTCATTGGACCCACACACATTGGCGTCTTGCTGGAGGATGGCAAAGCGTTTCGCGTGTCCTTTTCCATCAATTCGGAGAAACTTGACTTGACAAAATCTGACGCAAAATGGTAAGACAATAAGTGAGCTCCTGGCAGCAGCGACAGTTTCACCTAACACTGCACTCTTTTCAGCTCCACAAGCGGAGGTGCCGGAACGGCCAGTGCGTCGAAGGCGCCCTCGTCATCCCGACCGATGGCTCGGTCAAGAGCACGCCTCCTGCGCGCAACAGGTCGCTCCAGCTCCACTGGACAGGGTTCCGGATCGCGGAGCACGGGCGTAATTATTGGGGGCAACACCTCGACCCGACCCTTGGTTACAGTACCGGCCACGTATGTGCCAGAAGAACTAATATCCCAAGCGGAAGTGGTTTTACAGGGCAAGAGCAGAAATCTCATTATTCGAGAATTGCAGGTAAGAAGTTGTCTCACATCTTTTTAGTTGAGGTTGAGCCTTTGGGCTTGCAATGCGAAATACTTTTTTTGTTTTACAGCGCACCAACTTAGATGTAAACCTAGCTGTGAATAATTTGCTTTCTCGCGATGACGAGGAAGCCGAAGATACCGAGGAAGGTGCAGACAATTACGTGCCTGAAGACCTTATCTCATTGTTGGATAACGGCTTTAGCGGTGATAACAACAGCGTCATCATAGATCCCTCGGACGGACTCTTTTCGGAGGAGATATTTACCAACTATTCGAGCATTCGCAAGTAAGTTTGAAATCATCGTTAAGAAAATTCAATGTAGTTTTTTCTTTAGTATTTTCTAGACAATATTTGTTTGTTTAAAATCGAAAAGGTTAAAAACCTTAACATTAATTAAAAAATTTCCCATTGCAGTTTGCTGTTTGACCGTATTCGCAGTGAGCGCAGTAATTCGACTGCAAACGCCGCTGACAGCAATCAATCGAGCCGCTCAACAACATCGGGCGCTGCTTTAAGTGGAAGTACTGGTCTTTCGGCTCAAATATCGGTTAATGCCGACCGAGAAGCCTTTAGCCGTTGGCGGGATCGCCAGTACTACGGACCGCGGCGTTGGATTAATAAAGATGATTACACTTGGGAGAAAGATGCTGGTAATTTGATCACACTGCTTGCATTCAGCATACAAAAATTGTTAACTGGCCATAAATTCCCAACGACTTAGATTCCAAGAAAAAGGAGCCTTCTCCAATGCTGTCTCCTATTTGGATATCAGAAGAGCTGCAGCCATGGCCGGAGAAGAGTTCGGTTCGCTTTAAAACTATCGGCGCTTTGTATTCGGAGTTTATTGCATTGTCAGAGAACGGAGATTTGTATCAATGGCGTTGGCAAGACCCAGAGCCGTACAAGTCAGAGGTAAGAAATAGAAAGCGTTTGCTTAACATTGTAGCTTAACGTAATAATTAGCATTTAAAAATTATTTAAATTTTTATTGATATTGGTAAATATATACATTTTCAGGGGGAAAATGTGTATCACCCGAAAACTGCGGCTCTTAACATCGCTGAACGAGTTGAACTCATTTCGGCCAACTTCATCAGATGCTCTGTGGTCACAGAAACGAATCGCGTGGCTACGTGGATGGACGAACAACTGGGATACCTTGGAGCCAAGCTGGAGCACACGTCCTGCACATTCAACGAGTTCATTTCGGATCCTATCACCAAGATTCACGTCTGCTCCTTGTACACAGTTGTTCGCACCGACAGCAACAACATATACTGGTGGGGCGTGCTGCCATTTGATCAGCGGCGCTATTTGTGGGACAAGTTCCGCACAAAGACCAAGAAGCCCTTTAAGGCGGTCGCCACTGACATTAATGTGGGCGCCCAAGTGATAATGAAGAAATGTCCCATCTATCAATCTGGATCAATTGGATTTACTTGTTCCAATGGAGTGCCAAAGGTCGGGCAGCTTTTGAATTCGGTTTGGAACTTCACCGATGTGTGTCGCATGAAGATCATAAATATAAACACGACCTCGGGCGGCGAAAAGTCACAGGCTGCATCGGGAAGTAATGTGAGTGCCCATGGAATCACGCCGGATAAGGATTTGCCCAAGACGACATCCTTGCCCACTACTGCAACCAGCAGCAAGAACGGACAGTCGTTCTCAAACAGCAAGGAATCTACAGATCGCATCGACATGCCGCCACCCCCGTCACCGGCATCAAGCACCTGCAGCGACACTGGCAGCGTCACATCGCACAAGCGCACCAAACGAGTGACCACGAAAGAGGACTCTAATGTCCCCCAGGAGAACAGGAAGGACGAAGAGCTGTGGCAGCTCAAGGATGTGGTGTTTGTTGAAGACAAAGTGGGTCCCGTGGGGAAGGTGCTCAAGGTCGACGGCGATTTTGTGGCCGTTAGGTTCCCAGCTATGAATGCAGCCGCCGCTGCTGCTGCAGCTGCAGCCTCCGCCGCCTCTGCAGCCTCTTCCTCCAATGCACCCTCAACATCGAAGGAAGAAGGCAAGGAGGACGATTGGCAACAGTGCCGCCTGCTACGCCGCGAGGACGTCCAGGTATTTCGCACTGCAATGTCGACCCGTGGTCCCGACTGGCTGCAAAAGCAGCCGAAAAAAATAAACGTCGGAGCCGATGCATCTGGTGTCCAGCTGCTGGCCCTGGCCGTCGACTCCCGCGGCATACACGTGGTCAAGAAGGTGCTCGGTAAGATCCACTACAGCCTGTATAACCTGTACAACAGCAAACAGGAGCAGAACTGCCTGTTTCCCACGGACTGCGCCTCATTCATTGGCTCCTCGCCCGGCAACATTCTAATGGCCTGTAACAACGACTGTAGCGGAAACAGCAGCACTATAGTGCTCCGCGATGGCAACGGGGCTCTGTATCCCCTAGCCAAGGACTGCCTCGGCTCGATTAAGGATCCGCAGTGGTTCGATTTGCCGCCAGTGAAGTCTATCACTATGGCCACCATCTCGTTGCCGGCAATGCTCTCGGGCGTAAACCTGAAATCGAAGGTGTGCATGACAGCCCTGCTGTTTGATACCCAGAAGCTCATGCCGCACATACTGCGCTGCGATGTGAAGAACAGCTTCGCAGCCCTTAGCCGCCTGGAGAGAGAGGATCAGGCAGACACAGCCCTGGTCGTAGAGGAGCGTTGTGATGGTGCCCGCAACATATTCCATGCCTGTGTGATTATGTGTGCGCCATCGTCGAACAAGGACTCGCCACCAGATTCACCCAGCGGAGCCGCTGCCGACAAGAAGTCACTCGCAGTCGGACTCTCCGTTGCGCGGTCCATCCCAACGGTGTCGACAAGCGCGTATGTTAGCAGCAACGCTTTCGGGGCAAACGCAGCTTCTACCAGCGATAACTCGAGTTTCGCCACAATGAGCTCATCTGCCGCTGGGTCCTCCGCCCCATCGGCAAGCCGAGATAGTCGGATTAACCTGCGCGATATGATGCACCGGCTAATTAACACCGATCAGGCGGAACAGTCTGGCAGTAGCCAGCCCATGGCCAGCGCCAACGAAGACCACGCCTACATACCCTGGCCACATGAGGCACCGGCGGCCAGCAATCTGAGCGCCAGTTCTTCGCAGAACATTGCCGATAGTATCGAAGACGACATTTCAAAGATAATTCCGTCCTCGTCCCAGAGCTCCATGATCTCCAACATAAAATTGGGATCGCCCAACTACACCTTCGACTTGGCTCAGCGCCGGGAGCATGCGTTACTGATTCTGCAGCAGATGTGCGTTAGTCCAGCATTGCGCCCGTATCTGTGTCAAATGCTCAGCACCAAGGATGCTCAAGGACAGACCCCGTTCATGCTCTCCGTTTCGTGCCGCGCCTATGAGGCGGGAATTATACTGTTAAACACCATCCTCATGCTTTCCGAACAGGATGCGCAGCTCAAGGAGGCCATGATATTCCCCAGTGGTTCACCGGCGGACCAGTCACCTCTGCATGTTATATGCTACAACGACACTTGCTCGTTCACTTGGACGGGAGCCGACCATATAAATCAGAACATCTTCGAGTGCAAGACATGTGGACTCACAGGATCATTGTGCTGCTGTACGGAATGCGCCCGGGTCTGCCACAAGGGTCACGACTGCAAGCTGAAGCGAACGGCTCCGACTGCCTACTGCGATTGCTGGGAGAAGTGCAAGTGCAAGGCTCTCATTGCCGGCAATCTAACCAAGCGGTTCGCGCTGCTCTGCAAACTGGTTTCCTGCACGGATTTGGTCACGAAATTCAACTCCAAGGGCGAGTCAATTCTGCTGTTCCTTATCCAAACCGTGGGCCGACAAATCGTGGAGCAGCGTCAGTATCGATTTAATGTTCGAGTGCGAAATGTTGGCAACGCAGCCGGTGGAGCGAACGGCAGCAATACGGTTATATCCAATCGGAAGACCTCTTCAGTGGACATGGAGAGTGACATGCCGGATCACGATCTGGAGCCGCCCAAGTTCGCCAGGAAAGCGCTGGAACGTCTGCTAATCGACTGGAATGCGGTGCGCTCTATGATCATGAGCGGAGCGGAGAAGGCCGAGGTTAACGTCCACAATTCAGGTGGCAACGCTTCCTCGGAGAGTTCCAACTCGGAGGGCTTCAACATGTTCATCCAGACCCAGCATGGATCCACGCTCCTCGATAAGTTCACACACAGCCTCATTGTCAAGTGCACCGGCGACCATTTGGACACGTTGCTGCTCACCCTTGTCCGGGAACTGCAGAACGCTAGCGTGGCCAATCGCTGCAAAGAGGCCGAGGAAGTGGCTCGTCGCTTTGTGCGCTCAGTAGCCCGCGTGTTTGTCATCTTTAATCTCGAGAAGCAGCCGAATCCAGAGAAGCGCAAAACACACACGTCGTGTAACAAATACGTTCAGAGCTGCGTGAAAGTATTTCAGACGCTGCACAAGATTTCGATCGAGGAACTAGTCGAGGTCTCCGAAGCCCTGATTGCTCCAGTTCGCCTGGGCGTTGTGCGTCCCACAGCTCCGTTTACGATGTCATCGTCGAACCTGGATGTACGTGTAAATACAATCTTAATGCCTGACTTTGGTATAAGTTTTTATTAATGTATTTACTTTTTGATTCCTAGAATTCTGACGACTTGTTCAGCGTGGATCCTTTGGCACCCTCCAACGTGGAGTCTACGTCTGAGCAAATACTGGGGCACGATGCCGGCAACGATCAAAGTGCCAGTTTTAATATTCAACAAAACTACGATGTAGTTGCAATGGAAAGTGAGTTTGCAGTTAGGAAAACAGGAAGCTCCCTCGAATGCTTAAAAAAAAACCCTTCTCTTAATATTTAGCTATACGGGACGCCTCCGAATCGGAGGAAGTTATAAATCGGGAGACAAATTCTCACAGCCAGGACGATGAATTGATAGAAAATCAACGAAATGAGGACGGCATGCAGGACGATGAGAGCGACAATGACTTTACTTTTAATGATGCTGAGACCGAGTCCGATTCCGATGACAATCAGAGTAATCAGGAGGCGCAGAGAAGCGTTCAAACAGGGGCGGCCACAGTTGGTTCGGAAACTGGTAAGTTATGGCCACTATTCGGATAACTCTCACATGTGATCCAACTAAGTAAGACACGTTGACAGACCCAAGCCTAATTCGTTCTATTATTATTTTCAAGATATTGGTGTCCTGTTTCTTGAGGATGAATCGGGAGACTCGTCCGCTCAAGAGGAAGACGGCTCGGAGGATGGCGAATCCGACGATCACTCCGACGAATTTAATTTCAATGACCAGCAACTCGAAAGGCGCAGCACAAATTCGAATGCTCGCAGTGACTTAGCGCCGCAAACGATGCAGTGGGCAATAAGGAACCGAGACACTGCTCGGTCGTCTGTACGGGTGCCCACTGGATCCAATATGGTTTTCATTGACCCAATGGCGCTGCGACGCTCCACTGTGCCGGCTAGCACTGCGGTCACCACACCCTCGATCGAGCCCCACACAATGGCGACAACGGCTAGCAACTTGGCCAGGGCATTTGGGATCACTATTAGGCAGATCTCGGAGCTCATAAGTATTTTATCTTACAACATTGTGAACGACATTGAAACTTCGCTCAAGATACAAACCGACGAGGCGATCGCAGTCCAGGTAGGTTATTCGGAAACTGCTCAAGAAGTTTTGGTCCACTAAGACGTACCATATGCACCCCTTTCTTCTAAACCAACATTATTTAAATCAAAAACTAATTATGCAATTTGTATCTGTCAAAAGGCATTCGTTGAAAAGCGTTTAAAGGCCACCTGGGACTGGATGTTTACGGTAATGGACGGAACTGAGGCTCAGCTGAAGTTTGGAGCTTACTTGACAAACTACACAGATCCGAACCACCCGCTGCATCCGCTCAACCTCAGTGCTCAGGCTTCGAGTAGCCAGGCGCCGGCTCCTGCCACCTCAACTTCCGTTGGAGTAAACATGTTGGGTAAGTGTCGAGCGTGCTAAAATTTATGATTTAATTACATCGCATATATACCTATCTGATCTAGGATCGAATTCCCGGCGCGACTTTTTCACCTACTGCCTTTCACTGATGCGTGCCCACACCTCTGAGCACAGGGACGCTCTGCCAGTACTGGATATAACTGCCCTGCGCCATATTGGATACGTACTTGACGCCTTCGTTTACTATATGCGCAACGACACGGGCTTCTATGACAAGCAAGAGACTATATCCGGACGCGTAAACAATTTATCTTCGCCAATGGTGGAGAGCTACGATACAGATGATGAGCTAACCAATCTCGAAGACTACAGTTCAGAAGCACAGCAGTCGACCAGCAGCAACCAGCCTTCCGGCAGCGTGGGCACTCGCCGACACACTTTCTTTGCACGATCGGAATCTACATTGAGCCTGGGTTGCTCGGCACCGGAAGGGTTCGACCTTCCTCTGGATATGGCTATGCCACTAGCCGACAAACCACACTTGCTGCAGCCAAACTCAAAGCGTCAGGAGCTGTTTGCCAATCTCCCACTGCTGGTAACGACGGGTGCTAACAACGGCAACAACACCAACACAAGCTGTAGCGAAAGCACTATTGATTACCCGCCCACAAGACTGGGATTTTCAAATTCCTTAAAAAGGAATGACGAGCATGTTTATGAAACAGTTCCGCCTAAAAATCAACAGCAGCCCATGGAAGTAACAATCAATATGGAGTCTAGCAAGGCGACGGGTGATGGAAATACAACATATAAGGCTGAGGGCTCTTCTGCGGACTCTAATATCTACGTACAACTGAAAAAGAAGCAGGGTCCAGATGATTTCAAGTCTCATAAAGAAGCTGATGGTGAGTAAATGCTATAAAGCAACGAAGAATTTCAAAAATAATATATTTTGTACTTTTAGGTAATCACGGCAAGTTCGACAAAGTTGTTTTAATGGAAACCGATGATGTTCCAAGTACAAGCAAATCGACAGAAGCCTTAATGGCCACTCGACCTGAAGTTATCATTGCTCCAAATAAGACCACTTCCTGCTCCTCAGCGGCTTCAGCGAATGCTGCAGCTCGTAGTGTTATAGTTCTGGCAGGCGGTTCGTGTCTGAAATCGGTCGACTCGGACATGAACGCGTCGTCTTCCGCCGCGAATTTATCTGCTGAACAAGCCAAATGTGATACGCAGCATCAGAAGTCAGCGCCGTCTCATCACCCGCTGTGTTTTCCAGGTCGCGGCTCTCTGTTTTACCAAAGTAGCTTTTCGGAATTGCCCTCGTGGAACTTTTTGTTAAGTCGTTGGAAACTAACATTAGATTTATTTGGACGCGTCTTCATGGACGATGTGGGCATGGAGCACGGATCTGTTCTGCCTGAATTGCGCGGCTTCCCCGTCAAGGAAATGCGTTTCCGCCGCCACATGGAAAAGCTGCGCAACGGCCAACAGCGTGACTTGGTGCTATGCAAACTAGAGAGAAACCGCGAGAGCTTGATTGTTCAAACGTTCAAGGAATTGAATACTCAGTTTGGCAACCAAAACCGTCGTTCTCAGCCGCCTATCACGTTTAACCGAGTTAAGGTGACGTTCAAGGACGAGCCAGGCGAGGGTTCTGGTGTGGCCCGCAGCTTCTACACATCGATAGCCGAGGCCCTGCTGGCCAATGCGAAAATCCCCAACCTAGAGACAGTGCAGTCGGGCAACAACCACACCAAGTACGGAGTGCCCTTCTCGAGCATCCTGCGTAGTAGAACGGTGTCGGGATCTAGTCGTGATCAGTTGACTCCACAGAGGCGTGGCACCAGCAGCAAAATATTGTGGAGATCGGCTCGTGAAAGGAAGGTCCTAAATTTGGACGCAAGGCCATATACGCCAATAAATAATGCAGGTAAGACTGAAGAGACTGACTGCCGCTACAATAATTTGATGGCTGCCGTGTAACCGGAGCTCGTAAATACCAGCGGACTTGATTGGGCTGCTGATACATTATGTTTTTACTAAACTGATATTTTTTTGTCTAGATAACGCTATGGCGGAAGGCATGAACGATCATTTATCGGTCCATCTGCAACAGCTTGGAGAACGCTTGTACCCTAAGGTAGGTGGTGATGATCTCAATAAAATGCAGGCATTAACTTGACCTCTCTAAATAGATCCATTCGATAAACCAAACGCACGCGCCGAAAATAACAGGGATGCTACTAGAGATACCAACGCCACAGCTTCTGTCTGTGGTCTCGTCAGATGAGACGTTGCGTCAAAAAGTAAATGAGGCGATCGAAATTATAACCTTCAAACAAAAAACTGATGCCAGTACACAAAGTAGTCAGCCAAAAAAAGCGCCTTCTGTTGTGTTGGTTGAGCCCGCCGATGACGATAATGAGCCACTGTTCTATTCTCCGGGCAAGCGGGGCTTCTATACGCCACGTCAAGGCTTTGCATCGTTCGAGCGCATAAATGCATTTAGAAATATCGGAAGGTAAAGTAACTTTTATACGTAATGTTTATTTGTGTATTTATTAATTATTTTTCTTGTTCTCCCTCTTCCGTAGACTCATTGGACTTTGTCTATTGCAAAATGAATTGCTTCCGCTGTTCCTGCAGAGACATGTATTAAAATTTATCCTTGGACGTAAAATTAAGTTCCACGACCTGGCATTTTTCGATCCAACATTATACGAATCTTTTAGGCAAATTATTCAAACAGCCCTGACAAAAGACGGCGAAGAAACCATTAGTAGAATGGAGTTATGTTTTGTGTAAGTATCCTTGCTTGTTAAATATGCAACAGAGAACCAAAATAGCAACCGTTTTATTTTATCTAGGATTGATTTGATGAAAGAGGAGGGCTGTGGGAACAGGGAGCTTATCCCGGGAGGTCGCGATGTTGCAGTTACTGCGAACAACATATTCGAGTACATAAGACGCTATACGGAATATAGATTGATCAAGTCACAGGAAAAGGCACTTGAGGTATGTAATCGGGATATTTTTATATGCCGATGTATCATATTGTCCCTAGTTTGTCATAGTAATATATATGTTTCCTATTTAGGCATTAAAAGAAGGCGTCTTTGACGTTTTGCCCGATACCAGTATGAACAGCTTAACAGCTGAGGACTTGCGGCTGCTGCTGAACGGTGTCGGTGATATAAATGTTTCCACATTGATTTCGTACACCACCTTTAACGATGAATCTAGCGAGGGTCCGGATAAACTGTTGAAATTCAAGAAATGGTTTTGGAGTATTGTTGAAAAAATGAATATTTTGGAGCGTCAAGACTTGGTAAAGGCAAACAAATTTAAATATACGGAACAAATTCAGTAAAGTCTATTTTCTCCCTAGGTCTACTTCTGGACTGGCTCACCTGCTCTGCCGGCATCGGAGGAGGGATTCCAACCCCTGCCATCGGTGACCATAAGACCTGCAGATGATTCTCATCTACCGACTGCGAATACGTGTATATCTCGGCTGTATATCCCCTTGTACTCCAGCAAATCAATTTTACGCAGTAAAATGTTGATGGCCATTAAATCCAAAAATTTTGGATTTGTTTAAGCAAATGAAACACTTCCCCATGTGTAAAAGTTTTCAATTCGTTTCTAGGTTTTCTTTGTCATATTTAATCACACCATTCCCATTTCTCAATTATAATTTCTTTTAAATTAATATATTTTTTTCTACACTTTTGGAAAATTTACGTAACATCATTCGAAGCGATTGGCGTCGGTCATAACTGAAACCATCTGGTCTGGTCTGGTCTGGAAGTTTCCAGGAAACCGAAAATGTAACCAAGAAAACGGCCAATTAGGTATTAGGAAGCCTATGTTTTTTGAAGTATGACTTATGCACATGTATATTTATCGATATCAATTCAATAGAAACTTGAAATAAACAATAAACTATAAGTCCATATGGAAATTATGTATAATACAAAAAGAAGTTGTATTTTATTGATTTTATTATGCAATAATCTAAATAATCTCTAAAAGGGGACTCCCAGGCGACTCTCCCAGGGGACTCTCGCAGGAGACTCTACCAGGCGACTTTCCCATCCGATCTAATTAAAATTCAGCCAGAAAGCTAACTTTAGTAATCTTGAGTTGGTACACCCCATTTTAAAACTCTGAATCGATCAATACTCCTTTAGTTATTAGCTTGGGCAACTTAATTGAATATTCGGAATCGATGATGCGCTGTTTTAGCGCTACCATCATTGGAATGGCATATGGAATGGGACATCTAATACAAACATATTTGTTTTCATTTTAGTTTCCCGATTATATAATATAGTCGGCAATTTTATCTATTCTTAACCACTGGTCTTGAATTAGAGCATCTCAGAGTATTAAATATGGTGAACAAAAAACTTTAAAATTGTTCATTGAATTATTCCATTGAATTTCGAAGAATAGACGGAATATCATTTATAAAACCCTTGCTTCAAGATTTATATAATACCTTCCAAGTAAGGGGATAAGATGTTTTTTTTATACAAAAAGAACACAGGTATGAAGTTATTCAAATTTTAAAAGAATTCTGGTCACAGTAATTCAATTTTTCGAAAATAATAATATTATCTTCAGAAAGTTTTACACTTTTTACATTCTTAGAGTAAAGTTAACTAAATTATTATTAGATTAATAACTAATTTTTATTACTACTATTTAGAACCGTAATACAGTTTAGACTAATGGTCACTACATACGCCATTTCCTGGAAACACAATATTATCTTACATTTCTTTTCTAATGCATAAGGTACATCGGACAAGCCAATTGGAGTTTTAGGTTGATCAAATTCTTTCCTTACAAGTAAAAACAATAATAATAAAAAAAAAAAACATTGGGGGTGATGCAGTTATTCAATTATCAAAGGAAATTGTTCAACTTCTTCGCACTCCTTATTGAAACTGGTAATAAATTCCTGCAATTTAGCCTCATGCTCGACATCCTTGCGTGGTCGTTTCAATTGCTGTTTCTTCTGTGGAGAGTCGACGCTGTCTTCCTGCAAGCCCTGCTCGTTTTCGTCCTCCGATGAATCGGTTTCGATGTACAGCACGTGCACTCGCTGCTTACGCTTACGCTTGGGTCGCTCCTTCACATACGTTCGCCTTGGTTTCTGAAAATAGCGATTTGTTACAAATATTTTAATATAAATCTTAGGCAGGGTTTGTTAAACATTCAATTGAGTAAAATGATAATTATTATTATTAATTATTTGGCTTACTTTCAGTAAGGTAATTTAACTAGTTTTCTAGGCTTTGCATACGTATTTGCTTTATTTGTGCGAGCGGCTTACTACCATACAAAGATAGGCTTGGATCTTTGCGGCCCTGTTGGCTCAACTGGGACTATTAACGAGTCTCAGCTTTTATTAATCTGGCGCTAATTGATCAATGACAACAATTTGGACTGCGTAGTGTCGACATCTTCATTGCGCTCAACAAAAAAAATAAACGAGCTTTACCTTTTTGTCAAATGTTGTCTCCAATTCTGCGTCATCCCTAAACAATCCGATTGTTTCGTCTGCAGCCAGTGCAGGTTTTCTTCTCGGTGGCTCTTTTTGCGCAATCATCGTGGAGCACAGAGCTTGTCTGATATCGGGCTGACATAATGGCACCTCCCCAAAGCAATTCTGACGCAGCGTATCGGAGGATCCCTGTGGAAGCTCAATGTCCATGGGCCGCAGCTCTCCCAGTCGGTGCAGCTTATCGTGCAAAGTTTCGTTTTGACTCAAAGTTGAGGAGCGGGCTGTCACTGCTTCGTTCTCCGTAAGAAAGTCCTCAAAACCAAATAGGTTTTGAGAGCTTGACGCACGCGGTTCAGAGGGTTTCGTAGGTCGATCTTCACATGGCAAAATCTCGTCATATCCAAATAGGTTCGCCCGTGTCTGACTGCGTTGTCGTGTTGGCGATGCAGTGGCCTCATTGAGTGAAGTGATTCCTTTCGAGGGAGTGGCTTGCACATTCTTTTTCCACGACGGCAGCACCACCACATCCAGAATGTTGATGTCTTGGAAGGGCCTGCGCTTCTGCAGACTCTTTCGAGGATTTGGTAAGTGGACAAAGTTATCAGTATCATCCATATTCTCTGCGTTCTGTTCATTAGATACTACTGTTTTGCTGGCCGTGGGGGGCGGCCGATTCTCCTCATTGGAGTCGTCCGCAGTGGGGCAAGGGTTGTTCAAAGTGTTCAAAAAGCTCTCCTTCTCGCTCACAGGCGCCGCATCTTCCGGTCCTTGTGTATCCGGCACATAGACGTGACGCGGTCGATGCGTGTGGTCACTTGAGTACGATGGCAGATTAGAGGTGTTATAGCCAAAAACAAATGTATTTGGCATTGCCGACTGGTCGGAAACGCGCCAAGGGGAAGCACCTCCTCCCGGACTCGCTGCTGAAACTGGCGAATGGCGGGGAATCGGGGATATGACATGGGTCGTTGAACTGGCTTCGGGTGCCGTGGCAGCCGCCTTGCTGTTCAGCGGCGTGCTTACAAACTGGCGAGCCATGTTTAGCAAGTCACGACGCCTGTTTGTCGAATGCTGGTCATCTTGCGTCTTGGTCTGGTTTAACAGAACGGAACGGGCCAAATGGCTGTAGGATCCATCGCTGATTTGCTTTGAAGTATTACTCTGGACCGAGGGATTCGGCGGCGCATGAACCTGGACGGGCACTTGAATAGGCTCAGTGTAGACTTCTTCCGCATCGTTGCTTAAATCATCCTCGGGCTCGTAAATTGGCGACAGGGCCCGTACAGCTTCTCGCTGCTTCAACGGTCTGGGATTCTTGGCTTCAACTTTGGCGGTTTCTGCCGCCACATTTTCTAGGGAGCATTGTTTCCGCTTGCCCACTGGCCGCCTTCTATTCGCCTTAACTCTTAGTTTCCCGCCCGCTTTGGAGGGGATCATCACGCAGGCCTTGCCGTTCTTCACCAGACGCTGGATTATGTCCGCGGCTGGGTCCTCCCTGGTATTCTCATCTTCAATTTGGGACTGGGAGAGGAACTCGTAAACATTGCGGGTCACTGAGGACCTGGACCTCGGTGGCGGCTGATCTCTGTGAAAGAAGCGAGCCTTTTTAGTTGTCGAATCCTCTGCCACCGGTTTGGTGGGGCTGATTTTGTTCAGGCGTGATGATATTTCTTTGGGGCCTGCAAATAAGTCTACTTTTACGAAAAAGTCTTTCCTTGCATCTGAACAGTTCTACTCACCCGACAACACCTTATTCCTGGTGGGTGGAGGTTTTGGTTTTGTAGGCCTCTTCTTGGGAGCGTACATCGTGGAGTTGCGAGCAGGCTCAAAGGCGCTGTCATCAAGATAGAGTTCCCCTGATATGGGACATTCTAGAATTTTTAAGCGCCTTATTTTAACTACGCATTTCCGCAGGCGACTTGGCGGCTTTGTGGCTGACGAAATAGTTCCGCTGTCATCTTTCGGCACAGGTTTTGCACACCTTTTTGCATTGATTGCTCTCACGGGTAAAACGCGCTGCGCAGCCCTTGTTTTAACCATTTTAATTGAATTTTAATTTGTAATTTATGTTAGGTGCATTTCGTGGACAGTGTACAGTTGAGCGGGTCGATAAAACAATCGATAGACATGCTCCGATAGGTAAACAATAATATCGATATATTTTAGTTTTGAAATAATATGTGACCCTTTTCATGCCTTTTTAAATTTCTTTGGTCACACTACATATAGTGATTTTGTTGTAAGAATTTGTTCAGCTAATTTTTCCTATGCTAAAACCAGGCTTAATTCCCCGGATGGTGTTTTACTTCAAGAGCAACTAGGCAGCGAATTCGTGGAATTTAGGCGGTATGTTGGATTTTTTAGGGTAAATTTCCATATTTTGAGATTTTTTAGGGGAAGAGTCAAATGTGCATCTGGCAACACTGGGCGGACTGAGAACCAGATGATAATAATGTAAAAAATAAATAATTAGCTATTTCCAAATAATCCAAATTCCAAATTCCTTGCATTCGCGTGCGTGTTTGTGTCGCTGGACTACAAACCAACAAACAACAAAGCTACAAGTATAGCAGGAAAAAACGAGAAGGAAAAATCCCAAAATCGAATCGAGTGAAAGTTTTCCCGTCTTTGTTTTGTAATTGTAATTTTCCTGCACTTGCCTGCCAGCCCGCATTACTGGCAATATTGGATCGACGGCTATATTGACGCTGCTGCGGGCGCGGGTGGCTGACAGTGATAATAGCAAGAAAGATTTAGTTATATAGCAATCGCTGGCCGATTTCTTGGCCCTATTGTGATTTAGCTGGCTGTGTGACAGTGTTATATATTTAAATCGAATCGAATCGCTGTCGCGCTTTCTGGGACTGCTGCAAAAGGCCTTGCGAACTTCTGCGCCAGGTACTGTGGATGGACGGGACGAGCTGTGGGTAGCGGGGTGGGTGGGTTCTTCGGTACGGCGGAAGAGGGCAAGTCCCAATAAGAAACTAGCGCGAAAACCCCCTTGCACTGCACCCCCCGCATACATACAAACGTATACTGAATGCCTAGGTGCATCGCACACATGCATACACATGCACATACCCACGAGCGAATAATGGCAACAAACAATTGTGAGGCGACCCCGTAGTAGTACCAATACCAATACCAGTGCCCATGTTGTGCCCCAATCCCAGGAACAGAGACTGAGGCAGAGGCAGAGGCAGAGACGGAGACAGAGACGGAAACGGGGACCGAGACCCCGAAGGCTGACTGTGACGACACCATGGCAAGTCGAGCCAATTGCAGATGTATCTGTGGCTGTATCTGCGAATTATGTCTCAGGGTCAAGGACACTGCTTGCTACCCCGTTGTTTGACCTTATTAACAAGAATTTCCATTCGCGACACGCAAGCCAGATGATTTCAATACCCTTATTCCTAGGTGACAGTTGTAGCAGAGCCAAATCGTCCTACAAACGACTTCAAAAGCTGAACTATTATCCTGCAGCGTAGCAGAGTAACAGTGCACTCGCAGAGCGAATAGCTTTCAAAATAAGAATTTGTAATTGATTATAAGGTAGATTGTTTGGCTTATTTATTGACAAAATAGAAGAGGTTTATGAGAAATCATTTTAAATTGGCTAAAGTATCAGCTTCAGCTTATAGGCTACTATTCTTAGAGTTAATTTCAAGGAGAGAAAACGTTTTGCTCTAGGAATTGGGGAACGAGGAAGTGTACTCCATACTCAACAAACAATCGTTCATTGACAGAGCAACTACATCACTGTGGCTGGCTCCGCGCACAAAACGATGTGCGATACCAAAGACGATGCGCAGAAATGGAAATGTGAAATTTGCACCTACGAGAACTATCCATCCTCGCTGAAATGCACCATGTGCCAGGCGTCGAAGCCGTTGCTAAACGAGGACATCTTCCGGTGAGGCGATCCTATCCAAATCACAGGAAAAAAAACCCCTCTCAAACCGACTATTTTCGCTTCTTGCAGGTTGAGTCCCGCCGCCCAGGAGAGCAGCGCCGTTGCGGAGGAGGCAGCTGCTGTTGAGCCCACGCCCACGTCCACGTGCTACTCGCTCCAGCAGAGCCAGGCAAGGCAGAGCAACGTGGCGGACAGCGAAAAGTGGCCCTGCAAGGTCTGCACCTATCTCAACTGGCCGCGCAGCCTGCGCTGCGTGCAGTGCTGCACGAAGCGTGGCGGCGAGGCCATCGAGCGCGGCAGCGACAAGAATAACGAGGCGGATGCTGATCGGGCTGGCGAGGCGTTGCAGGCGCTCCGGATCAGTGGAACGGATACGGAACTGGGAGGCTGCGCCACTGAAAATCTGGCCAATAAGCCAGCCCAGTTAATTGGGGCCACAGCCTCGAATCGGCTGAACCTTAGTCCGGGCATTGACGATGCCACGCACCTGAACAATCTCGCCAATGCATCCCACAACCAGTCGCGTTCGCAGACTCAAAACCATCAGCCTGCCCAGCTTCAGCAAATGCAGTTACAGCTCCAGCAGCACCACGCGCCGCAACAGCGGGAGTCCTCATCCTCAGCCACTGACGTGCCGCAGCAGAAGCCGTGCTATGTGTCCAAATGGGCGTGTAACGTAGGTTTAGTTCAGCCCTGCGTACTTCCACTAGCTTAACTATTCTCGCTCCTCTCTTCCTCACAGTCGTGCACCTACGAAAACTGGCCGAGGAGCATCAAGTGCTCCATGTGCGGCAAAACAAGGGAGCGTGAGGTCAGTGGATCGCAGAACGACTTGCACGCCTCCTCAAGTCTGAACATTCAAGAGGAGCACCAGCAACAGCAGCAGCAGCAGCAACAACTGCAGCAGCAAAGCGTGGACACCGTCAGTGTCAATAACTCATTCAATAAGAAGCACATTTACCAACTTGGTGAGTCCCACTGGTGCCCTACTGCATAGAAACACGTTTATGCCTTTTATTAACTGCCCGTTTGTTAGGTTCCTCGGAAACCATCAACAACTGTGATACGCTGCAAGAGCGACAGGAGCGCCGCCAGCGTCAAATCCGACGCCAGGTGGACTGGCAGTGGCTGAACGCCTGTTTGGGCGTCGTGGAAAACAACTACAGCGCCGTGGAGGCCTATCTCTCCTGCGGCGGCAACCCGGCCCGCTCTCTGACTAGCACCGAGATCGCGGCCCTTAACCGCAATTCGGCCTTCGACGTGGGTCACACGCTGATCCACCTGGCCATTCGATTCCATCGCGAGGAAATGCTGCCCATGCTGCTGGCTCAGATCTCTGGCTCGGGGCCAGGCATCAAGCGCGTGCCGTCCTACGTGGCCCCCGACTTGGCGGCCGATATCCGTCGCCATTTTGCCAACACCCTGCGCCTGCGCAAGTCCGGTCTCCCCTGCCACTATGTGCAAAAGCACGCCACCTTCGCCCTACCCGCCGAGATTGAGGAGCTGCCGATCCCGATTCAGGAGCAGCTCTACGACGAGCTGCTCGATCGCGACGCCCAAAAGCAGCTGGAAACCCCGCCGCCAGCTCTGAATTGGTCCCTGGAGATCACGGCTCGGCTTAGCTCTCGGATGTTCGTTCTTTGGAACCGGAGCGCTGGCGACTGCCTCCTGGACTCGGCCATGCAGGCCACCTGGGGCGTTTTCGATCGGGACAACATCCTGAGGCGGGCACTCGCGGATACATTGCACCAGTGTGGTCATGTGTAAGTAATATTACAGGAAAAGCCCTGCACGGAGTTTGATGTTGGTTTTTAGGTTTTTTACTCGTTGGAAAGAGTACGAGATGCTACAGGCCTCGATGCTGCACTTCACGCTGGAGGACTCGCAGTTTGAGGAAGACTGGAGCACACTTCTATCGTTGGCCAGCCAGCCAGGCTCGTCCCTGGAACAGCTGCACATCTTTGCGCTGGCCCACATCCTCCGACGTCCAATCATCGTGTACGGTGTCAAGTATGTGAAGAGTTTTCGCGGCGAAGACATCGGCTATGCGCGTTTTGAAGGTGATTTTCATGAGCTTTTCTTAGCGCGCAATTGAGTTAATTGAATGGACATTTAGGTGTCTACTTACCTTTACTCTGGGATCAAAACTTCTGCACCAAGTCACCCATCGCCCTGGGCTACACACGCGGTCACTTTAGCGCCCTAGTGCCGATGGAACCATTCACAAGGATCGATGGACGGCGCGACGACGTGGAGGATGTGACATACTTGCCGCTAATGGATTGTGAGCTCAAACTCTTGCCTATCCATTTCCTCACCCAGTCCGAGGTAAGAAATAAATAATAATTTGAAAAATAGGACTTTACGAGGATTTTATCTTGCTGCAGGTGGGCAACGAAGAGACCATGATGCGGCAGTGGTTGGACGTATGCGTAACCGATGGCGGTCTCCTCGTGGCGCAGCAGAAGCTCAGCAAACGGCCGCTACTGGTGGCTCAGATGCTAGAGGAGTGGCTCAACCATTACCGCCGCATTGCGTAAGCATGACTTGAGCAATTGCCAAAAAAAAAACATGGAACTTGCTGATTAAACTGTGTTTTTTCTTTTATTGCAGACAAGTGATAACGGCGCCCTACATTCGTCGACCCCAAATCACACACTACTCCAGTGACGGCGACTCGGATGAGGAATAGATGCAATGGCTCTGCGTCTGCGTATATATTTGAATACCAATATTTTGTACTTTCGGCGATCGATGGCAGCAGATGCGGATGTTGAATTGAAACGGACACGTGCAGATCCTACACACACACTTGCACCCACAGTTAGCTAATGGAAACTATAGAGAATACAAAGTGCATACCATATATGCGTGCAGCTGAAAGAGTTGTAGTTGTAACTAAATTGAAAGCAAAACTAAAGCTTGAGCGCAGCAATGTACGAAAATACATTGATCGACGTATGTATATCATATCCGTTCCCAACTCAACGTTTGTTGATTTTAGTCAAATTTATTCACACTGCGTCGACCAGAGGAGACAGGAAGAGCATATATGTTTGTAGTGAACGAAATTGAAGCTATACACTATACTAGTAGATCTAATTACACTCACATTTGAAACAATCCATTAATTAAATACGTGGTCGTATTTGAAGTAGAAACCGAAGAGGGCATAGGAGGAGGCATCCCTTGAACGTGGGCTTGAATTATTGAAAATCTCGATGTACTATTAAATTTTATTGGGCGGCAAACACACGCAACATTACATTATCGTGGGTGAATTATGAAAGTTTCTAATGCAGCGGCATTGAAGGGTTTATTGATAGTTTTTAAAACACTTTTTGGAATTATGAATCATTATACATTCATGCCTATACATATAATATATATTTAATTATATATACATATATAACATATATAGAAATCCTATGGTTCTAGAGAGTTGAACAAAGGGCCAATAACATAATGAATTTTATTCTAACTGTATTATAAATGGAATTTTATCTCATTATTATTTTTGTTAGTAATGTTATTACAATTATTATTATTATTACTACATTCTAAGGAAGCTTATTGTGCAAATGTACACGCAAAACGCATGAAAAACAAAACTTATTTAAATAAAAAGTTTTAAGTAAAGATTTAAATTGAATTCAAGTTACAGTTATCATGGTCATTATGACTTGGGGATCATTTATGCTACGGTTTATTAAATCTTTAATTTATTTTTAAAACAGTAATATCTTTCGTGGAAAATTGATAGTCTTTAAATACATATAATTGGATTATTATAGATTCACGTTTTTTGGGGAAAGTGAGAAGTGAGAGATTTAAAAATGGCATTAACTCATTATTGATCAATCTCGGCATCTTAATGCGATTTTTAAGATTGTTTTAATTAAAAGACCATTTTGACCATTTCATAAAAAGTAAAATTTCAGGAATAATATAAACCAATTAAGAATTTTACAATCTAGTGTGAGAAAACCCAGTACCTAAGGTTTGTGTAACTTTATGTGGTCAAGAAGAGGACAATAATAGAGAGGCATATGATATCCGATCCCACTTTTAAATACCTTTTTAATGGTATTTAAATAAAAATTAAAATTTAATTAAATTTATTCTATAACGCAAATTTTTTTTTAATTTTAAATCCAATTCGCCACCAAATTTTGCGCGCAGTTGCTAAGTATATATTTGGTATTTTGATATCAGTTCGTTCTTTGAAAAGCACGAGCTAGAGATGGTTGCGGAACGTGTTTTTATTACCGTGCCGTGAAGTCGAAAGCGTGCACCTCACGTGCCCATCTCTAGGCCGAGTCGCCGTATCTCTCAGATACTTTTCGGTTTTGCTGCTGTCGGTGTCGTTGCGTTGTTGCTGCTGGTGCGGTGTTTTTTTCTGGTCGCAGCTCCGATTGAGAATAAGAATCAGACGAGTAATAATATAAGTAATAGCCTCATCGGTCCCACGAGCGAAATACGCACCCAAATTGATCGGAAAGTCGTCTTTTTTGAACACACACCGCCGACCACTCTCTTACACTCACACTCACACTGAAAGAATCGCGCTACGCAGATTGCGAATGCATACGGCGAAAGATACAAATAGAAAAAATCTAAGCAGAAGAAAAATTTTGTTAGTGAAGTGAAGAGGAAGTAGTGGTGACCTGTGCGCGTGTATTTGTGCTTTCCTCGTGCGTGTCATCTCGTCTGTGTGGTGCTCCTCTCTGTGTGTGTTTCCCTCCCCCATTTTGCAGGCGCGAGTGCGAAGAGCATAGCAGTAGCTGTATCTCGCCATGGGTAAGTTATCTGCCGACACCGATACTCTCTCTCTAACTAACGCTCCCGTGTGCCGTGTGTGTGTGTCTGCGCAATGCCAACGCCAGGGGGTGGTGGGTGCTCCGATAGCAGCATTATGGCATTATCGGCATTAGCAGGGTATCGTATCGGGAGTGGTTATGAACCTGTGCGAGGTGGTGCTCTCATATTTTCCTTCCTCTCCCACTCGCACTCATCAATCAATACTACTGCTGGCCAGCTGAGAGCGCTGGCTGGATCTCTTCTCTAACACGGCCCCCGCTCCTGCTCCCACTCACTCACACTACCCCACAGTCGCATATGATTCCACGTCCACTCCCTATTTTAATTTCTCAGCTGCGACTGTGGCGATGACGTCAGTGTTGTTGTAAGAACAAGTTTCGTGTTTTCCTCTTTGAATTTTATTTCTTATGTTACGCCCCAAATCGAGGTGAGGCCGCAGGGAGAATCCGAAAACCTGACCGAATAAACCTCAAAGTGCTTGTGCATGCAACTGCAATTACACACGGTACCGTTAGGGCGCCCCGCCGCGTGAGAGCGGCAGTGCTCTCGAATAACCTGTAAACCAGTAAACCCCGTTCGATGTGAATGAGCTTTTTTTTGTATTCTTATATTCTCTGCGTTCTCCGGTTGCCGCTGCAAAGGGCTCTTCTACCGTTATCCGAGACATGTACTCGTACTTGTATTGTCAATGATTAATTACTCGAATACTCCGCTACTGTCCCTAATTGAGTTCATGTGCATACACTGCGAAATTATGAATGTTAGGTTGAAAGAAAAAGGCTTGAAAGTAAGCTTGTAGCCCATAGGAAGCGATGGAAAAAATGGTTAGGAAATACATTGTTGACTTTATGTAGCTCAACACTTAAAATAACCGATTAAAACATATCCTTATAGTATATTCTATAGATTTATGATCCACATCCGATTCTGTATGGTAGGAAGTTAAAATGAATGTATCAAATGTAAGTTATAAAAAGTTAAAGCATGTAACTTAACAATGTACTTACATTTTCGATGTGCACACCTCATTTTTTTCGAGTGGATTCGGCCCGGACTACAAGTAGTCGCATGCGTGCCTAAAATGCCTAATTGACTTGGACTTGATGGAGTCGGAGAAGTGGACGTCGCTGTGGATGTGGTTGTGGACCCCATAACGTGCAGTCGTTGCTCCTCGCCCCTAAAAGGCTCAACAATAGCCATCTGAAGTCTCCATCTCCGGCTAAAGCGGCAACAACTGCTCGACATGAACTCATGACAAGCACATTGACTTCCACTGGGTTTCCTTTTTCGTTTGCTCGAACGAAAATGAAAATGAAAATGAAAGGGGTAGAGCCTCGCTCCCTCTCCACCCACCACCACCATTCCAACGTCACATCCCATCCATCCCGCGCTCATTCATTTAGTCGGATTTTTCTCATTTATTTTGTCCGTTGATTTGTTCGTGCCTGTTGTGCATTCGCCTGCATTTCGTAGTGTTTCGTAGCGTTTCCCAGGCGGGGTTATATGGGTCAGAGCACTTGCCTAGAAAGTGGCATCTCCTCTTATGTCTCGTGCTCGCCCCCGCCACCTCCGTTGCCTCCTTCGTTGCCTCAACCGCCCCCGCCCCGCCTCAACCCGTCCACTTGCCTAATTGAATGCTATTTTCGTAGCTGCAGCGTCATCAGCTGCACTTGTGTGTGGCGGCTGCTCTTTTCACTTTTCGTCTAATAAGCATACAGGAAGCACTTTCAAATCGACCGAAGCACCGAACTTTGGGTGTACTTATATCCAAGTATGTATGTACATATATAGTACGTACGATGCGTCAGGTAGCACAGCATAAAAAAGCACTTGCAAAACAATTTAAATTTGATGAGTAATGCGTGGAACACTTATGTATATACAGACCATAGCTGTGATGATAAAAAACAAGTTTAAAAGCTTCACTAAACAAACGAAATGATCTTATTTCACTAAAATGGTATGCTAGTATTTAAATTAAATTTAATATTAGCAAGCATATAATATCCTTCCTTTAAACCATTGCATACTTTCTGGCGCCACGTTTGAATACTTATGAAAAGAAAAATAAATTTCAGTGATTAATTAAAAGAAAAAAATTGATTTCAGTGAAAGGGGAAATAATTGTTTTATGTCTACTTACCATAATTATTATACTCGAACCCAATATCAAAACAATAGAAGTAAAAGGCAAGTTCCCATCAAAATGTAGTGCCACAGACCTTACACTCTCCGCTTTGTTCGCTATTTTTGTGGCCACAGCTGTTGATTCGTTTATTTTTTTTGCTCAATTTGTGTATTTTATGCTGCTGCTCTTCACAACTAAAAATGTTTGTGTGCGTATAAACAGAACCGTTCGTAGGTGGAGGAATCGTGGGCGTGGAATGCACAAGAGAGCGATGTTGTTTGCTTTCGGTTTTATTTATTGTCTGCCAACTAGGCTCTATTCCAGTCATGTCAGAGTTACGGTTCCCACAGTGCTTGTGCCTGCCTGCTCACCTGTTTCCGTCCCTCGCCTTGCATTGTCCTTGACATTATCCTCCTGAAATTCAGTCAAGGATTTGACGCACTTGCTCCGCGGTGAACTCGCACAGTGCGCATTGAGTGCATGTCGCGCCACTGGCGAAGGTCATTCGCTCTCTTTCTCTATGGTTCTTTTCCAATTCGATTTTTTATACACAGGGAAAAATGCAAATATAAATAAATAGAGGGAAATATATACTTCCATATATATTAAAGAAGGCTTATATAGATTCATCATACTGTGAAATTCGAGGTATTTACAGAATGGTCAATCTGTGGTAAGGGCAAGATCGAGGGTTTACCAATTTGGTTTCCACAAATGGATTGTCCCAAGAACCCCAAAAAAAACTTAATACCTTCAATAGAGTGTAGTCAAACAAATTTCAGTTTTTAAAGATAATCGGAGATCAAGTGTTTATAAATCTTGTTTGTAGTGTTTTTAAAAAAAATATATTGTTTCTTTTTTTACGCTTTTCTGTAGGTCCCATAATTTTGTCCATTATTGCTTTAAGGTTAGGGTCGCCTTTTGGGCGCGGCAAAAGTTAATTAAAATATTTTCTTTGCCCTGCAGCTTGACCTCTGCGCATCGAATCGATGGGGTTCTCTGAGGCCTGCTCGAGAAGTGCGAGGGTAACCTTGGACTTGCCCCCTGGTCGCCGGACGGGTTTCCATTATATTGTGTATTTCGGGCCGTGTTTTCGTATTGTTTGTTTGTATTTCAAATTCAAGCGTGCTCCACAACAGCCAGTCTGTGCCAACCAGTTTGTTTGCGGGTCCAAGTTGTGGCAGAGATACTCGCACTCGCACTCGCACTCGCACTCGTCCAACTCCGCAGCGAAAAGCTCTCGGCGGCGGTGGCGGTCGATGGCGACGATGACATCACCAGCGCCAGCACTAAAATCGCTCTCCGCAATTACAATAAAAATATAAAGCGAACCTAAAAGTGTGCGCTCAAACTTTTATTATACTAACTTGAGCGGCGACGCCGCTTTGCCGGCTCTCTGTTGCATGAAGATTTGCAATTTTCAGTGGATTTTGTTTCCCAATTATCGGACTGGTGCTAATGCGGGGAAAATGTGCTGAAAACCCAATAAACAAAGCGCCAAAATCAATATGTAAATCGCGGAAAAATGTGTGATTGCATAATAAACAAGCCCCCGCCGACACAGGCAGTCCGAACATAAATGAAATTAATTAAAAGTACCGAAACACGTACACGAAGTTTAAACAAATCCGCACACTTACACAGACACTATTAGGTACAATCACGTAGTTTTCAGTAAGGTCGGAAGTCCACGTTAGTGACGAAAGCCCGCTTTCGGGGAATTGTATCTGTTGTAGTGCCTCTGTTGTGGCGATCAGGTCTGCTGTCATTCCGACTGGACCGCTCTGTGAAAAGTTTCGGTGGCGTCACCGCACAAATAAATACTCATTCTTAGTGTATATAATTTATTCAGCATATAGAGTGGGTTATTTGTCAGATTAATTTGACTGAAATATACTAAAATTAAGTTAAACATCAAACAAAGTTATTTATCTTGATATTAAAATGAACTCTGCAATAAACTGATAAGTCCAAGGCACTCCTCCTGAAGCTTAAATGAGAGCTTTGAGGGTTTTGTTGGAGTTTCGAGTTCAATGCACTTCTTTTGGTTGTAAGCATTTGCAACTCGATAAAAGTTAATAAAGGAAATCGAAGAATATTAAATTTACATTCCATGATATTGGCATAATAAATTTGCTACAAATCTTTTTCTTCTTTAATTATATTAAGATCATCTCATTGATCAAATTGATCTCTACTAGAATTGATCTAGGATTAAACTCTAATATTTTGTATGTTTCGCATTTTTGAAATTCCCATTAAAGCAATCTAAAAGAACCTAATAAAAATGAAAAATTAGATAGCGGCTGTTTCCTATTTATTCGATCTACGTCACTATTATAAAAGAATCTAACGGCACAGGCACAAGTACACCTGAGCTTATCAATACAATTTCTATTTTGGAAGCAACAACCCAAATTTGAAAAGGCAACAACTGCAGACCGAGTTGTGGGAAGACAAAAAATCCCAAAAGGCCTGAAAGACAAAACAAAAGAGACTGAGAGACGAATAGAAAAAGTGTTCAGACAGCAGACAGCAAGCCATAATGCGGTTGGACCTATGTACACATGTAGATATATATTTTTATATTCTCTTTTTATGTGCTGCAACCGGCTGCTTTTAGCTGTTGTTGTTCCGCTGTCTATTTAATCAACCGCAGACCAGTGAAGCCGCCTGCCACCGGGGAGGCGAAAGAAGAAAGCCGCCAGAACAGATCGACTCATCAGTCATGGCCAACAATTAGTTTCGATGCGTTCTGCCGTCACGCTACTGGGCTCGTTCCCTCTATGTCAGGTCTTTGGAAAGCCCGAGGCCGGAGAGTGTACGGAGCACAACGGTTTTGGGGTCAAAATAATATAAATTATTACTACACAACATTAGTATGTTTGTATATATAATGATACTCTTTGAGTTCCTTTAGAGTGTTAAATTGCTAGGACAGTATAACTAAATAATATTTTATGGTAAAGTACAATTTTTACACTTCTTTCTTAATAGGTTGTAACCCCTACCTTTAAATTTATATAATTTTTAAATTAATTTCCTTCGAAAAAACTCTTCCTTCGAAAGAACTCTTCCTTCGAGAGAACTTTTCCTTTAAAAGAACTCTTGATTCTTCTTTATAAAGAACGTGCTAAGCAAATATGGGATACCGCCACTTCATTGATCAAACATGCGATAAGGCTTGCAGTTATCAACGTGACTTTCATCAAATAAAGCCTGAAATTGCAACGCTTGCCTTCCGAGAAATCTGGGTTTATGGGTTCATTTTCTGCGATTCTGTAAAAATGACAATTTTGACCCCATCTCAAATTCTTTTGCCACAAACAGGTTGTCTTGCCCGCTGAGTAGGGTTTGCGTTTCACCCCATTCACAGTCGTTTTTTTGTTGGGGTATTTCCCATACATTATACACATGTATGTGATGTATAAACATGCAAATGTTGGATCTATTTAGCCTGCTCCCCACTTGTGTGTACATTGACAGGGCGCGACTGTATGGGTTGGCTTTATATAAAAGGAATACGAGTATCTGCTGCCCTTGGCCTTATCAATGATAAGATTAATTACTTGCCAGCCGTGTGAGTCATTGCAACTTAAGAACGCTATGTAGATATGTATATTGTAGAAGAGTTTGCCTGCCTGAGACTGTCAATATACACAAACACACTGTGTGTAACGAATCTCAGTTTGTTCAGCCGACATACGATATATATTTTATGCCGAAACAAAATCAACAGACACACAAATATGTGCCCTCACACACACGGTGGAACGGGGCTTCGAACTGAGCGCGGCGAAACGGGGCAAGGTTGGGGCATTATCGCATCACATGCATATGACATCAGCGCAACACTGCGTATACGTAATCTGGCGATACCACTGATTGAATGAATTGGTTTAACAGCCGACTGTTAACCCCCACTAATCGGTGATCCTGCTTCTATCTCTTCTGTTCGCTAGGTAAGCAAAAAATCTACTGTGCGAAATGCACGAAAAAGTGCTCCGGCGAGGTGCTCCGCGTGGCGGACAACCACTTCCACAAGGCCTGCTTCCAGTGCTGCCAGTGCAAGAAGTCCCTGGCCACGGGCGGTTTCTTCACAAAGGACAGTGCCTACTACTGCATACCGGACTACCAGCGCCTCTACGGCACCAAGTGCGCCAACTGCCAGCAGTACGTGGAGGGCGAGGTGGTCAGCACCATGGGCAAGACGTATCACCAGAAGTGCTTCACCTGCTCCAAGTGCAAGCAGCCCTTCAAGTCGGGCAGCAAGGTGAGTTACAATACCATTTCCTGTATAAGTTTAACGATTAACATTTCCCTTCCCTCCCAGGTAACCAATACCGGTAAGGAGGTGCTCTGCGAGCAGTGTGTCTCGGGTGCTCCAGTGTCGCCCAGTCGTCAGGCGGGCGGAGGAGGCGTCTCCTCGCCCGCTCCTCCGGCGGAGAGTCCCACGCGGGCCACTGCCCACCAGCAGCACGGCGGAGTGATTTCGCACAAGGCTCATCTCAAGGAGGACTACGATCCCAACGACTGTGCCGGGTGCGGAGAGCTGCTGAAGGAGGGCCAGGCTCTGGTGGCCCTCGACAGGCAGTGGCACGTCTCCTGCTTCCGGTGCAAGGCCTGCCAGGTGGTGCTCAACGGGGAGTATATGGGCAAGGATGCGGTGCCCTACTGTGAGAAGTGCTATCAGAAGGGATTCGGGGTGAAGTGCGCCTACTGCAGTCGCTTCATTAGCGGCAAAGTGCTGCAGGCGGGCGACAATCACCACTTCCATCCAACCTGTGCCCGCTGCACCAAGTGCGGCGATCCCTTCGGCGACGGCGAAGAGATGTACCTGCAGGGCAGTGCCATCTGGCATCCGCGGTGCGGCCCGGGTCCCTCCGAGTCCGGCATTATCCTGAACGGAGGAGGCGGCGGAAGTACCTCGGTGGCTGGAGGCGCCTCTAATGGCAACTTCACGGACACCGAGTGCGACCGGATGAGCTCCAGTGCACTTAGCGAGATGGTAGGTAGTAGTGACTCTGACATGGATCCCAAAGGCCCAATATCCATAACCAGCAACAAAAAAGCACGAGAATCCAACACGATCCCGATCCTGAAGCGGCTTTTGAGCTTGCTACTAATTTGAATGCTGCAAAGTGCAAACACAAAACACACGCCATCCATAAAAATTCACGTTTCCACATTTTTTAACTGAAGGGAGCGATATTTTTGGACAATCCCCTTTATAATATTATCTAAAGCAATAAAACTGCGTATAAAAACTTAAATTTACCTAGCGGAAAGCACAAGAAGGACATGATGCAACTTTTAGGCGAAAAATCGAGTTTATAAAAATATCGCCCTTTTAGTCTCACTCCCACTTTGCACCACCCAACACACACAACACACACATGCAATTTATGATTTTATAATTTGAAATTTCTTAGCATTTTAGTTGTTTTGAGCTTGCGTTTTTTATTTTCCGTTCGTTTTCAGTACATCCGCTCCAGAACACCGAGTTTTAATGGTTCACTTTATTCCTCTAGCCGCAAGGTTTGTTTTCTTTATTTTTGATTTTTATGATTTCCCATCATTTAAGCCATCGTTTTTGAATTGTACTAAATAAAAATCCCCCGAAACAAAAAACACGCGGCACTGCATGTAGAGATGTTTCTGAACTGCAAACTAATGAGACTTCCTTTGCAGCACTACCGAACGGTCAGTCCTGGCTTGATACTCCGCGAGTATGGCAGACCCAATGCCGAGGACATCTCACGGATCTATACCTACAGCTATCTGACGGATGCGCCGCACTATCTGCGCAAGCCGATCGATCCGTATGACAAGACGCCGCTGTCGCCGCACTTCCACCGGCCCTCGTCGTACGCCGCCACCACGGCCAGCAATGCGGGATCCGTGGCCGGTAGCCGTCCTCCGTCGCGTCCCCACTCGAGGACACGCAGCGCCATGAAGGTCCTAGTGGATGCCATCCGCTCGGAAACGCCGAGGCCGAAGAGCCCCGGCATGAACAACGAGGAGCCCATTGAGCTGTCCCACTATCCGGCAGCCAAGAAGCCGCCGCCGGGCGAACAGCCCAAGATCGAGCGGGACGACTTCCCCGCTCCCCCGTATCCGTACACGGATCCGGAGCGCCGGCGGCGGTACAGTGACACCTACAAGGGTGTACCCGTGTCCGATGACGAGGACGAGAATGGCAAGCAAACCAATGGCAAGGCCAAGAACGGCGAGGAGCAGCAGTAAGTGACGAAGAAAGATGATTCAAAGAGTCTGTAGTAAATCCGTAACCCTTTCTCAGACGCCTTCAACGCGAGGCCGAGCAGCTGGAGAAGCTGAACTCGGGCATCGGCTCAGCGATTGCCAAGGACCTCAAGGAGCATGCCAAGTACAGGAAGTGGAAGCAAAACAATCTGGATCCGCGCAATGCATCCAGGACGCCTTCAGCTTCCAAGGAGCCGGTCTACAAGTTGAGGTAGGTCGCCCGTGGAAGTCCGTACAAATAATCAGATCAGATGAGATATAATGGTGGTAGCACAGGTTACCTTGTTTAAATTTCAATCATGTATTAGTTTAGCGTTTATATTGATAAAATTTCCAGGTGTAGCTATTTAAAGCAGCTTACCAATCGGCTTAACAACTTAGCTGGATTTATTATTTTAGTTTTTATTATTTTTAAATGAAGATCGCAGTCTGGGTTGATTTAAATGCTGCTCCATTGGCCAACTTACTTATCGGTGACACCAATCCTTGCTTTTGTAGATACGAATCGCCCATTGGGGCCTCACCCTCGCGTAATCTGGACCACCAGAAGCCCTTCTACGAGGACGAGATGTTCGATCGCTCCACCAGCTATCGCGGCTCGCTTGGCAAATCCCTGGGAAACGCGCCCAGTTACAATGGTAATGAACTAGACAGTAGAACGATCCTTGATCCATAGTGTTTCAGGCGCGCGATTCGCTCGGCGATTCGAGTAGATATTACCGATATTATATATATAGCCCAATTACGTTTATAGCCATACATTCCTACCGATCGCCGCCCAAGCCCGGATACGGATTCAAAACGACGACTCTGCCCTATATACGCAACGGCTACAGCTCAGTAAGTGCTGCCTGTGTTGCTCTAGATCAGATCCTTCTCGGTGACGGGCTTTGTCAGTTATGTCTCGTAGCTTACCTCTAATATACGATAACTCAATGTAATCATAAGTCTATCTGTTCTTGCTGACGGTACTCGTTTGTCTTCTCTCACTTCTAATGCTGCCACTGGTCGCTCACATGGATGAACTAACTATATAATTGCCAACTGGTTGGTCTGCTGCTTCCTTGTGTGTCTAATCCATAAAAATATCTATGTGTATGCTATTGTTGCCCTGACACACCACAAACATCACCCACATATCCATTCAAAACTAACACTCATACACACTTAAACTCAAACATTGCATCAACCATATAAACATGAACATCAATATCAACATCAACAACACCATCTACTCTGCCCAGTGGTGAGTGCGCTGCGCCATGTGCCTAAGCCAGGATACGGCCTGGCACCACGCTCCCACACATTCAGCTCCACCACATCTGCTGCGGCCACGATGCATGGTGCCACTGTAAGACCGCTTTGCTGTTGTTATGCCGTAGACATCTTTTGATTTGAATCCCTTTTTAGTTAAGTTCTATGTACTTCCTCCTTAGTTTTGCACTGGTTTTGGGTTTTTGTTTGTTAGTTTGCATGACACCTCATATTTTATGATTGGAAAACTTATCAAGAACTCTCCGTATAGGATTTCTCGTATGGAGGTCTCGGCGACAAGACGCACAGCACGGATTTGAGCTGCGGCAAATCGGAGGGTGAGATCCGGAACACTTTACAATATACGTTCATACTTTAAACTAAACTTATACCTTCCCTACAGCTTCTGTGGATTCGATCACCGAGGGCGATAGACGCGCCCTGATGGGCGGCGACCTGCCCGCCTCAAGCACGTACTCGGGGGCTCTCTCCTACCACTATCCTCAGGCCGGACTCATTCGCCGCAGTCTGCCCAATATGGCCCACTCGATGCTGGTGCACGAGCCGGCAAAGATCTATCCCTATCACCTACTGCTTATCACAAACTATCGTCTGCCCTCGGACGTTGATCGCTGCAATCTTGAGGTGAGCCCAAGTCGAAGATCCATAGCGGAATCTAGAGTGTAACCCGCTTTTTAATCCCTTCCAGCGTCATCTGTCGGACATTGAGTTCGAGCACATTTTGCAGTGCGCCAGGTCAGAGTTCTACCGGCTTCCCCAGTGGCGGCGCAACGAGCTGAAGCGCCGGGTGAAGCTCTTCTAAGAGCCAAGTTACCGCTGCCAGATGCGACGATAGCTATCCAAGTGGAGGCTGCATGTGACGAAACCAAAAGAATTCAATTTACCTTAAACAGCCGCGGGTTATTATACGGACGGGAGGAGGAGAAAACAATACAAATTGAAAACGAAATGGGAAACTATGCTAATTTCACAGCCAGTTTTGAAACACGCTTTAAATAAATAGTTGATGCAAGTGAAACCAACTAAACTAAATTTAACGAAACATAGTTACATTTACAGTGCGGAGCGGCCGGCGCGCGGCTCCAGTTTATTTTTTTAAGAATTAGTTGCGCTAAAGCAAAAATTGTAACTGAAAACTAAATATACATATATGTATGCATGTATGCATACGGAAGGAACCGATGATCCCAAATAAAAATGAAGAGTATACAGATTTCAATTAGTTAAACAAGGCAACAGTGCATGATCGCTTTTTGTACGCAACACAAAGCTGGACCTATTTTCCAAATTACACTTGAATTCAACCATGTTAACGGGCCTAAGAACCGATAAATGCATCAAAGAATGAGCAATTAATGTACCTACAGAAGAATCACACAGCAACAAGCGCGAATCGTTAGATGTGTGGCATCAAAAATTTACGCTAAAACCTTACGCAAATTTTATTTATTACTAAATATTTTATTTATTTAAATAGAATATGTCAAAGAATAAACCAGAGATAATAAAACAGGACAAAAGCAATGTCTCAACGTGATTACAATTATTTAAACATTTCGAGAGCGGCTATTATTAGTGCCTTACTTCTAGGTGGTGTTTCCTATCCTCGACTATGACCAGCTTACACAGGAAATAGTCTAAACTAAACTAAATTTCACCCTTACTTCTAAAGAAACACCAGCTAGAGCTTAATTCGGTGTGATTTGTGTTCGGGACGCAATACGTAACTGGAATGTACGGTTCACAGAATAAATACGTAAATATTGAACTAGATTTCACAGAACAGATCGAGATTCTCTATATTAATATTGCACCGTGGGCATTGCACTAGTTTTGCTTATGAAGAGCCTCATCCGCTCGCAGACTATACGTAAGCTGGGTCTTCATCACCGACAGGCTGCTGCCGATGATCTTCTTGTGGTAAATCTGGCGCGTGACGAATCCAAAGTCATCGTAGAAGTCTCGCTCGCACTCCTGCCACTCGGACATTGTGCACTCCAGAGATGCGTAGCCACCGCTGACGCAGTTCTTGGCCAGCAGCTTCACCATCGGACCCATGATCGTCTGGTACGGATAGTTTGGCTCCAGGGCGAAGCGATAGATCCAGGCTGCATTGTAAACAGCATGATGGTTCTTTACACTAATCGCGGCCACAATCCGGCGACGGAACTTGTTCTTAACGGACTCCTCGTACGGACAATTCTCAATGAATATCTGGTAGCTGGCCTCCTTGGGCGAGCAGCGAAAGATGAAGGGCTCGTAACACTCGGCCACCAGGGATTGCGATGGCTTAATCTGAAAAAAAAGAACAGTTTAGAAAAGTGAAAACCATCAGTGGAATACACCAAGTTACCCGCATTAGCTCCACTGCCTTCGCGTAGAAGGAGAAGTATGTACCGACGAAGAGGCAAAATATGCAGATTGGCACAGTGAGGGCGCAGAAGAGCAGCGGCACTCCCAGAAATATGAAGAATATCGCCCAGGTAATGACTATGAACTGCAGCGTGATCTGGGTTGGGACAATTAACAAGTAATTAATAATTAAGAGCAAGAGAGATTTCAACGAGAGATAGGTCACGTAGTCGTTGCACTCACCTCTCTGAAGCAAAAGACGAAGAAGGACTTGTTGGAGAAGGACATGATATAGTCCCGCACCAGCTCCTGGTACTTCAGTTCGTCATCCGGCTTGTAATTGCGTATAACAATAAAAGGCTGCATTGGTAAAATTGAAATAAATAGCCAAACAAAATAAAAACAAACACAGCCCCAAACAATGTGACCGAGGTATGTAAAAAACCGGTAAAATACTGAATTAATGTTAATAAACTTAAAAATATCGATAGCATCGATAGTAGCATATGGATAATATCGGTACTATCGATAGGGCCTCCATGGTTTTGACCGTTCTTCGCTGAATCCTGAAAAGGAAAATAACATTCAAATCCCGGCTCATCCGTATCCATGGCAGACGCAGTGGGTCCAATTCAATCCGATGGCCAGCGGCAGTTTATCTGCGGAGTAATCGAGGGGTTCTACGGCCGGCCGTGGACCACGGAGCAGCGCAAAGACCTCTTTCGGAAGCTGAAGTCCATGGAGCTCCATGGCTCCAGTCCGTCGTACATGTATGCCCCAAAGGACGACTACAAGCACCGAGCGTTCTGGCGCGAGCTTTACACGGTGGAGGAGGCGGATCATTTGTCCAGTAGGCAACCTTTCGCATAACCTAATCCCTACCTTAATCCCGATCTCCTTGCAGGTCTGATTGCGGCGGCGAAGGAGGCGGGGATAATTTTTTACTATGCCCTCTCCCCCGGCCTGGACATGACCTACAGCAGTCCCAAGGAGATAGCCACGCTGAAACGGAAACTGGATCAGGTTTCACAGTTTGGGTGCGAGGCCTACGCCCTGTTATTCGACGATATCGAGTCGGAGCTCTCGAAGGGGGACAAGGAGGTCTTCCAGACATTCGCCAACGCCCAGGTTTCGGTCACCAACGAGATATACACGCACCTTGGCAGCCCCAAGTTCCTGTTCTGTCCCACGCAGTACTGCGCCTCGCGGGCCGTGCCCAATGTCCAGGAGTCGGAGTACCTCAACACCTTGGGCTCGAAGCTGAACAACGACATCGACATCCTCTGGACGGGGGACAAGGTCATATCCAAGACCATATCCATTCAGTCAATTGAGGAAATTACCGAAGTGCTGCGCCGTCCACCGTGCATCTGGGACAATCTCCATGCCAACGATTACGACCAGAAGCGTGTGTTCCTGGGGCCGTACACCGGCCGGTCGCCGGAACTGATACCACACCTGCGCGGCGTGATGACCAATCCCAACTGCGAGTTTTACGCCAACTTTATAGCCATCCACTCGCTTGCCTTTTGGTCGCGCTGCAGCCTGGATTCGAAGATGAACAGTTCGTTGAGTGCGGACATTAAACTGGAGACTGAAAACGAGGACGAGCTCCCGGCAGAGTTCCTCTCGAAGAACGTTTACCACCCAAGGGTGGCTTTAAAGTGCGCTTAGTTCTGACTATTTTTCTCAGCAAAATGTACTCATTACTGAACTCTTTATAGGAACGCCATCACGGAGTGGCTGCCGGAATTCTTTATGGAGAAGGAGGCCTGGGGACCGATAACCAAGCCGCAGCCTCAAGTGCAAATGGTCATGCCCATCATTCCCATTATACCCTCGATAAACACTTGCATGAGCCTCACCACCACTACGACCACATCCACGAATACGAGAACGGTGCCGGAGGTGAACACCACCCAACTGCAGGCACTCGCGGAAGTCTGGTAATGAACTTTGGCCATTCATTGATGTTTTAATGCCTTCAACTCTTGACAAACAGCACCGTGACCTCCTCGCTGACGCCCATCTCCAATCCCGTAATGAACTCCCTGGTTTCGCCCACCAAAGTGGTCACAAATGAGGAGATCATCAACCCGATACCCACAACGGCTGCCTGCAATATTGAACTTCCCAAGAAGATACCGATCTCCATCGTCCCAGTGCCCATCATGGAGGCAAAGAGTGTGGAGGCTTCGGTAAAACTGGGTCTGGACACCGAAGTATTTGAGCCAAGCGAAGGTGAAGCGAAGACCGATTTAAAGGAGGAGAAGGATGAGGAACAGAGTCAGCTACAGGAGACAGAGGCGGTGGCGGCGGCGGCGGTGGAGGAAGAACTAGCTGACAAGCTGGAGCCGGTGGCCAGTCTCAATGTGGACACCATGCTTGACGACAACAGTTTAAGTCCGCTGAGTGCCGGTGTCAACGAGCCAATGGAGTGCAGCAGCAGCATAGCCTCTCAGATATCACCGAAGGAAGAAGCACCCAAACTGATGACTGACGATGTGCTCATGGAGTCTGTTAATGATGTGCATGTAAGTTGGACAGGATTCATTACTACGTTGTGTGTTATTTAACTATTTTATTTTTTCAGAGCATGCATGTGGAGAGTGGCACTTCATCGCCGCTATCGAATGCGGAGATGCGCGAGGAGAACGATGCTCAAACCATACAAGCAAACGAACATGAGTATGACAGCTTTACATTCTGTTTCCAAAGTGTCGCAAGAATATTTTATTTATTTCAGCGCAACCTTGGAGAAATGCGGATCACGGATAACTGCTGAGGATCTCGGACTGCTCTGTGATCTCTTTTACCTGCCCTTCGAGCACGGCAGCCGTGGCCTCAAGCTGCTCTCCGAATTCAACTGGCTGAAGGGCAACGCAAATGTTATACTACAAGACCGATCCGCCGTTGGTGGCGAAGCCGGCAAGAGCACCAAGCCGGAGGTCAGTGAGTGGCTGCAGCGCAGTGAGCACTTCGACCAGCTTTGCGCCAACGTCTTGCAGCTGCTGATCAAGATCGCCAATTGCCAGAACAAGGAGATCTGTCACGAGCTGTACTCCTATGTGTGGGACATATCCGGCGCCCTGTCGTTGCTCAACTGCTACGTCAAGTGGTTGGCCCTGGGACACTTTCCTCAGAACATGTCCTCCTACACGGAGGGCAGCTATACATGTAACATATCCGAACGCTATGAGCCATTTGATATATAAACTGATCTGATCTGCTTTCAGGGTTCAGCAAGGGCTGGAAGGAGGCGTTCATGTCCGGCGACCAGGAGCCATGGGTCTTTCGGGGCGGCCAAATTGCCGACTTGCAGCGTCTGATGCCTGTTGATTCGGGCAACGATCTGTTCGTCTACAAGCTTCCGGAGAAACCCACGACCAACTACTATCTCCTAAGACCTTACTGCCCAGCGGACGAGGAGCATGTGAACGAGGTGTGCACTCGCACGTACCTTCAATGGCAACGGGAGCCAGACGGAGGCGGCTGCATTTCCCTCCCGCTGCCTGCCAGTGTGAGTAGCATCGTGGCGGACGGAATGGTGGGCGCCTTTGTCACCCTCAGCCCGGAATTCTGCATTGTGGCCTACGACGATAACAACTGCATTGTGGGCTATGCCTGCGCCGCTCTGGACGTGAGCATATTCCGGCGCAACCAGGAGCTGTGCTGGTACACGGAGATGCGCGACAAGTACCCCAAGGAGCTTCGCTTGCCGGATTCGGAGACTGGTGAGGTCTTGGCCCAGCTTGTAGCACGCTTTGTGGAGCAGTTTCATGGCAGCAGCAGCGGCAGTGAGGGTGTGGAGCAGTGTCCGGTAGAGGTAAGCGGCTCCTTCCCTGCCGTGATCTGTGCCGGCACTTTCCGGGAGGCGGAGGAGCGTGACTCGGGCATCAGCAAGCGACTGCTCACCGTTCTGCTGGCCGCTTTGCGAGCGAACGGATGCTTTGGCGTTCATGTCTGTATCCCCGAGCGGGATGTTGGCCAGGTCAACTTTTACACAAGGATCGGTTTCGTAGACGTTTATCGCGAGGAGGCGACCAAGTGCATTTACATGGGGCGTCGCTTTTAGCCATCGTATTCGTCACTGCCTCTGCTTTTATTGTTCCTTCTCAGCATTTGTATTCCGGCGAGCGATGCAGCTTCCCATCATTCTCATCGAGGTCTCGTACCAGTGTCCTTTTTGTATTCTTATAAGGTAAACAGTGTGTTATAATGACCCGGGTGTCTCTTCCCCTCTAGTATTTGTCATAAGCGTCGTTTTCTACGTGTGGAAAACAATAAAACTACAATATCTCTAAACTATTCCTTACAGCCCTTTATTAGCTGCTCCCACTCTGCTTGTCGAGATCGTAGAACCACACCGTATTCACGCCATCCTCTATGATTTTCACGTGCTGCATGCTGGGCAGCGGGAAGCGGCAGGCGATGATCTTCGTGTTGTGCGGACACTCGGCGATCAGCTTGTGCTCCAGGTCCTGCATCATCTGTTCCACCCCGAAGATGACCACAAAGTTGTACTCCTTTATGTCAAACTTCCACAGATCGCGTCGGAAGAATCTCGTCTGTTTCGAGACCCCGTGACGCAGGGCAGCCAGGCGGGAGTAGTAGACTAGCCAGGGATTCAGCTCCACGCCGTCGCTCCTTAGACCCTGGTTGTGCTGCGCCGCGGCTTGAGAGGATTACATAAGTTAACAATTATGGGATTCAGAGAAGTTTGGAAGCAGCGAGACTCACCTACCACAATGCGCCCGTCACCGGAGCCAATGTCTAGCAGCTTGCCGCTGGCATTCTTGGGCAGGAAGCTGAGCACATTCTGGATTTGCTCCGTGGTGGCCGGTACGTAAGGTAAACAAATCCGACGGAAGGCAGGTGCCACAAATGAGGCGCACACAATGGACAGGCCGATGCCAATGCCGCCGGTGGCTGCTATCAGGACTTTGCCGCCCGTGGACATGCCAGTTTTTAAGGGTTTTGATATCGCTTTCGAGGCATCTTCATTCAGGATTTCCATTTCAAAAGATCGTATTTAAAAAATTTGACTTTACTTGGAAAGTCCAGTGTGCCCAGCGCATATAGTTTTTTGGTAACTGGTCACACTAAGCGGATCATGAACCAGGGTCGGCATAATTCAAGCAGTGCATTCGGTAATTTTGGGTAAGTCCGCTGCGGTCACACTGGCGACACTTTTTTCATCCGTTTTTAATGTGTGCGTGCGCTTCCTATTACAATTTTTCGAAGGATTTTCCGTGTGTTTTGTTGACGTGCAGGCGCGACGGAAAGTGAAAAACGTAATTAACCAGTGCCGTGCAACAGGGCGGGTCAGCGTTTGGCGTAAACAGCAGTGTGTGCCCCGCGAGCGGACAGGCGCAAGGCGTTAGAAAAATGGCGAACGTAAGGGACAGCGACACATCACTGTGGCTGCATAATAAACTGGGCACCTCGAATGACTCGTGGATAAACGGCTCGATATGCTCGCAACTGAACAAGGAGGTGCTGCGCAACATCAAGGAGTGCTTCCCGGACCTGCAGACGCAGGTCAAGCTGAAGCTCCTCCTCAGTTTCCTTCACATTCCGCGCCGTCTGGTGGAAGAGGTAAATGGCGTTGGTGTATGGGAAAAAAGTACACCAGCCAACGGCAGCCAGCCAGCCAACCCACACGCACACATGCACGCTCCGAGAGATACAAACACGTATACAGTATACAGCCTGTGCTTTCTGTTGGTGAACGTGAACCGTAGTGAAAAGTGCTGAAAATGGTGAAAATGTTTGGAAAATTCGACAAATCCAATCAGTTGGCAAGTGCCCTGAGGTGTCGTTATCATTAATTTTTGCCAATTGCTGGGCGATTTCGCCAATTGATGAAAATAAATATTAGCATTGTGTTTCCCGCCACTTCTACTTTTGTGTACACATTTCTCTCTCACACGCGACCTCTCTCTCGCTCGCGCGCGTGCCATATGTGTGTGGGTGGGCTGCGGCGCTGGGTGGCTCTCGGTGGGCTCTCGGCGGGTCGCTCTAATTTGTTTTTGCCGTCAATTGCAGTGGAAGGCGGAGCTGGAGGAGGTGATCGAGGTGGCCGGGCTGGACTCGGAGCTGTGGGTCTCCATGCTGGCGGAGACTATGAAGACCTTTCCCGCGACCAGCTCGCTGAACACAGAGATCTCGGACTACGAGGACACGCGTCCGATCTTCACAGACATGGTCAACGACCTGCGCAAGCTGGTCACCAAGCACTCGGACCTGGGCATGCTGCCTCTAGAGTGCCAATACCTGAATAAGAATGCGCTGATCTCAGTGGTAAGGTGTAGCTGATAAATCAATTTATAATTAAATTTAACCCCCTTGTCTGCTGGTTACAGGTGGGCCAACAGCCCGCTCCCGTCAAGCATTTCACGCTGAAGCGTAAGCCCAAGAGCGCACAGCTGCGCACCGAGCTGCTGCACAAGTCGGCGGATGCGCAGTCGTCGCTGAAGAAGGCGTCGGCCCCCACAATTCCACTGCGTTCCCGCGGCATGCCTAGGAAGATGACAGACACAACGCCGTTGAAAGGAATACCGTCGCGCATGCCGACTACGGGCTTCCGCTCGGCCACTGTTCCGGGCAATGCCGCCCAGCGGCCCAATCTCAGTCGGACGCCTGCTGGCCGCAAGGATGGCGGGATCAAGCTGATCGAGTTCACCGAGCAGCCACTGGGATATGCGGCGGCCAAGAAGCGAAAGCGCGAACAACAGCTGGAGGAGCAGCAGAAGAAGCAAGAGCAGAAGCAGCAGCAGCAGGCAGCGGCGGCAGCTGCAGCGGCCACGGCAGCCGCTGCCAATACGGGCGACACTTCTCCGACCGATGGGGCAACAGCCAGTGGTGGCGAGACACCCGTCACTCCCACGTCGGCCAACAACAGTTTTGAGATCAAAATGGAGCCACAGTTGCTTAACCAGAGCACTGGCAGCCTGGAGGAGCCGCTGGACGAGGAGCTGGCGGGTAAATCAGCCATGGAGGTCGAACCGGAGACGCCGGAGTACGCTACTGCCACGCTGGAGTTCGCCCAGGCCACCGCCACGTCCGTTGTGGATAGCCAACCTGGAAAACCCGCCATCGAGGCAAAGACGAAGAGCCCGCGCACTCCGAAGGCTGCTGCGAAACTAAACAACAACAACAACAACAGCTTCAATCACACCCCAAAGCGAATCAAGCAGGAGATCGAGATCAAGAGCGAGGAGATCATAGTGCCCGCCAGCATCAAGCTCGAGAAGATCGAGACCTCTCCTTCGTCGCAGGGCCAGCAACAGCAGCAGCGTGTCATTATCCAGCAGCAGCCGCCGTCCCTGGTCCAGCGCACTCCGCACCTGCTTATCCGCACGTCGCCGCAGAAGCGACAGAACAATGGAGCCACCACCAGCACCGCTACCACCACCACCGTTGGCAATACCACCATCAAGATGGAGAAGCTGGACATCAAGCCCATGCTGCGTGCCACTGGCGTCTCGCCCTCGACGAGTACAGCTGCCGCAACTACTCTGCTCACGCCACAGCAGCTGCGTCAGGCAGCCAACCCGCTGGCTAATCTACCCAACAACATCTCCGTGAAGATCACCTCCGCCAAGGCGAAGGCCGCGGCTGCAGCAGCAGCCGGGCCAAGTGGCAGCCAGGCGCAGCAGCAGACGGTGCAGGTGCAGCAGGCGCCGCAGCAGTCGCAGCCGCCGCTTCTGATCAACAGCTCCACGCCCGTCATCTTGGCATCGTCGCCCAGTGCTCAACGAGCGGTAAGTTGGAAAGGCGGCGTGGATTGCGAATTTAAATATAATTTCATTTCGATGTTGCCGTTGCCTCTAACCAAACCTTAAATTATGTTTCCTTGTTTTGTTTCAGAAGGCCTTGGCGGCGCCTAGTAGCAGCAGTACGCCCACTACCACCACGACAATACCGTCGCAAGCCATAAAGACGATGCCGCTGAGTCAACTGAAGACTGCCACAAACAGCGGCCCGGTGATCATATCGCAGACGATCATTCAGCCGGCTAAGCGAGCTCAACAGCAAGCTGGTACGTCGAGTGCAGCGGCCGCTTCCCAGCAGCAGCAGCAACAGCAACAACAACAACAGCAACAGCAGCAACTGCTGCAACAACAGATCCAGCAGCAGGCGCAACAACAGGCCCAGCCAGCGCAACAGCAACCTCAGCAGCAGCAGCAGCAGCAGACGCAGTACATCATAGCCACGCCGCAGCAGACGCAGCAGGTGCAACAGCAGCAGCAGCCAATGCTACCGACGCTTACTTCATTCACGCACGGTCGTCCTTTGCCGCAGACCACGACGCTATACCAGACAACCGCTGCCGGTGGAAACGCGCAGACACCCACAAAGATATTGCTGAAGACCTCGGGTACGTCGAGTGTGGTAATGACGCCTCTGCGACAGGCGCAACAGCAGCAGGCCACCACTGTGGTATCATCGAATCCGCCGCCTCTGGTGGCCACATCCGCTGCAGTGGTTTCTCCCGGACAGTCGACGACTCTGAACATTCAGAACGTGCAGCTACCGAACCGGCCGGTGACCATTCAGCCAGCCTCTCAGGCTGCCCAGCAACAACACATGCAGGCTCAAATGCAGCAGCAGCATCCCCATCCGCAGCACACGATCGTGGCCAATACGACGGCCACGCAACAGCCCAAGTTGTCACAGGTCCTGATGCAGCCGAGCGGTGCTGTCGGGGCAGGCGGAGTGTCCGCCCTGAACGTTTCACCGACATCTGGCAAAAACAAGACCATCATACTCACCCAAAAGGGCGTCATACTGCGAAACATTGGTGGTGACATGTACCAGCAAATCCCCATCAGCAATGTGGGCAGTCTGCAGGGACTCGGTGGCACCACGCTCATGACAACTACGGCGGCTGGACCGCCTAGTCTGGTGAAGACGACGTCGGCTACCGGCATGCAACTGCAGCAGCAGCAGCAGGGTGCGCAGCCCGGCAAGCAGATTCTGCCCACGCTCATCCCAACCAGCTCGCTGGGTGGACAGCATGTCATTGTGCAACAGCAGCAACCCACAAACGTCATCGGAAATGTAAGTGAAGCGTCAGGAAAGACGCTTATCAAAAGTCATTAAGCTATTGTTGCATCGCAAGAAACCCAATGTAATGTATTTGGAATACTAATTATCACAATTTCCATTAGTCCCCGCAGCAAACCATCATTCGGCCAGTGATGACCAACGTTGGCGGAGGCTTGACCACGCTGCCGCAGGGCCTGACGCTGATACAGCGGCCGGGCCAGCAGCCGCAACTGGTGCAGGTGCAGGCGGCGCCGGGCAGTACGCAGCGCACGATTATCACGCAATCGAGCCCGGCGGCGGCAACGGCGTCGCAGCAGCAGCCGCGCCAGCAGCAGCAACAAATACTGGTCCAACACAAGCCGGCTCCGACCCTGCAGCAGCGATTGGTCACCTCCACCACCAGCGGTGGCCAGGGCCAGCAGCCAGGCAATCCCAATGCCGGAATCACGCGCACCGTCCAGGTCCAGGTGCAGGCACAGCAGCAACAGCCCCAGCAGCAGGCCGCGCAGCAGCAGCAGGCACCACAGCGACGTGGGCTCTCGCTTTCGGTGAGATAAAATAATCGGATGAAATTCAAACATTAGACTGGAACTAACCCATTATTTGTTTACAGAACGAGCACGTGCACAAGGCGCATGAAATGTTCCGCAAGGCGAATCGTGTCTCGCGTCCGGACAAGGCCCTTATCCTCGGCTTCATGGCGGGCCTGCGTGAGAACCCGCGCCCGAATAATGAAAATGTGCTGGTTATCAAGCTGGGCGAAACAGAGGTAAGATCGAGGGACCTATTATGACGAACTTTTCCTCTTGCTTCGTTTAAACGTCGTTTCAAAGGTTGTAAATGGTTGTTATTTCGAAGTTCTAGTTTTTCAAAGCCTCAAAAACATGTTTAAGCAATTGATACAAACTCTTTCCATGTTCTATTTACAAAACCAATTATTTTGTCTACAAAATAATTTCAACTGCCTTGGAAATAACTCAGTGATTGTCCAATTCCATTAGAAAGTTGAACGTTTTATATTGTTGTAATCTATTTATTGGTTTATCGTATTTAATTGCATTTTGTGTTTGCTTGTTTTTGCTCAGGAAAAAGTTCAACAAGAGGACGGAAACACGGCGCTGTGCCTAGTGGAGTCGCATATCCGGTTGGACTACAACACCGGCGAGTGGAAGACATTCCAGAACTACAGGTTGCAGGATCAGACTGCTGCCTCATAGTCCACGAGGGTTATACGCATAGTTCGCAGCACCAAGTGAACACGGACAGTTGGCTGAAGCCGAATATGCTGATGACATGCGTATATATGGATTGTGAATTATGATTTTATGGATTTTGATTTGTCAACCATCCGTTCTGCACGGGCAGCGTTGCTGCCGCCCCTAATTAGACTAAGTAAGACCCCCTTCTCTCCTCTCTCCCTTACCCTCCGCCCCCATCATCCCATCCCGCAGACAGCACAGCACCCTGAGAAATGCTGGCAATAATGAAACTATATAATAACTAAGGTAAATTAGCTGTACAGTTGTTTAGTATGTAGTAAAGGCTAGCGCTTAAAACATTTAGTAAACATGCCCGTTCACACAACCATAACCACAGACAGAGACAGAGACACAGACACAAGCGAGCACACACATTGATTCATTCACTCGAACGCAGGAATATTCACCTCTGAACGCTTCGCTGGAGAGCGAGAGCAGGCGGATGTGCCAGAAGTGAACGTTCGGACAGAACACACCACATGCCTACACTCATGCACTTCGGATCTGCATATATATATATCTCTAGCATTATGTAATTATTGTCGAGTAAAGTGTGTAATTAACCTACCCAGCAGCATACAACAAATTTTGAGACGCCGATCAGCGGCGCGCTCGTTATTCATTAAAGATCCAATGAAAATATATATCTAGTTATAGGTATATGCATATATATGAATGTATGTATGAGCCTCAGCATGAGCAGCCACTGCAAAAAAAAAAAATAACTTAAACTTGAAATGTAATAATGATGTGTAATAGGCAAAAACAATAAATCTAGCATATGTATTTATGGCTTTAATGTTAAAACTGTTTATGATATATAAAAATTGATCTAGAAACAGGGGGGAAAAATTGAGAATTTGTCTTAAAGAAAAGTTATCGGTATAAGGACAAATAATCTCCAAAGACAAGCTCTCTTTTAAGTCCTAATTGTTGTCTCACACACAACCATCGTCAGATAGAAATTGATCAGATTTTACTTAATTTTTTGAAACTAGCCTGATCTTCAAATATAGTGCCACCTTTAATTCATTCCCATTCCTTTTCCTATTAAACAGATCCAAATGCTTGAAGCGCAAAGATAACCTTTCGTTAAAGCAGCTTTGGAATTTCCAGCCATTATCTACGGTCAGGTTTTTGTCAATACGGGGAGTTGGAAATTGCTGGCCCACGGTCAAGTGAGCGCCAAGTAGAAGGAAGCAAACGACGGACGGCGGCGGGCTTAATTATCGATTGTTGTTTCTTTAATTGTCTCGAAATCGGAAGCTTACAACTAGTCAACACAAACTTACGAAACTTCTCGCTTTGTTACACTATGCCTAGGGCTAATACTAGGTGGTAGGCATTACCTAATGCTAGTTAAATATAATACGTGGTGCGTAATAAATTCGCTGCAGATCTGGTTTGGTGACGACGCGCTCGTCCTGCCGTCTTGTCCTACTTGCCCACCTCCTTCCAGTGGACGATGGCGCGCTGCTCGTCCGGCGCATCCCCGAAGGGACGGCTGCCGTCGGACGCCACGTACTCGTTCACCTGGAAGTTGAGGAGCGTCTTGTAGTGGTAGACGTCGGCCAGCTGTTGCGTCAGGGGGCTGGTGTTGGTGGTGAAGATGCCGGCGAACTGCTTCTCGCGGGCCACTCGCAGCACTTCGTGCTCCATGAAGTGCATGCAGGCGATGTTTTCGCGGGGATTCAGTTTCTCGGCGGTGCCCATCATGAACGAGTGCAGGATCTGGTTGAGGCCCTTGGGCAGGTAGTTGTCCCTGTTGTAGATTTTATATTAATTACGGTCTGTGAGAGCTGTCTCGGGATTACTCACCGAATGGGACCTTCGCAGAATTCGAGGAACTCGAAGACGATGAGCAGCTTGGACTTGATGTCCACCTCGGGCTCATTCCGCGCATCAAAGTTCAGGGCTGTGCCTATGATGCGATCAGTGTTGCGATCGTAAACGACGAAGCTCAGGTCCCTCTCCACCAACACATTCCAGATGTCCTATGAAAGGATTTATATAATGCTTCTAATAGTTGGTTTTATTACTAGAGACTTACATTAAGGATATCGCTGTAATCGGTCCGCAATACGCCGGGCTTGAGCCACTGCTCCAGGTCCGCCTTGTTATAAAAGCTGGCCACAATGATGCTAATCGGAGAATTAAAGATTTTTTAGTTAAATTCCATTAACATGTTCCGCCAATCGGGTACTTACTCAATGACTTCTTGGCGGTGCTCTAGGCGCAAGGGCACCGCCTCCATCTTCAGGTGCGGACAGGCATTCAGAGACTCCTCCTCCAACTGTACGGAATCATGGTTGGCCGCCATTTTCTCAATGATCTCGCCCAGATTCTTGGCCGCTATAAACTCGGAAATGCCGATGTTGTAGCCCTTCTCGCGCAGCAAGGTCACCGTGAAGATGGAGTTCAGCGAGTTGCCGCCGAGCTCGTAAAAGTTGCTGTGGGGAGCCAAGGTCGCCCTCGTGGAGCGCCCAATCACCCCGCCCACAGTCTCGAAGAGATCGCGAGCCGTGAGCTTAAGGTCCTCGGGAACTTGGGAGTAGTCAAAGTCCAGGACGATGCTAGAGTCGCCCTCGTTGTTATTGGCCGTCTCATAGGTCTTGAGTAGCGCCTGACGGTCCACCTTGCCGTTAACCAGGAGTGGGACATGCTCTAGAATCACCACCTGGGGCGTCATGTAGTCGGCTAGCTTATCCTTGAGGCGCGCCTCCATCTGCATCTCCGTCACCATGGGAGCGTCGTCGCGCAGCTTGACAAAGGCCAGGATGGCCTGATCCACCTGTCCGGCATGGTAGCACAGCACGATGGCCTTCTCCACAAGCGGCAGCTCAGCCACGTTCTTCTCCACCTCGGAGAGATCCACGCGATGGCCACGGATCTTAACCTGGGAGTCCGTGCGGCCCTCGTACATAATGCTGCCGTTCTTCAGGGATCCGTAGTCTCCGGTGCGATACAACCGGGCGTATTCTGGGAAGGAATATATCGTTGGGGTATGAAGAATACAGAATCAACTTGGATACACTTACTCTTCTCCACCGCCAGCGGATTCTCCAGGAACCGCTCTGGATCACGTCCATTGACATAGCCAGCGGCCAAGTTAAGTCCCGAAGCAAAGATCTCCCCGATCTCGCCGTTCTTCACGGGACGATAGTCGGCATCTAGCAGATACACCACAGTGTTGGACACGGGAATGCCTAAAAGAACAAAGGTCAAGGCTTAGCTGGAACAGTGGGAGCTGGGGATCAGGGGGTAATCTCACCGATGGGCACATTGTCGTACAGGCTGAGCTGCTTCTTGCTCTCGCAGGCAAAGTAGGTGACATCGCCCATTACCTCCGTGGAGCCGTAGAAGTTGTACAGCCGGTGCACGCCCTCGTCAAAGTAATCGAAGAAGCTGCTGGCCAGGGACACCGATAGGGGTTCGCCAGAGCACACCCAGATCTGGAGGTTGTACAGCAGCTTCTGTGCTGCTCCGCCGCCCTCCATCTTGAGGTACATCAGCATCGAACGCAGAAGCGTGGGCACCAGCACCAAGCGCCTGATCTTGTAACGCTCCAGCAGGGCCACCAGCCGCTGGGGATCCTTGGTCACGGTCTTGGGTACCACGAGGATGGCCAAGCCGCACATCAGCGGGCCCCAGAGCTCGGCTATCGAGTCCACGAAGGTCAGGGCCGTCTTAAAGACGCTCACTGCTTCGTTGGTCGTGTACGGAAAGGTTGCCCACTGCCACTGGAGGCGATTCAGGATGCTCTCATGCGGCAAGCGCACGCCCTTGGGCACTCCCGTGCTCCCCGAGGTGTAGAGCACGATGGCGATGTGGTCGTTGCCGCCGCGCAGCATCTCCTCCGAGAGCAGATTGGAGCCGGGCAGCTGAATGGACTTGGCGTACAGCTCCGTGGCGGAAAGCGTGGGTGTGCCCTGGAAGCGGCCAGCATCGATGTCGTCATCGCGAACCACCAGTGTGGGCTTCGCCTCCAGCAGGATGTGGTGGATGCGGTTCGCTGGGAAGCTGGGATCGATGGGCAGGTAGGCACCACCGGCCTTCCAGATGGCCAAGAGTGTGGTGACCAGTCCCTCCGACGGCTGCATGCACACGGCCACGATGAAGTCCCCGTCGCTGTTGGGCTGCAAAAAGCGACCATGGGTCTCCGCCACCAGGAGACGGGCTGCCCGATTGGCCCGCTCGTTCATCTGGCGGTAGCTGCTCTGACTGGGCGCCATTCCGTGCCCCGGTCCCTCCGGCTGATAAATTAGAGCCACCTTGTCGGCATGCCTCAGCTGCTGCTCCTCGAAGATGCGGTGCAGAGCTCTGGGCACAAAGTCCTGTTGCAGGCCCTTGACAATCGACAACTGTGGCAGGGAACCCATCTTGCAATTGAGTTACCTGCAGTAAAAGCAAACACAAAACATGGTAATTAACTAATTAACATGGTAATGGGACATTATCACTCAGAGATTCCCTAGGTTACATCACTTTCAACGGGTTGTAGCTGTAGCAATTAAGTCCATTCATACATGCATATTTATAGAACTTTGTGTTAATGGAGCGCACTCGCAGGCAACAATTGTAATGAAAGAATATTATAAATGGGATAAATATGAGCTTGAGTGTTCCGAGTTCCATTTGATTTAATTTTTAATCAATCAGAATTAACCATCTATCCTGATATGATTTTAGTTAATAAGAATTCCACAAGAAATTATATAAATCTATTAATAATTTTTGTGTACATTTGGAGGCATGTTTTCTAACCATGTACAAGTTAAAGGCTTCGTTAAGTAACACTTTAGACATAAGACTATATATTTTGGTTATATATGTGGTTTATATGTGTTTATTTCTAATTAAACTTATTTCTTTAAGCTTACATTTAATTTTAAAACCAAGTTCTAGTTCGATTGGCATCTTAATGCTAGCCCGCTGGCATGTCAAGTCAAATTATTGCGACATTTTTATCGCTACGCTTAGCACCATAACCAATTTATCATACTTTCATATCTGGTTTGTTCCATTGCAGGCTGGAATCCAATCCAATCCATCTCTCAGCTGAATATTATATAATTCATTAGCATAGCCACCTGTTGGGTGACACACACTAATTAGTGTCAGCTTAATCTATGTGGGCATATATAGTACTATTTATACTATAGTTCTGGTCTTTTCCGGACATTTGTGTTACAAGTTCTGGTACATTAATGGGGTTGTATTGGGTGTGCGGGTTTTGTTCCAACAATATATTTTATATAGCGTTTTTGCCTGATTAAAATTAGCATCAGGTTTTCCCTAATATCGTGTTCTAAATCTCCAATTGAAGGAATTCTCGCAGTTGAAGTTGGCTCGGTCGTTGGACTTGGCTGGCAGCCCAAAAGGCCGTTCGGAATGCGGCAAGTTAACTCGTTAATTGCATTAAATAATTCAATGGCCTGAGCCACCGGGCTGGCTCTGTCCCATTTGACGTACCGCCATAAAGCTGGCAGGCCCAAGATATCTGGAGGTCTTAAAGCTGCGCCAGCCTTATGCTCATGCTCGTTTAGTTCAATTGGCGTGTCATAAAACTCAGTTAAAATGTCATTGTGCCGGCAACTTCTGGTGTCCGAGACTATAATGTTTCTGCTGCTGTATCTGTATCTGATTCTGTTTGACTCCAATGTCAAGCAATTTAATCCAAAACATGAAGACAGGCGACTGCCGTCTAGAGGCTCAAGAACGGCAATTACCTGTACCCCTGGCCTTAGCTAATGTTAATCTCCGATTTGGTTTTACAATTGGCTTTGATGTGAGAACTCATTAAAAAGAGACTCCGGATCTGGGAAGCAGGAAAGGAAAGCAAGGTGGCGGCTGGTCAGGAAGCTTCTTGGGCCAGTGCCCAATGAATTATTAATGTGGTTCCGCTTCTTCTCCAGCGAAAGAGGAAACACTGGACATGGTGGGCCTGAAGGTGGCCAGGCTGGCTGGCTGGCTGGCTTTCTGACTGGCTGGTGGAAGCCAAGCAGTTGTAATTGTGGCAACTGCTAAGCTGCAAACAAGTTTTTACCTTAATTGCGCAACACCGCAATTCTCTGTTGGCCCAGTCTTGTCTTCTGGTTCTGGTTCTTGTTTTCGGACTTGCTTGGTTCTGATTCCCCGCTTGGCATACATTTTTCGGCGGTCGAGCAATTTACAGCGCTTACGGGGCGTATACGTAACGAATTCAAGGCTGGGCAGAGAACATTTCCCAAGCGCCCATTACGTATGCGCCGTGTGAGTCCAATTAGTTTGTTCACTTGCATACACAACCTGTGCTATGTTTGCCGACTGGCGACTACATATCTGGAAGCAGCATATAGTGCGAGTGCGAGTATATACTTATATCATATCTGCATACAATGCCGCCGCCGTGTTCTCCATCTGCGTCTGCGCCAGGCCATTGTCTTGGAGTTGGCATAGAGTGCATTCTTGGCCCCCTGCGGCTCTTAGCATTTCACATCATCGATTTAATTCATCCAACGACAGCGACAGCGACTTCTGTTCACCTTCGCTGCCTCCGTTGATGAGGTGAAATCCATGCGGCTGATTTAATGTTATTGCCGTTGCCCCTGTTGCCATTAAGCACCACAAAAAAAAAAAAAAGCTAGCCAGCAGCAGCAGCAGCAAGGCGATTGAAAAGCATTTAAGACCCGACACACTGAGCAGAGTACGAGCACTGCCTTTAATTTTCCGCTCAAGGTTTCGCTGGTGTTAGATTGTTTGCAGTGTTTGCAGTGGGTTCTGAGGCGCTGAGGCTTTTGGAAAATCGTTCCATAATTACCAAGCTGCCATGTAATTTGTAATTTACATAATTATTGGCTGCGTTTCGGCCGGGTTGAATGACTGTTTGGTAGCAGCAGCAGCAGTGGTGTGTTGGCGCACTCGCCAGATCAACAACATTGCCTAAGGTCGCCGCTCCGATTATCTAGTATCTCGTGTCGCTCAAATGTTTCCGTCGGTGGCGATTCCAAAGTGTGTGGCTAATTAATTTGTTACTGTCGAACCGTCGTCTCGCCGTGGGAGGTGGTTACGAGTCTGTTCCCTCTGATAAAGTCCCAGCTTGGTTCTTTTATTATCTGTATTAGGCTCTTTTTTCCTGCCTGATTTGCTTAATTGAGTAAAGAGCGCCTAATTTAAGCCATGGCAGAGGGTCTGCTGCATCTGCACGGTGCTCTGGGGTCGTCCCCGGCGAGTGAGTGATCTGTGTGGGGTTTTTTTTCCCGCAACCAATGTTGTTTTTCCACAGTATTTCCGATTGTGAGTCAATTGGATGAGTAGTCGGTAGTCAGTAGTCAGTAGTGGCAGGGCAGTTGAAAAAAAAACCACACAAGAACACGCAAATAACGATCTCTGCACGGCGCCGAGTCTTGCGTCAATCCGAGAATCGCTTGACCAGCTCATTAAGCAAATGCAAATCTAACATTAACATCCATAAAACCCACTTGTAATGCATATGTGTACGACACACACTTAGCACGTACTTAACATAATTAATAGGCGATCAGCCAATGACTCAATTGCAATTATAAATCCATCACCACGAGCGGGCCACCGTTCGCAAGTACGTATACGCCGTGGTGACCGCCGTTAATAGTTAGTTCGCAAATGTGTAGCAGCGATTAGTTAAGCACGCCAAGACAAATTAAATGTCAATTGCGGGATACTTATGCTAACGCTCATTATCATTATGTCGATGGACAAGCACTTGGCCAAGAGCCAGGTGCTAAATGCTGGGTAAACAACTGCAACTGAAGACTTCTATCTGTAATTTTGCTCAGAGCTGCCTTAATTGAGTTCTCCCTTCGGGCTGTCCCGCCTTGAATTCTGTTTGCCTTTTACATTTCGAGTGCATTCACAACTAATGAGCCGTTCTGAGCAAATCAAGTTTCCTTTTTATTTTAAGCTTTTCGCTCACTTCCTCGAATTGTGGCGATTTTTTCACGAAACGGGTTACGCAAGGCGTTCTGGTTTGCTCCCAGAATGTCATCCGCGAGCACTTTAAAATACATAAATATGCAAATTGTTGTCACTTTTTTGGAACAACAGAAACCTCGATTGCCAGTACTTAAAATCAAACAATCCTGCATAAAAATGTACTTTTTGAACATTATTCTTAATTAAACTTGATTATTTTTGATCGCAACCTTAGCAAAAAATGAAGTTCTTTATAGATTGAAGCGAGGTGAAAACAGTTTTGTAAAATCCATTATTTTTGCTTAAACTAATTGCACTTTTTGTGGTCTTCTTTTTATGTAATATTTCTCGGCTTAATGAATTTTACGAGTTGTTTTTGCTGTCGGAAATGATGTAATTTATCGTAAAACACCGAGGTACTAAAATTACGCGAGAATTATTTCATTAACGACTGCCAAACATGCATGCCACCTCAATTAGCATAAAATAGTTTCGGAAAATTTTCATAAATACTCGATAATCACGTATACGTACCTATTAAGATAATTTGGATTTCTGTCACTTGATAATTTGAACAGTCTTGGGTTGCTCTTTCAAATCTCTTTAGCTGCGGCCGCTTCACACTGAGCACGTTTCAATGTCCTTTCTCGCGGACAAGGGGAGTCTACCAGTTCGAAAAGAGTTCCTTTTTGGTCACTTCACTTGCGTTTCACTCTGGATCCAGGCTGAGATTGGGGCCCGAAAAAAACTAGCAACGCACACTGGCAACTGGCAACTCGTAACTGGCAACTAAACGTGCTATGTACTTGTAAACGGTGCTCGCAGACTAATCAGAATCCCAGCACCCGACTAACTTATATATCCGACCGATTCGATCCGATTCGCAGTCTCTGCCGCTGCCCCGGCGGACTGCGCAGTCGCGGCATACAGCCCGGTGAAGAATGGCGGAGCAGAGCGCCGCGCCGGCAGAGGCCAGCAGAATGACAAAAAGAAAAAAACCAGTTCCTACTCTTACAATCCGCTGCAATTATTGCTCGGAGCATATGTGGACGTTGGATGGTGGATACTGGATGCTGGAGGCTTAGAATTTCGTTTAGTTTGGTCTGCGGGGCTGGCGCCCTGTGACGTAGGAAATGGAATGAAATTCCTGGCAGTCCCCGTTCCCTCACTCTCGCTAATTGGCAGGCAAAACACATAGTTCGGATTTGTTTTTTACCTAAGCTAGACACTTGGAAATCCCTCGCATGACGCAGACCAGATAGCGCGGTTCGATGAAAGTGGAATAACACTCTAGATTAAGCCCATATCGTAGAAAGCAGTATTTCAATTGATCTGTCCTTCGGGATAGGTTTTGTTATCCAAACTGTGACTGTTTCTACTTTGCCTAAGAGAGTTATTAAAGCAATTTAAATTTATAGTTAAATACAAATTTTGATAGATATATTAAAATTTCTGAGTAGTTAGAGTTTAGTTTACATATTTTAAATTATTTATTTCATTTCATAACTATATTTACATAAGCTTTTTTTAACCAAGTTTCCTTCTTTTTCTAAATACTAAATTCTCACTTAGCGAAATTCTAAATTCTAAATTCTCATAAAGCAAAAGCTGTAAAAACAAGAGCCCTTGAGTTACTGCAAAATAAAGCTCTAAAGGTTAATAACCTGGAATATTGCTGTAAAACACTCGGAAGATAACCAGGAATCGGGTTTAAACACTCGACAGGCTATAGGGAATTGATTTACAAGTATTTCTGTAAAATTCCTGCCAAATTCCACGTGGCCCTAACAAGAGTCACCCTTATAAATGCAAATATAAAAATAGTTTAAATAATTTTTTAATCATTTATATAATTACCAAAGCAGTTGGTAATGATTTGTATTTAGATACAGTAGGGAGACATGAGTAGTTATGAATTAAAATACTCGGATAGTTCCCATCACCGTCTGTTAATTTCTATCTATAAAAACATTATTATTTCTTAGGCTTGACTGTTAGTATTTTTACAGTTTTATTACCACGAAACCGAGTCTTAATTTTTATATTATACAAACTCCTCTTTTTTATTACAAAATAGTCGAACTTACGACTGGCCATGCTTGAGACTCTGTCTAAGATTAATTGCGATTTATGGCATTTAGCCTGCGATTTAATTCACTGCTTCGAATCGTGCGAAAGTAAAAACGTAATTAAAAATGGAATTATAAATAAGAACTGATCATCAGCATTAGAGAAACTGCAATTTGTAGATCGGAGCTGTAGCTGTCATAGAAATGTACATACTCGATGTGAGAGGGATATTGATACATGCCAGCAGTCATGTTGTGCTGCCGATTATGGAGTCAGTGTGAAAATTTGCAGTTGAGGCGCCTGTCCCCCCTGACTTTTAAATCAATCATTACTCCATAAGTATCCACTGCTTACGAATGCATTCAGGCGCCTGGAAAGCTTGGACATCACAAGTACGGCAGTACATTCATTGTTTGCAGTATCAAGGTTAATCAGTTAAATGATTAAACGCTTAAAGAGAGCCCCAACGCATTAGAATGTTGTTTAGGAATCCAAAAATCGACAATTAATTAGCATATCATGGGTGTTCCGTGCCAGAACAGATCCCAAATGTGATGCGGGTGAAGTTTTTGAGAGTATTTAAATAATTGCTGATCAATTACTTGCATTCACTGGATCATTCAATTGATTTTTAATGAAAGAATATAAGACAGCTAGTCTGGAATTACCTTTCAATCAAAATTTATGATTGCAAGAATTGCTTGAGAGCCACTTCCATTTTAATAGCATAAATCAACTAATTTATTTAGCGATCAACTATGTAAATACTTCAAGTGGCTACTATATAATTTTCTACGCGATTCTTATCGTAACTAAAGCAGCATTAATATATATATAAGCTGTTATAATAAAAATAATTGGCGGCAGCTGATTGACCATAAAAAAGCACCGATTTTCCTACACATTGCAATCGTTCCATATAAAGTACTAACTTCCTTCTTTCAATTACCTTATTTACTAATTAAATGTTTTGTATTTAACGCACATGTTCCGAATAAAAAGCGCATTTCGGGGGCTTTTTTCGTAGCTTGAAACAAAAGGATTCACAGGGAGATTTGGGTCACAGCACACATTAAATGCAGTTTAATGGGAATTTGGTTACGTGATTCACTCCTGCAAAATGTTACGACATCGGCCTGCGGCTGGTGCTTAAAAAGTGATCAGCAAGAACTGTTAATTAACCGATTACCGACCGATCTAATTGAATTCTATAAATGCGAATGAAACGAAGTGAAGGTGTGCCCAATATCAGCTTCGAACCAATTAAGATTAGCCCGCAGCTCTCCGTTTCGACCGTATCTGTATCTGTATCTGTATCCGTGGGATGCCAAGATTCGTATCTCAGCTTACTTCACACCCGAGTCACGTTTCCAGATCGCAACGTCAGCGGCCGTGAGGAGGCACCTTTGGAACCGGCTGCTTGTCGGCTGGCATCGCATCCGGACTTCCCCAAAAAGAAAGTGTGACGCATCCGTCAGCCGCGTTCGTTCGTTGGACAGTTCTACGAAACTGCCTCCGTAGTCGGCTACAATGCTCTCATTTGTTTTTGTCGATTCGCGCGATTTAAGCTGTTTACGGCACGATTGTGACGATATTATGCTGCGGATATTGTACACTGAAAAAAATACTAGCCCATGAACTTAGGTCAATAAATAATGGTTTAACTAAATAAAATAAATATGCTAATAAATAATTAATCTGTATTTCTACTCTCTTAAATTATAACGGCTTTGCATACTTTTAAAAATGCTTTTAATTATATATTTAGATACTTAAACAATCCTTAAATATGTATACATTCCGTTACTTAAGTATTTTAAAACACAAATAATTTGTTTAATAAATTTAATTTTCATTTTCCAAAGTGTACTGTTGCAGGGGGTTGTCCAACTCGTTTTCGCCCCGACAAGTATTTCCCTAAACAAAACAAGTCGACGCGGAGCGGGACAATTTACTGTTAACAGCTGCTGGCGAACGGACAGGCGGCAGGCGGACAGCCGGCTGTCGAATCTAACAATTGGACGGCGCTGATTGCTTTCGCATTCGGCTGATCGATGTTGTTCTTTTGATGTCGACATTGTTGTGATCTGTGCGATTTGGCGTTTTTCGATTAGGTCCGCCTGTTGCGCATTCGCCGTGTTGGTCATGACAATGACAGCGACGCTTTGCGCGGACATGCGTGCCGCAATCATAACCATCTCAATCGCGGGCGAACGTGTCAAGTGCCCGGCGGGTAATTACTTGCAAGAATCTGGCCACTGCGCGCACGGAAGTACCGAGTCTGGCCGGGCACTTCCCCACAGCCGGGCCAGGCGCGTCAGCCGGACAGCTGGGCCAATTCAAATTGAATTATGCGGCCAATTAAACTATCATTAGAGCAGCAGGCCAGCAATCTGGTCATATTAGCGCATAGGCGTGGCATCGGAGACGGGCCACTTGACCATGTTAAATGCAAATGTCGCCCGATGTTAATGAGGTGATTGTAATAAGCAAATCGATATTCCACTGTAAAGTAACCTATTAAAAACACCTGAGATCTCGGAGACCTGCCATATTTCAAACAAATCCAGCTATGATTATATCAAGTGATAAATAAAATTAATTAATAATAATGTAATAGTATTTTCGCATCGCTAATAAATAATATTACATGATCATTTTCCTCAAGTGGCCTATTTTTAATAGCCTCTACGTTGTGTACATTTAAGAGAATCTTTTGATGAAATTAATAAAGCTTCTACTATATATAATAATAAGTCCCTTCACTCTTCCAAGTAATTAGTATAATTAGCCTCCTATGACAATGTTTCTAAAGTTGACTACGTCAACAGCTCCTTACCTTAACTACTGTGGCTAAATTGCTTTTCTGCGGAACCTAATTTGGCTATTATTAGCCTCTGCACTTAAAAATTTGTCCCCATGCATTACTCACATGGAAACCCATATTTAAACCATATCATAAATCGTTGATTGGGGGTTCCGAGGAATTTCTAATAGGCGAGTAAGAGAGGTTTATTAATATTGATAAGATTGGGCGCACGCCAGCTCCGCTTTCATGGTGATTAGCGGTAGCAAACATGTTCCTATAAAATACACTTCTTCCGAAAATTTAAACCTTTAGATTAGAGGTAATGACACTAAATGTATTTAATTCAAAATCACCGTGAAAATGGAAAGTTCAATCGAGGTTATAAAGGGTTAGCTCTAATCCGTACCCCAATCATTCATATGTCAAACAGCAGAAGAAATGGCCACAAGTCTGATCCTATTGCTTATATTTAACGTTGCCTTTGGCAGTGTTCAAATTCTTGATCTGGGAAGCAAGGACATTACTGAGTATTATCGCTTGGCCAGAGTCTGTCATTTGTCAGAGGAGTTCTTCAACTATTATGAGAACATAACCCTGTCCGATGTGACACCAGACAACAGGCTGCCTTTGGCACCTGTTCATTCAAAACATCAATGCGGGAAGGACTCGCGTGAATACCTACTTTTCCGACTACGATGTTGTGAGTTACCTTGAAGCCCTTTAAGCCCTTTGTTATTAGATGCTGCGATTCTGGCAAGATTTTGGCTTTTCTGTGCTACTTGCCTATGTGATGCACATCCTTATCGAAGCCCCTTGTGGCGGCTTGAAAAGCCTCCTGCTGCCCAACCGAAGACCAGATCCCCAGCCGAAACTTCCCCCTGCTGAGGTCATCATTCCAGAGGTCACTCCAACAGCCTTGAAGAACTCAGAAGAGTTGGAGAATAAAAGCAGGGAACCTAAAGATTCTTCGAATGAGAATTCCAGACCAGTAGACAGTTAAAACTTTCTTCAGGAAGTAAATGTAATTTTCAATATTGAACCAATCAAGACATAAAATCAGATCTGAAATGAATTATGTGATCAATTACACTACCATTAAAGAAGCAGACTCATAAAGCTGGCTCTATATATTATTGGTGCGGCAGTGCGGCGGCAGGTCCAGTTATTGGAAAACTCGCCGTATGCAAATCAACTAATTGCAAAAATCAGATAACCAATATACACTTGCTATCAACTTTCCGGCTTGATAGCATCTACTTAATCATAGAAATATAAATAACACCTGAAAACCAGTGCCATGAGTGCGTTCAAACCACTAGACACCGCCAGATATGGAAGTGATTTGCAGTATTGTTATAACCGTGACTATAGAAGTACAATCGGTTTGTATTTGGGCCTTAGAAACTAGTTATCAAGAACAAGGACAAGGCCATTTCCGTTCTGCCAAAAATTTACCTATAATCGATTAAGTGCAAACTCCTGGGACAATAAATTTGCATTTAGTTTATTATTCTTAGAAATTTAAAATATATATAGAAGTGACCGAAAAAGTTCGTCCATAATATTAAGGTCTTCTTGCGAATGCCATTGAAAATCCCCCCCTCATAGTATGACACACAAAAGTTACGTGGAAAGATTTCAATCGAAATAATAAATAAGAACTAAAAGGCCTTTCGCAGAGTGCAGAGTCATAAAAATTGGACTAATCAAACGAGTCCATGTATTACTAATCCTTATCTTAAACGACTGCCAGACATCCAGTGGCTATGCTAGCGATCGGTTATAAAAGGGGTTGCTCTGCTCCAGATGGAAAACATTCGGTGGTTGAAGGTCCACAGCTATGGTAAGAATCACGGAAGTAGTGCTGCTCCTTTTTGGCCTGGCTCTGGCCAGCGCCGTCGGATTGGACTTGGACCTCAACCAAGGCCTCGAACTGGACGTTAAAGATTATCAGCGACTGAACAGGCTGCGGCATTTATCGGAGGAGTTCTTTAGCTTCTACCAGAACGTAACTCTAGAGGATTTGGTGCCCGAGACACGGCTACCCACCGCCCAGGATCTGCAATGCTATGCGCAGTTTGCCCAGCTCACCGCTGGATTGGTAAGCGGTGAGCTTTGGGCCTTTAAAAGTGAGTAGAGTGCTTTAAAGTTTCTGGAAATGGTGACTTGAATATGTTTTTTGTGCTCAGTGATTGATTCCTGGGGATCGATACCGGCTGGAATCCTCAAGGGTCATCTCAAGGATCTCGGGCACTACGACGAGTGCGTGGCTATTGAGCAGACCGTGGTCTCCAGCTACACCCTTCTGGGGAAGTACTGCCTAGCCCAGCTGCCGCTGCAGCAACTGCTGGGCAATGCCGGTGGCATATTGAGGATGATGAGTGTCCAGACAGCAGTCTGCTTTCCATCTGCCTGCTCGGCCACAAACATGGACACGCTGCTCCGTCGGGTCTTCCAGCAACTGATCGGACTGGAGCTGGGTGACAATGTGAATCTGGTCCGCGAGGGCACCTGCAAAACCGCGGAGAGAGAGGCCTACGATGGTGTTACCATTTTCACAATGTATGTATTGCTTACTTCCAATTTGCTTAAAATATTAATTCATTCTTTTTAAACAGTGTTTTACTGTCTGTACTTGGAGCCGTCGTAGCTCTGGCTACTTTTTATGATTATTTCATATGCGAGGATCAAAGTAAGTATGCAAAGTTTAAGCTAAAAAGGATATTTGTTTTTAATTCCCTGATTTTGTGTATTCTTTAGAAAAACTACCACCCGTTCTGAAAGTTTTCTCAGCCCGTGCCAACTCTCGTGCGCTTTTCCGAGTTAGCACAACATCTAATCCCAATGTGATCGAGTGTCTCCATGGAATTCGTGGCATGTCCTTGATCTGGGTATGCTACGGACATAACTACATCGTTGGCTTCACATCGCCCAACATCAACCTGTTTGATGTGTACACGGTGAGTGCATGAAATTATAATCCAATTCCTATGAGGGACTTATCCATTTTATACCCGTTTTCAGTGGGCCAAGACACCTTTCATGGAAGTCATCTTCGAGGGAGTGTTCGCTGTGGACACCTTCTTCTTTATCAGCGGTCTGCTTGTGGCCATGGTTCCCCTGCGAGCCATGGAGAGGTGAGTCTACTCCAGTCTTAGCCAGTTATTCCTATACCCAATACTTGTATCATTTTAGGGCCAAGGGAAAACTGAATATTCCACTGATGTATCTCCATCGCTATCTTCGCCTGACGCCCGTCGTGGCCATGTCCATCCTTATCTACCTGAAGGTGCTGCCCTTGGTGGGCGATGGGCCGCTGTTCGGCAAGTGGAACTTTGATAATTACGATAACTGCAACGACAACTGGTATTGGACCTTGCTTTACATTCAGAATTACGCGACTAACAAGGAAGTAAGAGGTTTTTAATCCTTATTAAAAAATCAAGTTAATTATAGTCTTTCTGAGCAGTGCCTGGTCCAGACCTGGTACCTGGCCATCGACATGCAGCTGTACATCATCGCCCCCATCCTGCTGATCGTTGTGTACAAGTGGGGCAAGAAGGGAGCTGCTTTGGTGCTTCTCCTAATGCTAAGTCTGGCCGCTTACCTCTTCAGCATTATGGTGATCAATAACTACTCACTGTAAGACTTCCTGCAACGGTTTCAAAACGATTTTGACTTAGTTAAATAATTTCATTTATATAGGATAAACATGAGCGCTGACGGTGAAGGCACCGACCTGTCGCACTACACACACACCAGGGCCTCGGGCTGGTTGGTTGGCTTCTTGTTTGGTTACTTCCTGCACTCGATCCGGGGAAAGTCCATCAAGTTAAACCGTCCTACCGTATGGGTGGGATGGATCACCAGTCTGGCCCTGCTGTTCACCTGCATCTTTGCCATGTATCCTTACGGCATGGGAAAAAGCAAGACGGTGCCTAGTCTGAACGAAGCCTTCTACGTGTCCCTCTCCAGGATCGCCTGGCCACTGGGCTTGAGTTGGGTGGTCTTTGCCTGCATGCAGGGATACGGGGGGCTGGCCAACTCCTTCCTCACCTCGCCCCTGTGGCAGCCACTCTCGAAGTTGTCCTTCTGCGTCTACATGGGACATCTGTTCATACAGAACCTCAATGCAGGACGTACGCGTGTCAACACCTACTTTTCGGACTACGATATTGTAAGTAACCAATTGGAGATTTTTCAAAGATAGCCCCGTTGTAAGCCCTTCTTAATTGTCTTCCTCAGATGCTGCGTTTCTGGCAGGACTTTGGTTTCTCCCTGCTCTTTGCTTATATCCTGCACATTCTGATCGAAGCTCCTTGTGGGGGACTAGAGAGTCTGATTCTGCCGAACCGAAGACCAGCTCCCCAGCCGAAGCTCCAGCCTCCAGCTGAGGTGCCGCCAGAGACCTCTCAGTCTCCAGTTGATCTTGAGAAGCAGGTTCCAGAGCCAGTTGAACCTCCTCTAGATACTGAATCGGCATCAGCTCCTCCTTTGGAAAGCAAGATTGACCTGCAGACAAGCGAGGATGCGGAAGCCAAGGCGACATAACATTAAGGAAACTCATTGTACAAAGTTTATTTATACATATAACCTAAGAGTATGCTGTGAAAATAAAAACTTTTTGAAAATTTAAACAATTTGTTTAAGAAACATAGGAAATTTAATATCGATCGAATATATATCCACCTAGAAAAAGGGTGCCAATGATACTTTTTAATTTCTCGCAAACAGGAGAAGGTCCTGCAATTTCCAAAATATTTGTTAAAAAGTTTTTTATGTTGTGTTTTTTTTTCGGTCAATCTTTGAAATTATAGCGTTTATGTCAGGAGGTAATAAATAGTTATATGTAGAAAATGCGTACCAATCCATAAATAGGAAAGTTTAACAACAAACTTTCCCAAAACCCACGAGGGGCAGGCATGCAGACTCCTTCATACTTGTAGAGATCTTAACTCAAAGATCAGAGTGTATAAAGTGTGTTTTTATGTATGTGTAAAAAAATTTATACCAATCCATAAATAAAAAAATTTAACAACAAACTTTCCCAGATCCCACGAGGGGCAGGCATGCAGACTCCTTGACACTCGTGGAGATCATGACTCAGAGATCTGAGTGATTTAATTGGGTTTTTACCTGAACTTTAAAGTTTAGTGCTGTTTATATTAATAAAGTGTGATTAGGGTACTTAGCATAGAGAGTTCAAAACAATTCAGATTACAGCGAATTAATAAACTGGGAGAGGTTTCCTAGGTAAAGGACTGATTATCTGGCCTTTCAGTTCAGATAGACTCGCTAGTTTGAACGACCTCTCAGGAAATCTATATCTGATCAAGTTTCAAGAAGCCAAATAAAACGCTACCAGGTGCCTGATACTGCGCCGTCTAGGGCCCGGGAAGTCCAGCCGGCTATTATTTTGTTTTGATTGCTCTTTTTGGTTATTATTGCCCCGATAAGACCACGTTTCGGACATTTCTGCCAGTTCATATTGAGTTGGCTCAACAGTAGGTACAAGAAAATCCCATTTATTGTTTCCCAAAACCTGAGTCCGTCTTGATTAGATTGTAATTTGCTTTATATCAAAGTTTACGGATCCGAAATTCGTGCTGACGAATGGTTTAAAGGTTTTTAATCAGATCGAAGAGGTTTGAGCACGTGTGAAACTTTTCTTGATAATCGGCGACTGGGTCAAAGTACTTTTCGATGACGATCACTTTCATGGTAATTTAAAATCATGGAAACTACAGAGCTTATAACTAGTCTATTAAAAGTATTTAAAGAAAACAGCATTGAAAAGTTATTTATTTTATATTTATTTAAATATATAAAACATAGAATTTTTCTAACCCAAACCTATAGCTAGGAACTTTGTTTATTTACCAACAACTAGCTGGTAGTAAGCGGATATTACCATTTGTCATTTGGATTCCCATTTAATATTGTTGTGCTAAGCCTATTCATGCATTAAGGCGTTAGGTGACTAATGCCAGTATAAGATAAACAAGATGCATTTTTCCAGCTAGTCTAATATTCTTTAGAAACAGAAACGGAATGTTAATTATTATAAGCAAATTTGTTCAGAACTCAGTAATTCATTATGCCGCTAATAAAATAAAGAATGAGTTGAATCTCGAGTTGGTGCTATTGAAATTTGAATAGTATTTGATTCAGAAGAGGCCATCTCTTTAATCTATGCAATTAAGTAATTAAAAAATCTATATATAGAAATACAATGAAATTTAACAAAGAAATCTATATTTTGATAATAATATGATAATAAAGTTGAGTCATTTGGCAACCCTTTTGCTCTATTTTGAGTTAGTTACGCGCTACTAAACTACTGCACAAGGCACCTTGATAAGAGCTAGTGATTTATTAAAGGCAATTGCTGAAATTAATAAATTAACTTGATGACTCTTTATATTCAATACTGTAATCTGAATCTGGAACTGAAGAGCAGTAGCCTTATATGTATACAGGTTTTTTTTGGTTAATGAAATATCTCTGTATTAGTCATATATAACTTAGACATCGCTTACTTAATATGTTTAAAATAATATTTAATTTTAAAAATATATACATTTTCCACTATTTATGTGACATCATAGCTGCAATGAGTTATTATTAATTCTAATTAAAACAACACCCTGTATTGTTTACGATTGCAAGTCAGCTTTTACGCGCACTCCTCCATTCACCTTGCGCCACTCGCCCGCCCTCAGTAGTTCCCCGCCCGATACTACGCGCTCCTCCAATCTTAGCAATTTCCAATTGGCAAAGCACTTGGCTCCCATTCACAAAAGCCCGTCGAATGCTTTTCGCGCCAAAATGACTAGCGACTGGCGGAGGAGGCGGAGGGGAAGCCGAGTGGCAAAGCTCTCGACTAGCTTGGATCCGAGGGAGCTTCGGCGGTGCTGCCAAGCCGAGGAGCTTTGCCAACGAACGCGAGCAGTTGTTTTGGCCGTGCCGGCAAACACGGCGTATGAAAATTGTTTGCTAGAAAACCGCTCTGTTAGTCTTTTGGAAAACTTGCCGTCGAGCGGTTGGCCGGATCGTGCGGCCTGCAGAGAAAGCGCACGAAAGTTAGTTTCTGGAATCGAAATTTGGGAAATAGAATCTGGCGACAGGTGCACCTCTCTCGGTATATGCCACAGTTCCAATTTTCTCGTCTTTGTGGCTGATTTTCCACCGGCGGCGGCCTGCACTTTGCGGCTGCCATTAATGTCAACGCCGTTGTCAGCTGGCTGCGGTTGTCGTCGGCGTCGCGTTAATGCTTTTAATTACATGCAAAACATAAAAAAAGCGCACTGCGTTAAGTGTTGCCGTGAAGTTTGACATCGGAAATTAATGCACTCGCCGCCACCGCCGCATGCACTGCGCGGGCAGACGGAACAGTTCCTCCACAGCCACACACTCACTCGATCCCCCGATCCCGGCCGGCATTTCACCCAGATCTTGGGTATTCCGCCGGCTTTTTGTCGTTGGTAAGTCTACACATGCGGTGTGTGTAAACAAAGTGAAGGTGTTTCTGATAATGTTACTGAGTTTAACTCGTATAAGTTGTGCTTTGTACTGCTCTTTATAATTTGAACCGTAAACTGGGCCAAACACGTGTAAAAGAGTTTTCTATATTTTTCTGGATCATGTTCCTTTAATTAGATTAATTTAGAGTTATAGCCAGTATTTGTTAATCCCACCTCTGTCATGCTAACATGTGATCGGATAATTGAAAGCAAACGTGATTATTCTAGCCACATTAGCATACGCGTTTCAATGGTTCTCCGTATGACTCTCCATTGAACTGTGCTCACGCATCGTTATTAATAATGTTTATTTTGCTGATAATATTGATTTCAAAATATAAACATTGACAAATTAATGCCACTACTCAGCCTGAGCCTGCGCGATTGCCCAGTCATCGTCATTATTCCGATGATCAAGATCATCGTCATCATCATCTCAAGTGGCGGCTTGAGACCACACTCGAAAAGTGTGGCGAGGCGCGAGCTTCTTGAATCCCAAACGGATTCCCTTTCTCGAGCCTTATCATATCGTGACCTCGCGAGAAGCTCTCCAGCTCCCCGGCGATGTCACAGAATTTTGTAGCTCATTTTAACCGCTCACGTTCGAATACTCCAGGCCGGTCCAAAAATACCCCGAATAAGTTGTATAAATATGGGTTTTTATTTGCTTAAGAACACATTTCCAACACCTCATCACCCAGCGTCCATCACCCATTGCCTATCGCCCACCGCCCATCGACGGCTCATTAAATAAATGCAACATCTGTTGGCGCTCTTCGGGGCCTTTTGTTTACAATCCGCATTGCCGCTCAAATTTAACGCCAAACATATTTAATACGCACACCCAGGTCGACTTAGCCGGGCTCAGTTCTGCTTGTTTATAATTTTTGGCAGTCGACTCTTTAGCATTCTACGTCATACGTGGACTCATGCACCCGAGCCCCTTTTCTCTTAAACGTATACACAGGAAAAAATATGCTTCATTTATGACGATTGTTAAATTAAAAGTAACATATTTGTGTCCCATGAGGGCCACACATCGTAAAAGGTTTATTACTGAAAAGAGTGATTTTGATAATTCTTAGATAAACGTGTTTTATGTATTATAAAGTTTTAAAAAACATCACTGGGAGAAAAGTTTATACAAAAATGTCAAAAAAAAACATTAAATTTTTTAATATTTAAATTTAAAACGCCAATTTTTAAATCTTTTAAATAATAGCAAAGCAAAGCATTCCTAATTGAAATTAATGCTTTTTCGGCTAAGTTATGATCAATTTTCGTGCACACAGAAAAAACAAACCGACCCAAGAACGGGTGTTCTTGATTTTGTTTCCATTTAACTCAGTGAGAGAGAGGGAGATAGACTGATATTTTGATTGTAACAAAAATCTATATCTGTCTTCCTCTCTCTCACTGAGGCAAATGGAAACGAAATCAAGAACACACGTTCTTGGGTCGGGTTTTTTTTTCTGTGCATGGATATATAATTGCGGCTTCCCAAAATGAGTTTCCTTTCTTGTTTTCAATATTATTTTCAATTTTAAATATTTCTCCATCAAATTGATTTGCCCCAAAACTGGTTTTCCCAGTGCATCGTTTACAGACCAGCGAACTGGGGGCAAATCGGATAAGAGACCGCGCGAGCGGCATAAGAAATATGAAAATTTATTGCGTATACGCCACAGAGGCCGGCATTTCATTTCAAGAATTTTCCGCCTGCATCACAAGTTGATTGGGCTTTGCTATTTTGGTCAGTTGGCCGGAGACAGAGCAAGAGGCCCGGTTCCAAATCAAATGTCTTTATTTATACGAGTATGAATTGTGATTTATGCGCTCGTCTTTCATGTTGCCATTTTTTTTTTATCTCTATGCTCCTCCCTCCTCCCCGTTGGCAGCGTCTCACTTTTTACGCCTTGCTCTGCCTAATTACGCTGGAAAGAAAAGCAAACCGAACTGGGGAAAAAAAACTAAAACAAAAAAAAATAAAAGGAAAAGTATGCGGTCAAACACGTCCATGGAGCTGTCCATCGGAATCGGGGAGATGAGGGGCAAATTAAGTCAGTCCATCCAGCCTGTCCGTTTGATTTGCCAGACGCGTGTGTGGCGCCTTTCGATTTTTCGAATTTTAGGCTGTTTTGACTTTAGTTTCGTTGCTTTTTTTGGGGCAATCGCGATCGCGTTTGCAATCGCAGGGACGCCGCCGGAATAAGAAATGCCCGCAACTTTTGTCACAAGCTGATTCACAGCCATAATAAACAGTCAGCCAGCGGCATTCTCAGCGTGAATTTCTTTTCAAAATTTAGCTCAGACGTCGTCGCCCGCAATGCAAATAAAAGGTGGGCCATCCTGGGTTGGGCTGCCTTTTCTTTATTTTCCCTATGCAACGTTTGTTTAACCCAAAAAACGAAACTATTGATGATTATTGTCGATATAGTTTTAATGTCTGCGTCGTATTTATTTTGTTAAAATTCTTACTTTTACTTTTTTGTGCGTGCGCTAATTCATTTTTATGGGCCAATTTTCGATTGAACATTGGCGAGTGGGTTTTCGTTATGCCAGGAAAAATAAACAACGCGGCAATGTGAAAATGAGCTCAGCGATTAGGTTTAACGATTATGAATTGTTCAGAGGGCACGTGCCGGGTCACGGCAAGGGGGTGAACTAATGCGTGTTTAATTTACTGCCAACGCAGTTACTGTACACCAAGGAGTAAATCAGAACACACTTAAAGATTTTAGTCTTTAAACGCGAAATATATACGGAATTAGCTGAGTCAGAGGAACTAAGGAGTCCTTGAATGACATCATTTTCTTAAGAATCGTTAATTTTCAACATAAAACCTTGAAAGAAATAAAGAGCAAAACAAAGGTTTATAAGCTGACAGCTTTTTACCTTATTTTTATTAGTCTTTTAAAGCCGATTTCTCTCTGTGCATATGCTCGAGTCCTGCAACTGGCAATGAGGAAGCGATGCCTGTTAATTGTCCTGCCTGTTGTCGCAGACTCGGACGTAATTCGATTAATCCATAACACTTCCTCCCCTGTGACTGAAGTCAAATGTAATTACCAAACTCACTCCCCGAACAAAGGCCGGGAACAATAGCAAATTATTGTATAATCATTATCGGCAAGAAAAACTCTGCTGAAAGGAGGAGCAAAGGCTCAAACTCCTCAGCAATTTCCCATTCTTTGTAACCACAGACTGTTTACATTTCAGCCTCTTGACTGCTGACTAAGAGCCACGGCCATCACTTCTGGCTTTCTAGGCGGGGACTCGGTTTCGGGTATGAGTCTGAGTAATTCATTAGAGGTATATTGTGCCGGGGAATTTGCATAATTATGCAATCAGTTTTGGCACACTTACACATTAGAGGCAGACACGACTGATAAACAACGCAGCGCTGCCGAGCCAAGTTTTTGAGCCACTCCTGAAAGGCCGAAAGACACACGGCGCAGACAGGGACTAGACCCAATTTGATTAGCACGCGCATACGGAATGAAGGACGACCATGGGTGGGTGGTGGCAGCTTCTCCCTCCACACTCCGCCTTCCTGCTGCTCCCTGACTGCGCCGTACGTGGGCGCTTAATCATCGCCTTGTGAGAACTTTTGTTTTCTTGCCGCTGAAGCTTAATTAGAAGTCAAATGTTTGCCGGCTGGCAAGGTCGTTTCCGTGCGTTCTCCCAACGTTTTTTACGCTCCGCGGCATATGTCTCTCTGGCACTGGCTCTCTTATTGGCCATTTGTATGCCTGGGAGTCATGACTCCGGGATCAGGCAACAAATGGGTTATTAAGTCTGTGCGCCCTCCAGATAAATGATACCAGGAAGCGTTGAAAGCCTTCAATGGGAAAAGTTTATTTGGAGAGAAATGATGGAGGAGTTGACACCCGACCCGACGTCACCCTCGTCAACCCGTTCCTCCCGAGAGAGCCTAATGGATAATGGAGGTGGAAGAATCAAGAAGTGAGCCAGCGAACGCCTCATTTGTCATGCAAAGTGCCATATGGCCCCTTGGAAAATATGCTCCCATCATTAAGTTCTATTTATATTCAGCTACGCTTAACTAAACAATTAGAGCTCCCAGCCTATTCTCGGGAAGTAACTCTCTTGGTCGATTGGCTAATTAAATAACAATTGTTTTGGTACCTGATTCGTACATGTATATACACCTGCTGGCCACAATTTGTATAATTCAAGCATACACATATATTTATAGCTCTTTTGTTCATGTCTATTGATTGGGGTAATTAAACCGATGAGGCTTCTACCCTTGCTTCTATCAAAAATCAATTGAAGGCCACAAATAATGCCTGCTAAATGCTGGCAGGGAATGGAAAATAACAAGAAGAACGCTTCGCATGAGCAGGAAAGAGAAGTGAAAATCCAAAGGCAAACATCTTTAAGTAAACTGCTTCTCCATTTTTCACGCCATTCCTGCACATATAAATTTATGCATGCCTATTTTCTACGAGCAGTTTAGATTATAACCCGCTCTTGCCCAAATTCAGTGCCAGTGCCGGTCCCCATCCTAATCCCAATCCCTGACAAATGAGCCACACGCCGGGTAACAACTTTCTTCATCATTACTCTCAAATTGTTTCTGGGCGCATCGTCGTCATTGAAAAACTGTGAGCACCCACGCAATCCTCGGGACCGGTTCCATCATCATCCCCGACTCCCACATAAGCGCGCCCGTTTGGCCACTTGTTCCGCACTTTGGTGCCATTTCCGGATTCATCTTCGTCTTGGCCTGGACTGGGTTCGGTCCGGACTCAGCCCGGATCAGGGCTCCCCTTCACATTTATTTCTGACACACGCTCAGCTGCCGCTCTGGCTGTTCTGGTTTATATTTTTGGCTCTGCGCTGGCAGTTTCATTTGCAATTCTAATTGCCGGCGGTGGAGAGCAGCAGAGTCCCCTTAATTGGAAGCCAAACAAAAACCGGCTTAAATGCTTCTGAAATCGGAGTGACAATCGCATATCCAGGGGAAACAATATTAGGAAGTACTCTTTGTCATGGTAAAAATAGGATCAATAAGGGTTTCGATTGGGGTTCAATATTCCCTTACATATATATAAATATTTATATATACTTGCTATCCCCAGATATCCTTTTTTATTACATTTTGACTACATTTAAGTGAACTTTATTGCAGCTTTCAATCAGAAGCTCATATTAATATCGAAAATGACGTTTATCGCCCAGATCGCTTAAATATGAACTTGTTTTTCTCGTTCCCTTATTGATAAATAAAAGGGAAGTGAATAACCCCCCTTTGATTATTTGTTATTTGTTGAAATAAATGCTCACTGGAAGCCTGATGTCTTGATGCAATCCTTCCTGTTTGACCCCACATTTATTTAAGTCCCAACCCATTAGGGATCGGCATATATTTCATCAGCCATTATCGTTATGCTGAGGGTTATTCAGAAAGGGAACTTTGTTGTTTCCGCTGAGATCAAGAATTTATTGTCCTCACACTTTGTCGGAGGCATTCCAAATTTAGTGACCGGCCAGCTGGTTTTTAAGACTTCGCTCGGCTGATTGCGAACGCTCCGATGTTTCGTCATGCAATCTGCAGCGGATAGATCCAGACTGACAGAGCGTTTAATTTACTGATAAATATTTTTATTCCACAATAAATACATTTTTCATTACGCACTTGGCCAACTCGTGGCCGTGGGGGCAAAAGCCATAAAAACATGGCCAAAAACCAGCAGCCGTGCTCGCGTCCATTTCCATTTGTGTCCTGCGGTCATTATAATGTTGTGTTTGCATATTAAGACACCGGATGGCGGGGTGGTTTTGGTGGTGGTGCTGCTGCTTCTTCTGGGATCCAAAGGTCACTGAACTCGCGCTCGTAAAACGATTGGCATGGGCAAAAAGTGAAAGTCAGCCACGGTGGCCAGCAGCGGTTAACTATGCAGGCAGCTCGTAAAAATTGCAGCCAATAAAAGGCGACAATTGCCGGCACTTGGCCGAGGTCCCACCACTAACCACTTGGCACTCGACTCGACACTCGACTCAACACTCTTGGCTCAGATCATTGTCTGCGGACTTATCGCTCATCGGCCATCCGCGGTGGCTCAGCTTAATGCAGTTTTAAATCTCCCGCCGCACTTAAAGACACACGCCCTCATTAGACGCTGACAGGTCGTGGCAAGTGAATGAGAGTCCTTGCCACCATCCGTCACTCTTCGAGGACTCCGCGTGAATTATCCCCCCAGCTGACGTCAGCAACTGCCACGCCTTCTCGGAGGGGGCGGCAGTGTCACGATGACAAATTAAGTGAAACACCAAAGGAGTGCAGCCATGGGAATGCGGAATGTGGAATGTCTTATGTCGAATCCTTGGTGGGGAAACGCCCAAGTTTGCTTAACAGCCACTTGGCCGCTTCACGCTTCACGGCAGGATGCGAGTTAGGGCCAAGTTAACGATGCGGGGCCACGCACCGCTCAATAATGCCCCAGCGGAAGTGCGGCAAGTGCTATTTTTCAATATGGCCACCGGAAATGACAGAGGAGTCATGCGAAGGGCATCGAATGCTGCAGCTCCCACCGAGGACGAAGAATCCCGCATGGCATATGTGACCTTATTGCATTCCTCCCTTGGGGAATGGCAATCGAACTGGCAGTTGGTTCTGTGAAATGCGATAACGCCCAAGGTCAGCCAAATGTTAAATACGCATTAGTGGACCATATTCAAATGCCATATGATACGCTCAACACACACAGTGAGGAAGAAGCAAACACACAGCGAAAACATAGCGCATTTAGAAGCAATTAAAGTGTCTTTAGCAAGGGGCATGTTGGAGGTTCCCATGGGTACGGCAAAGGGATATAGGTTTATGGCCAAAATATTGGAGTTAGAGTTTGAAAGATAAAGGATTTACGTATGCTTTTGAAGTTAACATTTCAAATAGTTGATATTAAACGAATTATTAATGGTTTCTAATTCAGAGATATTACTATATATTATATTAATAAACAAATTAAATAAAAATTAATTCAAATAAAATAGTACAATGAAAGCAAAAATCCTACCTTTATAAAATCATATATTGCCTTAAATCTTTTACATAATATTCCCCTATCAAACGGGGTACCTCCCAGGTTCAGCTCTCAAAGTTACCCGCCATTGTCTCTATTTACCATATACATGGAATCGTAAAACAATAGCCACTGCTATCTGCGCTATATGACCCGCCGCCGACTGTCTGTCCGCCATCGGTGGTGCTGAATGTGTGCTGTATGAATTCCCACAACAGGCAAACAGGCAAACAAGTCCGTGGAATATAGCGACTATAGCGACAGCAGCTGCTGAGTTTCCCGGCTCGCTCGCGGCGATGCCAAAGTCCGTGGGCAGCGTCGCATCTTTCAGCGTTCCGGCGATAAAACGCCTTCCCCGGCCAATGGCTTATCAATGCCATGGCTCGGCGGCAATACTCCCGCAGCAACAAGCTCCGCCGGAGAGCTGAAATATAAAATTACGTTCATCAGGCGAAAAGGACGCGGGACGCAGCGGACCAACAGGGCGTATGAGCAACTTGAGCGCCTTTAAAACAGCGGGCACACATTCTCGCCGCCAGATAAAGAACTCTTAGCTTTAGAAGAACATTAGTTGAACGACCAAACCATCGGCCACTGTGTACGATGTACAATGAACGTTGTATACACATATGTATACTAACAATCAGGTACAGATGTGGCCAAACTATTAGGGGTAAATATTAATAATAATATAAGTATTTATAATATTTACCAAGCTTTTAAAAGAAACCCTAAGAACTAACCAAATTACTTCGTATTCGTTTCTTGTATATTTTTTAGACAATTAATTTGTTTGACCTCTAAAAAATTGTGTTTAACTTAAATACTTTTGAGAAGAAAGAAAGCTAACTTGGGGAAGCCGAAATTTATATACCCTTGCATGAAAATTAATCATAATTAGCTAACCTTAGCCAAGTCTCTCAAAATCTCAAAAGGGATCACAAAATATAAAAAAACCAAGCATTTCCAAGCTCCACTACTTATTTCTTGAACACAGCTGCACTTGCAGATCTATTGGCCATTGTTTGAGCGTTTAGCCCCGCGACCGTTGCCTTTTCTTATTGCGGGCAAACAAACAAAAACCGACTGACAGACAGACATACAGACAGCCGGACGGACGGACAGTCGGTGGCAGTTACAGTAACCAGTAGCCAGTAGCAGGCAAACAGTCGAGACGGGGCAATGGCAGACTGGCTCGCAGCAGTCGCATAAATAAGTGAAATCGGACAGGATGGACGTCGGGGCTTTGAGGCTGCGGGCAGGGCAAACATCCTTGACTCCTTGCAGCAACTGCCGCAGCGAGTTATTAGAGCCAAGCGCGCCGGCTGAAAACTTGCCCAGCAACTGGTCTTGGCTGGAATCCGGGGCAAGAAAGTGTAATTCAAGAATAGAATGCCCAATCATTCGGCGCTTTCAATTTAAATTCCAGTCGCTGTAACTATTTTTTTGCACTGACGGAAAAAGATAGGGAGAAACCCATCTCTTGATTAAAAATAATATTAATTCTATCGTAATTCTATTATTCTGTATGCATTTGGTATGTGAAAGTACATTCTTAGAAAAAAGAAAGCTAACCTTATGCCTTTGCAAGCAGTATGTATTAATTTATTTAAAAATAGGATCGTTTCTTTTTAAAGTTTCCAGTGTATGACCAAATATTCTCCCTGTTTGTTTGCTTCAGGACATAGGAACTTTAGAACCCCACAAAACGAGTATCCTAAAACCTAACCCTACAAGGGCATTAGCCCGATGGAATCATACTAATGTGGCTTATTCAAATGGAACAGGGCTAATATGAACTCGCACTAGCTTAAGTCCAAGGACTGCCTCAGCTCCTGCCATAATTGCCATTCAATGGTCAATTAAAGGGACATGAACGTGGGACATGACCATCGACATGTCAATTTGGCTCTCAAAGGCGGATCTAGGGGACTCGCCATCGCCCCTCTGAGCCGGCTCTGGCCGAAAAACATCCACTCTGGGTGGCTGTGGCTGTGGGTGGGTCCAATTGAAAAACAAGCTTTTGGTTTTACGGCGCTTTGTTCGCTTTGTGCCCTGCGTTGACGGCGCTTGTTGTTTTCGTTCGCCACTTTGGCTATTGGTTCCACACGAGCGCTGCGCCGGCATGCCAACTAGTTAGATTAATTAAGCCAGAGTCACAAATACAATTACGAAGTCATTTCAATTTATTTAGCGTGCGACACCCCTGGTTGAAGGAAGCCACGGATAAACAGCCGCAGGATGCGATGCGGTTGCCCTTGGGGGCCAAATAAATGTGTTTCGTCGCCTTCCTCGGGACATTTATGCGGTTCAAGGCGCTGACGCTCCCTGCCAGAAAGTTCGAAATCAATTTGACGACGACGGCTTGACTTTAATTTTTTTATCCGCTGCCCGCACTTTCGTTTTTTTTTCACGCTTAGCGATTTGTCAAAGTGGCTGCCGCCGAGGCACATCCGCCCCGGGGCCGTCAACATCCCATATATCCAGTGGCTTGACTATTATTGAACGATAAATTGATTAGATATGCGTGTGTGTGCCTGTGTGTAAGGGGGTGTGCAAGGGGGTGCTCCGACTTATAGGGCTCCGGGGAGCTAAGGATTTCGATACTACTGCTGATGCCGCAGCTACTTCTGCCGCTGATTCTTATTGCCGCCTCAAATTGCCATTTCAATGTTAATTTTATTAGGGTGTCAGCAATAAATTCCGTTCAATCTTAAATACCATAAAAAGCGTTACACTACCACACACATGGCCATCCGTACACGCAAATCCACTCGGCCCCCCGCACATATGTATACTCACTCCCCCAGCCACCCCTCTGGGATGCAGGCCAAGACGCTCAATTTCCATTATCGCCAGCAGCAGCTTTGAACCTTATTCAAATCTCAGCCAAAAAATTATACCAAAATTGGGTACACATGGAAAAAATATTGAAGGAATATTACCTGGATAAATTAGGAAATTGAGTATTTATTCCCCATGCTGTTATGACTTATGAGGAGTGTAAACAATCAATAAATTTATGTTCTTTTCTCATGAATATGTATCGATCTTAACCGTATTTTTTCTTACCCTTCTTTCCTTTTCTTTTTTCTTTTCAACAAAAAGAATGAGTTCGGTGTTTTATATCACATTAAGGAGAAGAAAAATCTCCTGAAAATGAGTAACATTTTAATTATTATTAATATGTATGCATTACTGTGAATAATTTTTTATTTTTTGAAATTTTATATCATCGTTAAAATTGTCAGAAATGTGCAAAAAAAGTATTTTTTTTTTTTTAAATATTAAATTTGTAAAGCAGGCTTCTTAACCTAATGAAAACTAGCTTTCCTCATTGAAATTAATGCATTTTTGGCTAAGTAATGATCGATTTTCGTGCATGGATATATAAACTTCAGCTTCCCGAAGCTGTAGCTTCCTTTCTTGTTTTACTCTAAGTTTAGTTAAAGCTTAAATGGTTTTTCTTTAATTAATTTTCTTCTTATAATATGATGTTTCTTCTTTAATATTTCCATAGTCAGTAAATTAATTCAGAATCGTTTAACTACAGTCTCCGGTGGTTTGTTTAATTTATACCTCCTTGTATACCCAAGTGTATGCTCTTCCTTGGCTTCACCGCATTGTGTTTGGGCACACGCCCCCATAGACAGGCGAGGCCACAAGTTATCCATCAAAATGCCGCTCGACGACACTCGAGCTGTTGGGATTTGGGCCGTAACCATAAACCGTTTTCAGATTTACATGCAGGCCTCGCATGTTTGTGGCGGCAGTTGTTGGCAGAACACTATATATACATATATTTATATATGGATATTTGGGTTTTTGTCCAGTTCAGAGTGGTCCACATTGATGACCATGGCCACAGCTCTCAGGGAAAAGTTGGAAACTATTCATTTGTCTTGCCGAAATGACCAACTCAAAAGTTTCGAAACAATTACGTCCAGCAAAATGGCCAATAGAGACCGGAATAATCCTTCGCTGGGCATCGTTAAAGTCGCATTTTTAAGCCAAATGTGACACAAACTGCCTTGTTATGTCATTTGGGGACGTTGAACCCGCACAACCCAATCCGAAACTCTGGTCACGAGGTGGTTTCGACCGGCGGCAGGACAGCAAACAAAGTGCACAGCTTGGCTCGGGCAAAAAAGGACACGATCCAGACGCGTAGTCAAAAGCATCCGTACAGCAAGCAACGGGCATCCCCACGAGCTGTGTGCCAATATGGTGTGCGCATAATGAATTTATCAAATTAATCAAAATGGCGCTGCACAGAGTGCCCTTTCACCCCGCTTCCAACCAACGAAAGTCCAGAGACAAACACCGGAAGCCTGTGTTTATGCCACCAAGTATCCAGGACCCAGTCCCCCGCCCAGTTCCCTTTCATGTCCCTTCGAGTGTGTGTATGAGCATAATATAATTAAGCGAGTTGCGCGCCGCAAAGATGGGGATTTAATAAAGCCATTTGGCTGACAACAGCCATTCGGCTGATGAGGATGAAGATGGTCGTCTGGGCTGCCGTCGCCATCATCCGCTCATCTCCACAAGCAGCATTCGGTGATAATCGCCGTCAGCCAGGCGACAGTGCCACCAGAGATTGGACACTAACATCCACTCAGGAGCGGCGTTTGGGGGATAAACAAAGGAAAGTTTTTAATGGATCATTTCGAAGTATTCGAAGTCTGAATATAACATTTAATTTAAATACTATTTGTGAACTAGTAGTAATTAGTAATATTTCATTAGGCAGTTAAATAATTAAAGAAATTATTAGCAACACTCGCTTAGCAACAAGTTCTAGCGCTTTCCCCCATATAAAATTTAAGGTCATTCTCAGGTCTCAGGTCTTGTGTTCAATATCCCCTGGTGGAAATCCTATTAGAACCGCTTAAGAAGCACCCTGCTGCCAAGGCGGGCCACGCCACTGTCTAGATGGTTCCGGACGAGTGCCGCCTGGTCAGGAGCCCCCGAGCCGTTGTGATGAGCTTGTTTATGACAGAGCGGGGATGGAGGAGTCTCAGCTGGGGGGCCGGATGCTCTAATGTTATGTAAATGACAGTGCGCCTAATGAACTTTTCATTCATTATCGTTAGTTAGTTAGCCGCCGGCGTTTTCGATGGCCGGTTATTTCCTGATCCCAGGCCCGACACTTAAATGCTAATCCCGTTGCCATTCCAGGACCACTTCAGACCACGGACGACAACCGCAAAGCCCCTCTGATTGATTTGTTTAATGCCCCTGGATCCGGATCCTGCGATAGGAGCGTATCCGAGAGGCCGTTGGACATCCTAATTTCATTAGCGCGTATTTAAGCGTAAGCATAAACTTGCCGGGCGGGCAATTACGCCGGATTTGGGGGTGGACAACCCCGCGTAACCCACTTAATTGAACAGCGGGCGGTGGCGGCTGCAGCAATCCGTCCGGAGAGATGTTGCCCCTGTGATTCCCATTGCGAGCCATACATTCCGATTGCCGCAGCAGGACGACGACGAGGACAGCGAGGACACTTCTGAGGGGCAGCCTCGGCGTCGCTGTGGCCAGCTTTGGGCAGCTTCCACGGCTGACCAGCATTGGCGTAGGCCCTAGGATCCGCCTGTTGCTGCTACTCCTGCTCCTGCCCGCCCTCCTGCTCCACGCCCAAGATGCACTCCCAGCCGCAGCAGGAACATTTGCAGCAACAGCCGCCGCCTCAGCCGCGTCGTCGTCGCAGCAGGCTGGGCTATCCCGTGGCGCTGCTAGTGGCGGCGATGGCCCACACCACCCAGCTCATCGTATTCCAGCCGACGGCGCTGACCGCCACAACAACGCCTACTCCAACTCCACCGCCGCAGCACCAGAAGCAGTTACAGAAACCACAGCAGAAACAGCAACAGCCAAGGACGGCACCGATGCCGATGCTGAGCAGATGCTGCCACAGATTCCGTCGTATATCCGCACAACCGCCATGTTCTTCTGCATAGTCATCATGTTGTTGGGTGTGGTGGGCAATGTTATGGTGAGTGCTCCAAACTATTTGGAACAATTTAAATTAACTTGATTTAAAAATTTCCAAGGGAAGTAACTTTGCGTACTCTCAACTCATTGTAAACTTTTGTAAAGTTTCGCAGCCTTTTTCGTGGTACGCATTCTGTGGCTGCGAACTAGTTTCGCAACAATTACTTGTTTAATTACTGATTCTAGTTGGGAAATAATCAAGTCAAATGCAATAAGCATTAATGGGGCATCTGCAAAGTTCTATTCTACCTCAAAATCATTTCCTTCTTAGGTGCCCATTGTGATTGTCAAGACGAAGGATATGCGCAACTCCACAAACATCTTCCTCACCAACCTGAGCATCGCCGACCTGCTGGTGCTCCTTGTCTGCACGCCCACCGTCCTCGTGGAGGTCAACACCCGCCCAGAGACGTGGGTCCTCGGGCATGAGATGTGTAAGTCCTGCTGCTCCTACTGGTCTGTTTATTTTCCCCGGCCTAATTAACTGCTGTGCTATCCTCTCGTTCGCCCGCCAGGCAAGGCCGTGCCGTTCGTGGAGCTGACGGTGGCGCACGCCAGCGTGCTGACCATCTTGGCCATCTCGTTCGAGCGATATTACGCAATCTGCGAGCCATTAAAGGCCGGCTACGTCTGCACCAAGGGGCGGGCCATCCTCATCTGCGTCCTGGCCTGGGGCATTGCTGCGCTCTTTACGAGGTAAGCATTCGGTTCCTGTGTCTGGAGGCGGTGCAATGGAACCCGGACTACCGCTCCTTTGTTTTTCTTGAATTTAATTAAACATTAGCCTTTTAATTTCTAAATCGTACTTACTTCATTGCATGTTAACTGGTGTTGGTATTTCTGTAAATAGTATATGCGTCATTATCCTGGTTAGATCTAGTTTATTGCTTATTTCCATTTATTCATTTTGTGCGGCCAAGCATTCGGTGCCTCGCTCATTAATTATAAGTGTCAATCGCCGTCATTTTAATGATTTGTGTTTTGTTTTTGGGTTTTCGTTTCCGTTTCCGTTCCCACATCTTTTTTTCCCATTTCTCGTTTTTGTCTATTTTCCATTCTATTTGGACTGAGGAATTTCTGGTATTGGTGTTTCGCCTTTTGTTTGGCATCTGGGTGTCCATTTAAATGCTAAACTGTGACTGTTACCGCTCTCTCTGTCCTATCTATTTCCTTTCCCACTTCTTCCCAATACCTCACCACACCCGCATTCCGCGCACATCCTTCGCCTCCTGTTCCGGACTCGGTCATTGTCCGAGTGGAAGCTCCCCGTTATCAGCGCCCTGTCATCTTTAATAAGCACCGATGTCCGCTATCATGGATTTCATTTCATTGACACTTTATTATTGTATGTCCATGGTCGCGACCAAGGACGTTTTGCGAAGGGCAACCAGCAACCAGCGACCGGCGACCCTTTTTAATTTTGCAAATCTTGCCGCGTCCATAACAATGAAATAAACAGCACATTGTCGGCTCGGCCACTGACCCCCTTTTGGGCTGTCTTCTTGGTGGGGTCACTACTGGAATCCCGGACCGAGACCCATTAATTACGCCACACAAGAAGCCTTCGGCCATCGGAGGCGGCGGGCAAACATTTTAAAACACATTCACACAGACGCGCCACACGAAGCCTAAGGGCGTAGCTATGCCATGGGGGCGGGCCACATCGCTGACGCACGTCCAACACGCTTGGATCATCGTCAAACGAAAAAAAAAAGGAAATACATATTGTCCCCGCCTGTTGCCTGTCATATCTCCAGGTCTAGCCGGCGAGGATTCGGGCCGGGGAAGTGTTTAATCTGCGTTTCGGGTTACCCAAAATAAACGAAACTTTAAACTTGTTTGAAAAAAATATTTGCACTTATAAAGGACTATCTTATATGTTATTCATCATCCTATTTCCATCTGTTCATTAATATTCATTGAATCTTTAATAACATATTCCAAATAAATAAATAGGGACTTTTTGTGGGTCGAAAAATCATGTATTCACTTTAAAGACGCATTTCTTAATGTCATTTTTATAGCATTTTTGCATAAAAGAAATGTATAATAATACATTTTGTGATATTTTGATCCTATTTCCCTAACTCTTCATTTTCATAAACCTCGTCTGATCTGCTTTTGTATTTTATTAATATTGATACGTTACTAATGCTAAATAGGAACTGATCAGGATCTCAAGTACAGTCGCACAGAATTACTAGATTGGAGCTACTGAAACTGTCCCACTTTAGTCAAATTCTAAGCCCCATATTTAAATTAATTGTAAGGGAACAGTTTATAAAATTATATATGAAGCAACATAACTTATTCTTAAAATTTAAATTATTTTGTTTTTTTAATAACTCTATAGACCGCCTTAAAATAACCATATAATCTTTCGTTCAAGCCTAGATATTAATTGTTCAAAAGCTGGTTGCTCCCAGGTAATACAAATCACATCTGTGCAATCGGGTCACGAAAATCGCTCCTAGGCCAGACAGGTTCATTAGAGACGTAAACTCTGGTTCAGTAGACTTGGTTAACCTCTCGTTCATCGTCATCGGTCCATCGTCATCCTCTGTCTCTATTCTGCCTTCTTCTTCCTTCTCCTGCCTTCTCTCTGGGCTCTTCTCTTCAACCTCCTGGCTCCAACCATATCCATTATCCATTATCCACTCCCCCGTGACCCCGCAACCTGATTACGTTTCTTGTTTGCTCTCTCTCCCCCTCACGACTAATCTCGGGCAGCCCCATTCTGTGGGTGGCCGAGTACAAGCTAGCCGAGTACATTGATGGATCGTCGGTGGCCGTGTGCCTCACGCAGGCCATCACCGACTGGACCATTGCCTTCTTCCTGATGACCATTTCGGTGTTCTTCGTGGTGCCGTTCGTGACCCTGGTGGTGCTGTACGGCATCATCGCCAGGAACCTGGTCTCCAACAGGGGCGCCATGCTGCGGGCGCGTCCCACGAAGCCGGAGCTGAGCCTGAAGGCCCGTAAGCAGGTGGTCCTGATGCTTGGCGCCGTCGTTCTCTCCTTCTTCGTCTGCCTGCTTCCCTTCCGGATGCTCACCCTCTGGATCATCCTCAGCACGGACCAGACTCTCCACGACCTCGGGCTGGTGCGCTACTACAGCCTGCTCTACTTCTGCCGGATAATGGTGTACCTCAACTCGGCCATGAATCCCATTCTGTACAACCTTATGTCCACGAAGTTTAGGCGCGGCTTCGGTCGCCTCTGCCAGGATGCAGGCAGACTGTTGCTGGAAGTGGTTACTTTTGGAAGGCGAAATAAGGGTGCCTCTCGCGGACGCAGCGGCACCTTGTCCTTGGGCATGGGCACCAATACCAATACGAACACCAACTCATCAAATGCCACGGCTGCCACGAGTTCCAGTATCCTGTCACGGAGCTCAAACCGCCGGTGCAGCGAGGACATCAGCCGCACCCGCCTAAAAATCGAACTGCAGATGCCCTGCGGCAGTGATCTGGAGGTCATGGCCATGTTGAAGCACTCGGAGCTGGGCAAAAGGATGGCCCGTAGAGAGAGTGATAGCCGCCTGATGAGCCTAAGAAAACCTCAACCGCGACGCCAAAAACCTCAAATCAGTTTCGATGAGGAGGCTCTCGGTGGAAGCCGGGCTGGGGCGGCGAAGGAGAAACTCCCTGCAGGAAATCCTCCCAAGATGGACCTCCCTTGAGCAAGAAATCGTCCGTAACCCGTTTACACGCTCGCTTCACTTGGCTGGAATGTGTCGATGGCTGCGGATCCCGGCACACAAATCCCATCCAGAACGCCTTTGGCAGGCATAATCGATTTCAGTCAACCGTTGACAGCTCACAACTCCACAAGGATGAACCGGAGCTGGGGCCGCCGCCTTGGACATTTCCGTACAAAAAACAATCAATTTTTCGGGCTATTAAACTCGAATGAATGTGCCAAAGATAAATAACAGCAGCGACAGCCAAACAGCACTACAACTACTACCGATACTGGTCGGTGTTTGGGTTTGGAGCTGGGGCCTCTGGCCGATGGCCGATGGCCATCAGGCCACGGAGAGTGGGAAAAGTGTGCAGCCACGGCAAATGGAAATGGGAAATGGGAAATGGCTTAATATGCGTTTGGGAACCCCATCAAGGCGGCGGATAAACATGATTTAGGTGGATTGAAATAGTTTCTGTAAGCCGGCCATGATTCGGGCGCCATTACACGAGCGGCGGCCATCACCGGATGTCCGAGGAAACTGTTGCCTGCTTTGCGGCGGCTCGAATAAAAAGATTAGCTCAATATGCACACGATATAGGTTTCACATATTTAAACACAGTTGTACATACAACATATACATACACATACATGCACACATCTAAGCTACGCCAGCATACGTAAATAATAATATTTATATTTATACATACATATTTATACGTACACACATATATACTCTGCTTATAAATACAACCAGAAACACACGCTCGCGCACACACCACACACTCGAGCCAGATTTTGTAAGTAAATAAATTTTTTATGACAACTCATGACGGGTCAAAGAAATCGGTTCTTTTCAACATATTGCCCCCATCCCAGGCGGAATCCCTAATCATTCTGTGAGCAGCCGTGTAATTTATTTGCTCGTAATTCTAAGGAAATCGGACAAATGCCAAGCTGGCTTCTGTAAATATACATATTTGTAGCCTACGAACGTAGCTTTTTAATTTGTTTTCGTAGTCTTCTTTCGTTCTTTTACAATAAAATAAAATAAAAAGTTGAGTAGATAGAATCCCACACAATTCCTAACTGTGCGTATGATGAGTATAAGCAGACACTGCCGTTTCCGTTTCCGTTTCCGCTGTGTGATTACGTTGAGTGCTTCGCCCCCTGAAAACTTTAGCAGTAGTTAGCCGTTGAGTAGCTTTTAAATATTTGTTTGTTTCCTGCTCGCAGCGCGTTCAAACTTTGCAGACAACATCAGCCACTGAATATGCCACTCCAATCCAATTTTAATCCAATATGAAATATGATTCTTGCAGTCCCATCATCGCCATATCCAGTTACAGCGTGGAGCCCTACGGCGACGGCACCGATGCTCCCGTCTGCACAACCGCCGCCGATGGCTTCTGGCCGATCCTCTACTTCGTGGGCAGCATCACCGTGTTCTTCTTTCTGCCCTTTGGCATCCTGGTCCTCCTGTACGCTGCAATTGCATACAAGCTCCTGCGGCCGAACAATGCCTTCCACAGGCCCACATCTCCGCAGCCTCAGCAGGCGGGTGGCACGACCACGACCACGTCTCAGGTGCCGCCTAGCTCCAAAGGCAACAGCCACCAGCAGAGCAACGGGATGAGGAAGCACCGGAAGCAGGTGATATTCATGCTGGTGGCCGTCGTGTCCAGCTTCTTCGTGTGCCTGCTGCCTTTCCGCGCCTTCACTCTCTGGGTAATCCTGGCCAGCGCTGATGATGTGGAGAGCCTGGGCATCGCCGGCTACTACAATCTGTTGTACTTCTCGCGCTTTATGCTCTACCTGAACTCGGCCATGAATCCCATCCTGTACAACCTGATGTCCTCCAAGTTCCGTAGCGGTTTCTGGCGACTGCTACTCACGTGTCTCGGCCAGCGGACGCACCATCATCATCATCGTCACCATAACCACCAGCGGCAGTATCCGCCAGCGGGCGGAAGTGGACGCAATGCATCGCGACGCCAGGAACAAGATGCCGAAGAGGGTGCCACACTGGCAGGAAGCTCCAGTGCCCGTCCACCTCGCCGCACTCTCCGACGCGAGGCTACCTTCTTGATCAACTCCATTTCCACATCCTCGGGCACAGATCGCACAACATCATCGTCTGCTTGGCGCAGCAACAGTTTATCCGTTTCCGGCCTGAGCGAACGAGAGCGGGGCATTCTGGGAGCCGCCATTATTGGAACAACAGCGGCCACCGTCACCACCGCTTGTCTGCAGGAGCGGCGAGCCAGCAAGATCTGAGGGAGCTCTGAGACTCGCCCTGAAACCTCCTCCACTGCCAGCAACTGTTTAAGTATTTAGTTGAATTCCAACAGCAAATAGTCATAGATTTAGAAGAAATTTTGTTGTAAAGACTGAAGTACCTCCGAAGAAGTCAATAAAAGCTAAAGATATTTTTGAAACCAATAAGTATGGATAATACCCACATAATATATAGTCGGTTTTTTAACGGCTTGCAATATAAACAAGATGTCCTAATTGTAGGACGGTTTTTGTACCCTTACGGGGTGTTATTATTTTAGGTAGAAGGTCTTGTAAATAATTCTTTTTTGCAGTTAACTAGTTTTTTCTTACTACACCAGTTCGTCTACGTAATATTTTGGGCCGCCATTGTATTGCATTACAAACTGTGTTTCCGGTTCAAATTCACCGCAAAAGTATGACATTTATTGGCACTTCCTCCTGTTGATTATGAGTTCAGCCCAAAAGATGCACCATTATGTGGCCAAACCGTGGCGTATTGTTCTTAATTGCATACTTTTGCGGTGCATAATATAATAGAATAGTGTCCAATAATAGCATACTTTTCTGTGCAACGAAAATGCGCTGATCTGGAAGAGTTTGCACCAAAGTAAGTCCTTCGCAGCGTCTGCAAATGTCAATATAGACCCTTGTTTTTTTCCTATATATATATTTAGAGCGGGCAGATTAAATGAGAAAATCTGATTACAATAAACCCTAAGTATAAAAAAAATTTAAATAGTAAGAAAAATGTAAATATAAAAATATAGTCTTGATCAGCATCACTAGAAGTGCCGATCTAACAGAGTTTTGTTGGTAAAGAAATTGAATTTAGTTTTTGCAAAACTTTTTAAAAAACTACCCAAGTTAAAAATAAACAAAAGGTGAAAGTCTGCTTACCTTAATCATTTTCATCTGCCTTTATGAATAAATAGATATATATCAAGGAATACTGTCTTAGCGTTTCCTCTATTAAAGGTAAAGTCTAAACCCTCTTTTATATTTTTATATACACACTATTAATTCTTTAAATTAATTCTAGTTTAGGTATAAATTCAATTTTGATTTTTCACTTGATTCACTTTGTAGATACTCAAAGTTTTATATTAAGGTGAGGTAAATAGGCAGTGAAATACCAACGTACGAAAAATTCTTTTCTTCAACTCCTTAATTTAATAATTTAAGTGCATGTACAAGCAGAATTAAGCAAAACCATTTTAAACAAGAAATAGTTTGTTAGCTTTATAGGATCCCTATAAATATATAAACTGAGATAAAAATTAACTTTTTAGGAGATTCAGAAAGACACAAAACCATTCTTATTTAACTGAGGAGAAGTTACTTTAAGGGGATCTGGATTATTGATTTCTGTTCCTTTCTTTGCAGCCATGCGAATCAGCTCACCCTAACAAGAAGTGTGTGCCAAAAGTGTTTATTTGTGTGCAGAATTGTTTCGGCCTTCACATATGTATGCCTTTGGAAACTGTCCAAAATGAATGGAATAAAACAAACTGTTTATAGGCATCGGTACAGAATGATTTTATTTTGGCTTAAGCGACAGTGAAAACCGAAACTAAGGGCGTGTACTTATGTCCATTGATCCCAAACCTTTCCATTTCAATTTACGCTCACGCAATCATTTTTATTAAACTTCATCGCTATGTCGTCATTATTATTACACTAATTAGGTGCCTAAACAAATCCCTTGCGTCACACAAAAATACAAACACACGATTAGGTTGTTCGCTAATTCTAAAAATGTTCGTTCGTTCGGTTCTGGTTTCCTTGCGACTTACATCAAATTTTAATAATATGACAGAGACAAGTGTGGCGAGCACGTTCGCTAGAGATAATATGTTTAGAAAATTGTATTTGTAATTCAAAACACATACATATGTATACATAGTTATAAGTAGTAGCTGACACAGTACATAATTGCTCTTGCCGCCGTGTCGTCTCCGCTCAATTAATGCGTATGTGTAGTAATTAATAGTACATATCGGATTCGGATTCGGTATCGGTATCGACCTTCGCGCTGCTGTGATAAGTAACTTCTTACTGTAGGTTAGAGTTATGTATATTAAGTTAATTGCTACACCGGTTTTGCTTGCTTTGCACTACTTATGAACAGAACAGCTGAAATCAGAAAGACGGTTAGTATCAGGCTCGGGGTCCTGTATCCTTTTTGTGTTTTGTGTATGTGTGTGTGGGGATGTCTGAAGTCTGGATCTGGCTGGCTACATACCTATTACATATTTGCTTAAAATGTGTATCGTATCGGATCACGGTTAGGATCATATAAACGCACTACTCGTCATTCCTCATCATTATTATTATTACAGAATTTTAAGTATTATAATTAATCTTTTTGTGGTCTAGCCGTTGCTTTTGTTTTTGTTTTATTATTATTGTTGTGTGGTTTCCGTTTTAATTTATTATATTTAAATTTTGTTTAATTGTATAATAAAATAATGATTCACAATCAGAGTTATTCAGCAGCAACCGGATTTGGTGTTTTCCACTGGACGTCCTTGATCGATTTTCACTTTGCTAGCGTTATCGGTGGCGCTAGACGGCGGCCCGACGCGGTTCTTGATCTCGGCCGCCATCGTCATGAAGGCCTGCTCCACATTGGTGGCGCTCTTGGCCGAAGTTTCAAGGAATGGAATGCCTAACTGAGCAGCGTACTCCTGCAAAGACCAACTTATTTAGTAAACCTATCTGTTCCGCTTTAAAAAACAAATACTATACGTACCGCAGCTGTGGTATGCTCAACGACCTTCTTGGTGGTCAAGTCGCTCTTGTTGCCCACCAGCAGCTTGTTAACGTTCTCGCAGGCATACCGCTCGATCTCCTCCAGCCACTGCTTCACATTGTTGAAGGACTCCTGGTCCGTGCAGTCGTACACAACGATGATGCCATGCGCGCCCCGATAGTATGACGACGTGATGGTCCGGAAGCGCTCCTGGCCAGCAGTGTCCCACTGTAAAGAGTCGCATTAGCATGATGGTTCCAACTTTATCGTCTTTATGCTTACGATTTGCAGTTTAATGGTCTTGCCGTCCAGCTCTATGGTCCTTATTTTCTGCAAGATAAAGGTTTTATGAGTCACACACATTAACAGTTTTCACAACTTTCCGGTTAACTTACAAAGTCCACACCGATTGTGCTGATATAGCTCTCTGTATATGTGTCATCGGCAAATCGCAGCAGCAGACAGGACTTTCCAACTCCCGAATCACCAATAAGCAGCAGTTTAAAGAGATAATCGCTGTGGAATAGCAAAATAAACTCTGGTTAGTCTGTGAATTTATGTATTCAAATAAAACCGGTTTCTACGAGGCTTTATCTTATCGATGTATAACCAACATCAACCCCCAATTTCAGGCTGTTCAAGTGTGATGTGTGATAATGGGCCCCGTGTGTTCGCAATTTGAATTACAGAAAAGTGAGTGAATTGTAAACCAAACATTAAAGTTTGGAACAAACTAACTTAAAAGAATTATCCTCTGAGATAACATGTCGCTGAAAAACCAAGGAGGAAACAAATGTTTGGCCTTGAGCGGTTTTTTTTAGAGATTTCTGAGATCAGAGTAGTAATTTAATTAAGTAAGCCACTTTGATCTGTAAACTCTGACAAATTAGGGCTATAAATTTTGTATGCAACAAAAACTACTTTCCATAATGTTATTCAAGAGTGAATAATTTCAGTTCTAACTATAACGAACATATTCTATTAATTTTTGTTGCTGTTATCCATGTAAACATGGAATTTTTATTAACTTTAGATCGAATGATATATTTAAAAGTAGTAGTATTCAACCTTTTTGGATTTTTAAATTCAGTATAAACATGTATCAAGTTAATTTCCATATATATACTTTTTTTCTACAGTACACCATATAGAGAGTGCACTGTAATTTGTTTGGTTGCGCTAACGGTAACATTCTGAGTGATTTTGAGACTGTTGCAGTCGAAGGACGGGGTCCAGAATCAGGGAGAATCAAGATCCCAGCTTTAATTGTTTTAAAGTGATAGCTCCAGGCAATTAAGTGTAGAATGGGTTTTTGATTACGTAGCGGCGGAGAGAGCAACAACAATGTAGACATCAGGGGCTGGGGGAGGCGGACGCGCGCTCCACGCAGGTGACTCATCCGCCCTATGGCTCGCTGGGATCCGACAACATTGGATGTGCTGGACGAATCAGAGAGTCAACTGACGATATATTTCTCGGGCGTACACAGTGGGCTATCAGCTGCCGCTCCTATGTACGTAAGTACGTAAGTATGTATGCATTTTCATTGAAATCTCGCATACATCCTAGGAGTGAAAGACACACTTTCGAGTCCAGTTTGGGGCGGTTATTATTAATTCTCGCTTTTCCAAATGAATTGTGTGCCTTTGGAGTTGCCAACGCCAGCAAAAAGGGAGTGGAGGGGCTGTGAGCGCTGATGAATGGAATGGCTATGAAACGTAGCAAAATGACGTCGCAGAAAAATAAATGAAACGATTAGCGAAGGCTGGCACTGTCCAGTTTCGAAATGGAAAACCAGTCACTGTTGTTTCCCGATCTCCCGATCCCAATTATGCGCAATTGCTGCGTGTGACGACTTACTATTCCGGATTCACAGATGACATTTTCTGGCTTTTTCACAAGATTATATATTTGCCACGAACAAATATTCGATTTCTGGCTGTGTGTGGACTGGCTGACTGGTGTTGTCACTGTTTTCACTCGACTTGCGCGCTAAGAATTACTTCAAAACGACACGCACTCTGTTTGTATTGTGTTTGGTGGCTCGTTTTTCTATTTATTGCAGCGAATTTCAAAGGGAAATACGTTTATTTCCACAAATTCGACGGCCGAGAACGAGAACAATGGCGACTGAAAAAATGACGAAGTGGCATTAGTGTGCGGCAGTGTTGGAAAACGCGACCGAACCAGGGCTGCGCACTGCCACTGCCACAGGCCATCGGAGGTGAGTGGGCGGAACCTAGGGGGACAAAAAAATCGAATCCCAGTCCCACACCCCCAATAAAATGAAATGGCTGGTACTTTGCACTTGCATACAATCTCTTATGGTACATCATTTGTTTCTAAACACGGTATTTAACATTTGAGTGTTTTGCTTGCATAGAGAACACATTATAGATAATAATATTACGCGTAATAGTATATGAAAGAAGATTCGATAAGCGGGTATAACGCCTGGCCGGGGCTAGGGGAATGCTGGCGATCGGGCGGTTTGTCCATCCGGAGGACTGCACGTCCTCCCTCTACTCCAGCGAGTTCAGCGTCAGCAGCTGCTTGAGCACCTTTGTCTGAGAGGTTTCCCGGATCTCGCCCGCCAGGAACATCTCGTCCACCACACTGTACACCTTGTAGAAGTTGAAGACGAGGTCCAGCTCGCACACGTTATGGAAGTATTCGTTCAGCACCTCCACGAAGTTGTGGATGGCCTCCAGATAGCACAGGTTATTGTCGTTCACGTCCACGCAGATGCAGAAATACAGGCCCGCATACCGTCGATATACTATCTTGAAATTGCGGAACTACAAGGGGGAATAGGGATAATTCGAATATACATATGGGATGCGGACATGAGGCCTACCTCCACGAAGTTGGTGTGCTTGGCATCGCGGACTGTGACCACTGCATGCACCTCCTCAATAAGTTTCTGTTTCTCGTCATCATCGAAGTTCATGTACCATTTGGCCAGGCGAGTTTTGCCCGCTCGGTTTTGTATCAGTATGAAGCGAATCTGGGGGTTAAAACGGGTAAAAACAGTTTCCAACGTTGTGCTGTTTGGCAACTTACCATTTTCCCGGGATTTAGTCAGGCAGCTACGTTGCTATTTACAATTTTATCTTCCAGCGGCGGAAGCGAAAAACTGATTATGAGCAAATTGTGTATCACTATAGCCAGGGCTACCGCGACCACTAAACAGCTGTGCCAGCGCCAGTGTTGCAAGCGGCTGGAGGGGAAAGCAGGCGAGTTGGCAGGCTGGCTCGCTAGCGCTGTATTACGAAGTTTCACTTTCATATTTGTTTTGGCCCCACTCGAAACTAGTCATTTACCAAATAATGTTGGCCACACGCCTGAATCTCCTCACCCCACGCCTCTCCTGGCTGCGTGGCTGCTCGACGACGGCCGTGGGCCAGCAGCAGCAGCGCCAGGTACCCGCCGAAGCCGTGCACGATCCGCTGCAGGCGCTTGCCCTCAAGGAGCAGTGCATCCTGGTGGACGAAAACGATAGATCCATTGGTGCAGCTTCCAAGGCTGACTGCCACCGAGTGGATCCCAAAACGTCCGATGTGCGATTGCATCGCGCCTTCAGCGTGTTTCTCTTCAATGCCAAAGGCGAGATGCTGGTCCAAAAGCGTTCAGCTCACAAGGTAAATCCAAGGGAAATTCTCCTTTTATGCAGCTCTCAAGAAACTCCACGTTGCAGATAACCTTTCCGAATACCTACACGAATGCCTGCTGCAGCCATCCGCTCCACGAAATCGAGCAGGAGCGCGAGGAGAGCAATGCACTTGGCATCCGACTGGCCGCCCAACGTCGCCTCAACTATGAACTGGGCATACCCACTGAGGAGCTGCAGCCCGAGGACTTTCGGTACCTCACACGCATCCACTATGCGGACACAGGGGACGGTGTATGGGGCGAGCACGAGATCGACTACATCCTTTTCCTGCAGAAGGACGTGACGCTTCGACCGAACAGCAATGAGGTGAGCGAGGTGCGATACCTGCGGCGCGACAAGATCGACGAGGCAGTGGCCAAGTTCGGCGCGCCCTTGACCCCGTGGTTCTCTCTGATACTGCAGCACCGCTTGAAGCTCTGGTGGGACAATTTGCATAGGCTGGAACAGTTTGAGGATCTGAAAACTATTCAGCGCTTTTAAGTGTGCTAACGAGCCAAAAATACACAAGTAACGGTGACTCAAAGCGGTCCGTTGTTCGTTTGGGTTTCAAATTCGCTTTATTCAAATGGAAAATAGTGTGTGCGCTGTGTGCGGACAATGAGCACAAAGCGGATTGAGGCAACTCCGTGGGCCGGAGTCGGATCAGTTCAGTACAACGCTTTTGTATATGTAAATATAACAAAATATATAATATGTATGGGCGCACGATATTCAATATGTATGTTTCATAGCCTAACTAATGTGTTTGTTGGTATGTTAAATATCATATAAATATTTAGCTCTTAAAATGATCACATTACGTTTCCCATAATCATCATCATCATCATCATCGTCGTCAACTCGTCACGTAGAACAACAAGAATAAATATGTACAAAAACATGGCTACAGGCTAACAAGGGACACAACTAAAAGTAATGAGTCTAAAGTCTAAATACAGAAGAATCAAACAAAAGACGAGTTGCAGCACTTAACATCTAAACCTAGCGATTTCGAAGCGCGCGCTTCGAGGCGTGAAACGCCGAACCAGTGCGAGAATCCGGTACCACCTTGGCACCGTTTCTTGGGGAGGGGGTGTCCGGGGGCAATTGCTCGGGGAAATTCCCAACAACTTAAAGCTAAACCTTGCAAATCTCGATCGATAATTTGCACCTTAACGGGCTAATATAGGTGTATACGTATACGTACTTTTCGCATGCTATGTGGGGGTCGTATAAATGGGTGTGTTTGTGTGGATGTGTGGGGATCTCAGGATGAGCGCTTCATCCCGAATTCGATTAGTGGTTAAGGCACATGGGTGTGTGAGTCTATCGTTAATCTCAGGCTCGTTCAATCTATAGTGTTACGGGTATAAAGCTGCTGCTTGGCACACTTTTTCGTTCAGTTCCAGGGCACCAGTTTCCTTAGGACAGGCCGAAGAGCTTCAAGGCATTGAAGGCGGTGGCCAGGGCCACCTCCTCGGGCGTTTTCTTCATAAAGGCGGCTATCATTTCCACAATGGCGGGCAGACTGCAGGGCTCGTTGCGTTGGAAGGTACAATATCTGAAAAGAACACAGTCAGAGGAAAGTCCCGCACAAGTGTGTCTAATCAAACTCGCCTGTGTAAGTACAACAATGATCGTTCGGTGATGCCAGTCTTAACATGCTGCGGCAACTTGGAAGCCCTTGTATTCGGGTACATAAATGGAGCATCTGTTTCCACCAGCAGTCTGTCCAGCGGCAAGGTTCCATCCTCCAATAGCCGGCGCACGCCAGTATCCGATTTATCCTTGCACAGGTAGCCAGTCAGGCTGATGTAGAACCTGCGCTCCAGATACTTGAGCGCCTCCTCGGCGGTACCCATGAAACCTCTGACGATCACAGGCGGTAGATTCTCGAATCTGCAACACAAACTTATTAGAAACTGAACAAATGAAAAAATATATGTTATACTTGTCGAGTATTTCGAGTAAATCGTTCTGAGCCGACCGCTCGTGGATCAGCAGAGGTTTATTCAGCCGGACGGCCAGGTGCAGCTGTTTGGCGAATATCTGCTTCTGGGCGTCCGGTTCGGAGAAGTCCCTCTGGTAGTCCAGACCGCAGGGACCAACCGCCACGCACTCCTGTGCCTGGGCAATGTGCTCCAGGTCGAACCATGTGGCCGGCTCCTCCACGATGGACTTGGAGTCGTGCGGATGGATGCCAGCAGTCGAGTAGATGATGTCGGGATAGATGCGCGAGAGGCGCAGCGCTTCCTTGCTCGATTTGACCGAAGTGCCGTGAACCATGAGTTTTTGAACACCTATAAAGATAAGAGAGGAGAAAGTTAGCAAGTGCATCTGCATCGCTGTGCCACATAACGACTGTGTGTACTTTCATCGCTCGCAGCATCATCTTCCAAAACAAAGAAACTCGATTTGTGGAAACATAGCAGCTCCGAATAAATAATAGTTGTTTACTCTTGGTAAGGCATAAATAAACGTGAGTTCTAGCTAGAATTTTAGTAAATAATATTTTACAACTATAAATTTAACAGCGGGAGAATAACAAAATGGGATTTTAATATTTTTGCAGGTGTCTTAATAAACGAATTTATCTTTGTACTTTAAAAGACCCTTGTCCTTTCATAGATTTGACTAATTTGCCATATGATCTAGGCAACTGACCCTTTTAATTTTATTTTCGAGCATAAAAGTTTGACTGGCACAACACACTTGTTGCTCGCACTTATCGCTTGACCTTCTGTCGGTTGTCTGGGGTGTTTTCGTAGCCTCGCCCCAAAACGAAGACACTGCCCGGGTCTTATAATTAATCTGACACAACTGAAAGCACACAGTCACACAGATCATAGTACGGCGGAGCGGACATACCTGCATCTCTGGCTCGCTGGACAACGGAATCGAGATCACGGCTATACTTCTTGTTCGTCAAATTCGCACCCACGTCGATCACAATGAGATTTTCGAAGCAGTGTTTCATTGTGTCTGCCATGTCCAGCTGGTCCTCCAGCAGCGGAGCTGGGGTGGCCACCACCTCGGACTTCTGTTGTGGATCCATATAGTCCGGATTTTTGGATTTCTGGACGAAAATAGCTTATGACGCAGGCGACGTTGGGCTGGTGGCTGGATGCCTCTGTGTGCGTGGTTAATTCAATTAGCTTTTGTGGGCGCAAGGAAACGCGACGGCTGTGATAACCGCAAAATGTAGGTTATTCGATTTTGTTGCAATTTTGAAAGGTTGACCAATTAGGTAATTAACAGTTTAAAAGTTAAGAAATATTAAACTAAAAAACAATCCCGACACGAACTACGACTGCTGGCTAGTGTTGTACAACTTTCCGAACGAGCTATCGATATAGTTATTTGAATTCGAATGTAATCGATTGTTGATAACGAATCGATAAGCTGAAAATGCTATCGCTTTTGAATTTTGAAGCGCTAGTATTACGGTTTTTCTGCCTTTTGCATTTTTTTTACATGATAAAAACTAGTCTTTTTTTTGCCGATTATATAAATTTTTAATTAAAACACGTACGTCTAATCTTTTTGTTTATCTTCATATGTATTACATACATTTAACGCTCTAGAACTTTTTTATCTGTTTGTTTTGTAGCTGTCTTTATAGGCTTATCGCTTTTACTTTGATTGTTTATTGAAATGACTAAATAAGGGCATTTGGTTTCCTTATCAATAAACAGGTGGCAGTTGAGAAGTGCTCTCTAAATGAACTAATTGAACTTATTTGAAACTATTCTGTTGAAAAGACCATTTAAGGGCATTTGATTTCCTTATCAAGAAACAGGCTGAACTTCAGAAGTCTCTCTATATGTTTTGATAGTAATTTATAAATCTGAAAAATCTTGCAGTGCTGATGCAATATGATTATTTTCTTAAGAAGGCTAAATAGTGGAACAGTGGAACTTTAGGAGTGCTCTCTAGTATTTGGATTCACAATAGCTCCGCTCCTCTCCCCATTTTCAAGTCCAACGCTTTATAAATTTGGATACTCAGTTTATTTGCTTTGCATATTTCTTTAATGATTAAAAGCTGTTACTTTGATAATTTTTTTTGTCAGCAGTAAATATGAATGTATATATGTAATTGGCTTTCTTATCGAGAAACAGCGGCAACTTTAGAAGCGCTCTCCAACTGGCTTGATAGTAAGCTCATGTATCTGAACATTCGGGGGCGTTTGGATGCAATATGAGACTGCGTCGGCCACATCCTCAGATCGCAGCATGGGCATGCCACTAGCAACCACGTCAAGGGCGCTCGTATTGAAGATTTCGGTGTTCACAACGCCGGGGCTGATGCTCTGTAATGAAATTTCGAGGGATTACTTATAAGTTGGTATGGCTTGATTAACCTGAACTTACTGTGATCTTGGTCTGGGTACCGCTCTTGATGAACTCCTGGCGCAGGACTTCGGTTAAGGCGGTGATCGCGTGCTTGGAGGGAGCATACATGTTCAGGCCCTCCATCATGGGCACATTGTGGCCAACAACACTGTTGATGATGACCACATGACCATCGTTTACCTTGCGGCGCAGCAGCGATCGGAACATTTGCCTGGTGCACCAGGTGACACCCAGCACATTGGTGTCCAGAATAGCTTTTAAATCTTCCGAGTTGTCCTCATCCATGACTTTAATGGGCCTTATTATCCCGGCGTTATTGACCAGCACATCGGCGCCCCCAAGATTTTGATCGATCCAGGCAAAGGTGTCTTTCACCTGCTGCTCATTGCTCACGTCGCAACGACGGCCGTGAAATTTCGCTGCCTGGTCAGCGGGCAGGGAGGATTTAAGCTCCTTAAGGCGTTCCTCCCGCCTGGCCAATCCTACGACGACCATTCCCTTGGCCACCAGATCCCTGCAGCAAGCTTCTCCGATTCCAGAGCTGGCGCCGGTGACGACGGCTATACGATTCCTCCAGCGATCCATGGTACGACTGACTTGGTGTCAAGCTATTTGGACAATGATCTCAATTCAAAGTGAGTGCTGGGAGGTCAGTTTCGGTGCTCAGGCCGATAATGATAACAGCGTATCGAATAGTTGATAGCTATTTGGCGCAGATTTTAAATAAAAAGAACAACCAAATGTTTGCAGCAACTTTTGCTGGATATTGCTTTTGACTGTGAGGTCTTACTGTGTAATATATATGACCTTTGTTCAATGACATCATGTTTTGCTTGCTAAATAGCAACGAAGTTAGTTTTAAATCGATTATCCAATCGATTTACCATACGTATATATTTTATTAGAATATATAGTTTTTGATTGTTTTAAACATACGGAGAGGGTGTTGATTTAATGGTTAAAGTGAGCTAAGTTCCAAAATATATATAATTTGATTTTAACTTTTATTCGATTCAATCGACTACTTACCGATACACCATGGCCTATCGACATCGCCTATTGATAACTTAGGCGCACATTTGAAAGAAACTCGTTAGTTTAGTTATTATTTATTTTGTTTATTTATTATTTCTGCTAACATGCATGTATCTTTTGTGTTAGTTGTATGCGATAAATATACATATATATGTATGTATACATAAACACATATATTTACATATATAATATTGTGTTGCCATTAATGCCATGCTTTTGGTTTTATAACTGGTTAACGCGCGATCAGTTTTATATAATTGTATTTTCCACAATTGGTAAATAACGAACATAATGCACATGTATGTATGTGTGTATGGGTATGCTCTACGTTTTAAAACTTTAAAACCTAAAGTTCAATTTGGTTTATTCGATAAATATTACTTTTGTTTTAATCCTGCTCCTCCTCCGACCGGTTCGTCTTTAAGTGGAATCGAAAGCGGGAAAGGACATTTCTATTGCGCGTCCTTACGTACTTGCAGCATATAATATGTATTTCGTTTAAATGTAATCTCTTGTTTACTAGACGTTGTTGTTGCTGTTGTTCGATACTGCTGGCATATGAGTCGTTAAGCCTATATAAATATATGTATGTATATTTGAAATATATTATTGATATTCCTCATTGTAGATTCTTGCCTTGCACTAAGCGCTGGAGTTTTGAACGGCACGCGTGTGTCTTCGAACGGGCTTTAAGCTACCCCAAGTCCAAATGGAGACTAGGGAGTACGAGTTATGGTTAAACTAAATCGTTGATCGACATCGAAGCGTGCCAAAACTCTACGGATCAGCGCCTAATGCCATCGAAGATATATATAAAGATATATAACGTACGCTTTATACTTGATATATTCTGTATACATATAAATATTTACTTGTTCGTTACTTGACATTTATAAAATTTTGGCTAACAATAAAATTGCATAGTTAATCTTTACGTTTAGTTTCATAGTTTTACCATTGGTTTCTCATAACCTTCATATCCGTCAGCTCCTTCTGCTCCTCCTCCTCCTCGTGTTATCCGTTAAAAGTTTTATTTCATATAGTTTAAAGTTCATTGGTGTTGTTTAGTGTTTAACGAATTTGAGTTCGATTATTGTTTGCTTCTTTGTTAGTTTGTAGTGATACGTTTAGTGCGAAATCTTTGACTGCTTTGTGCTCACTTTTGGGTCACCCCATCTAGACCCCAACTCCCACTCGTCCGTCCGCCCCGCCTAACCCTAATCTAGCCCTAAACCCTAATCTAACCCCGTCCCGTCGCCTGTATTTCACGTTAATGTCAGCATGGTCAAGTGCTACTTTGTGCGCGTTCGATACCTTCCTCAACTGCCTGCAACTGTCCATCGATATCGATATCGAAATCGAATTGATCGTCGATATCTCATCCTGTCCGCCGTGTCCTAGCTGATGGCTGCGATGTTAAGCCATCCAGTTGCTCAACCGTTGTTGTAATGCGTTTACTAACCATTTCCTTGCCCCGATTCGGTTGTGTAAAATTCTAATAAAATTGATTATTGTTGTTTGATAGATATACAAGGCGTACGCGCAGACATACGCATGTATTGCATATTGCTTATTCCAAAATCAATATAAATATATATGTATAAATTGTAAGAATTTCCATACAAAAATTTAGTAGGTACGTTACTTTAGACCTCGGTGTTATCTCATTTTGTTTTGTTTCGTTTGCGTCTCCGTCTCACCAACTATGATACTGGACTTGCCCCCATTTTTCACTCACGTTCTTGCCTTCGTACAAAAAGTTTAGCAAAGCTTTTTAAACCCCTTTCGCTTGCCGTCTCCCTTTACCTCCTACCCTTCCATTTATTCGATATAGCAAATTGCGAGTACAAACAATCTTAAAACTGCGTAACGGTACATAAAGGTATTATATATAGCCATAGCCAGAGCCAAGGAGTAGTTCATATCTTGTGTAGTACCTCTGAAACACGTATAAAACATCTAATAACTATTAGGTCTGTGGGGCGTGTGTCTATGTGTCTATGTCTAGGTCTATGGTGTGTGTGTGTGTGGTGTAGTCCTGTTTCCCGTGTCGTATGTGGCGTTTCGGTTTCTAGCTAAGCGACCTCTGATTATACCTCTGATATACCCACTATATACCCCTATTGGTCCATCCCGATGTCCCTCCCTACTGGCACTAACTAGCCCGCAGTTTCCACGACGATGACGGATATGTGCGACCAAGTTCTGAACCCAGTACTGCCGACTTGTATCACAGTCGTGGGGCTATCCATATCACCTATCGTATCCCTCGTTCGTTCGAGCCGTCCTGTCTAGCAGCTAAATAGAAATATATAAGGATTTTCCTTAGTGGTTCGGTAACGTTTTTTGGTATCGTTGCGTTAGTTTGCGTGTTAAAATTTGTCGACTTGTTGGCCAAATAATACTATGGGGAATGGGTAAGTCTGGACACTGTGGAAGCACTATAACTCGAAAAATTATATAGAAGATATAGCTTAGAACATAAAGAAGAACTTGGTGTTTTATGTTATATTGCTCACGGATGTCCTTGGCTTACCTTCTCCCCAAATGACATTTTTTGGCCGAAGCGACCTTCTTAGTTTTAGGCTGTTCCTACAATAGTTTGGAGTTTAGTTTTTGTCCCATTTAAGCCTATTCGTATAGATCCGCATTTCGGCGGGGAGAAGCCGAACTGCCGTAGCTGAGCTGCGAGTCCGTCTTCTTCAGTATGGAGACATGGTGGGTGGGTGCATCACCCGTGCGGTTGGCCATCAGCGAGTCCTGCTTGTGGAGCAGGCCGCGCCTCTGGTCGGCAAAGGAGATAACCGAATCCTGCTTCACCAGCTGATGGCGCCGCTGCTCCGGACGCTGGTCCACGAATGAGATCACCGAGTCCTGCTTGACGAACTTCTGGCGCTTATCCAGCAGAGAGATCGGGGCGGCCCCCGGCCGTCGGGATTCAATCGAGACACTTTCCCTGTCCGTCACGGAGTCGTTAAGACCACCTGCCCGACGCGATTCCATGTAGGAGACGATTGAATCCTGCTTGGAGAGCGACACCTTGGAGCCATTGCTATCCTGCTGGCAGAGCGGTCGCCGTATACCGGAGGCGTCGCTGCAGGAGCTCTCCTGCTTGATGAGGAACTGGCGCGAGCCGTGCGAGTCCTGCTTGAGCAGCATCTGCTGCGATAGGTTGCTGTCCTGCTTGAGCATCATGTTGTGGCGCCGCAGCGAGTTGTGCTCGTAGATGTAGGACACTGCGTTGCCCTTGCTGCCCGGACTCTTCCGGGAGCTGTTCTGGTGGTAGTGCGACGACTTCCGAGTGCTGGTCGTGCTGGAGGCGATAGCCACGTTGTCGTAGTATCTGTTTAACGAAATTTTAAGGTGTTTTTTTATAGAAGTTTTCCCTAAGGCTATTGTAAACCAGTTAATAAATATTTAAAGAACTTCTGAAGTAAGAGTGTTATCTAAAAAAGGATTAACTGACCTGAGACGTCCGCAGCAGCTACGTGACTTTATGATGGCCGCGAACCCGCGCCGGTACTTCTTGTTCACCGAGTACAGGATTGGGTTAATGCAGCTGTTCGAGGAGCCCAGCCACTGGGCCAGCGGGATCACCTTCTTGAGGACCTCCAGCTCCTGCGGCGAGATATCCGAGCCGAACTTGATGCGTGCAAAGATGACATAGAGCGGCAGCCAGGAGAGCACGAACAGGATGACAACCGCCACCAGCATCTTGATGACCTTCACCTTGCTCTTCTGCTGCATTCGGTCCATTTGCGCGTCCTTGGACTCGCCGGGTATCGAGCGCGTGGAGACCTTGAACCAGATGAGCACGTAGCACAGGGTGATCAGGGACATAGGCAGCAGGTAGCAGGCAACCAGGTTGGCCAGCAGGAAGTACAGGTTGCCGTTGGTGCCCTGGGGCCAGACCTCCTGGCACAGATACTGCGGCTGGGAGTAGGCCGAGAGCAGGGTGTCCGAGAAGAGCTCCTCGGCGGGCACCAGGTCGAAGAAGAGCAGCCACGGTATGGTGGTCACTAGAGCGATTACCCATATGCCGATTATCATGATTCGGGCACGTCGCTTTGTCATCTGCTTCAGGGGCCACCAGATGGCAATGAACCTGCAAGAGGGGAGTCCCAACAAAGGCTGTTTACAGATATACCAAGAACAGGAGCTAGAGCAGGAGCAGGAGCAGCAGCAGGAGCAGCAGCAGCAGCTCCAGATGCCGCTGACGGCGCTGAGCCGTCAAGGATAATGGCAATCATCAAGCTGTCGTGCCGAGGCGACGATGACGACACCGTTTCAGGGAGCTCACAGCTCTCGGCATGCAAATATCTCCGCTGATTAATTCGCACACGCAGGATGCCGCCGTCCTTAAGCCTTTTTCTGCTGAGTGTTCGCTTTCCAATCTCGTCTATTGAACCCACTCTAAAAATGTGCGCCATGGGAGCGTGGCTGTCATTTTTTATTCTGCTCGCCATAATGAATTGTAATTTGAATAAGAGCTGTGAGAGGTAGCGAGACGAGTCGCAGTCGGTATGGGGCCATCAACGAGTTCAGCATTTTTCATTTAGCTTAGTGCAGCCGGCTCATTGTGGCGCCCGCCCAATGGTCATAGACAAGACTTGTCTAAAAAAAAGGAGGAGCCAGGGGTTCGACTGCTCCTGGCCGAAAGACCATGTAATTACGTGCATTGTGCTCGTATTTTTGGACTTGGGTCGTCGTAGACGGCGGCGTTGGCGTCTGTACGCCAAAACATTGGGCAGATAACACAGCGGTAATTCCATTAGAGGGCATCCACTACTCCCGGAATCCTGGTTCTCCGACTCCGACCTAAAAATAGCCAGCCAAACAATGCGGGGGGCCGAGACCCTCGTCGTCTCAGGATAACGCCGGGGGAATGGGCCAAAACAAAGCTGTCCGCAAAGCCAATATCAAATTGTCATAACGTTTATTTATAGAGGAGAGCAAACCAATTGCATTAACATAATTTGTCCATGCGATTTGCCTCGACCATAAATCAGGCGAAAGCCTAATTGAGTTCTTCGGTAGAGACAATGCAGCCGCAAAAATGTAAATCCGACATCTTAGTGTCTCTCATATCTAAATAAATTCTATGAAAATGTACACTCAGCTCTTAAGTGAATTTAACCTGACTTGATGGGTGAATTTATTGCAAATTGTTACCAATTAAGTGAACTTTATTTAGAGTCGGTGGGATAAACCAGAGCTAAAATACATCAATAGTGATTCAACTAAAGCTCGGGTTTTATCAATATAACATCGAATAATGCTTTTATTCCCCGCTGGTATTTTTTCAAAGATAGGCACAAGGAGAATGTCATAATAAAAGCTAAGTAAATTAGTTTGTTCTGGAAATCTCCCCACAATATCTATAAAGAAATAAGTAATAAATGGATTTCACTTTGTTCAAAATGAATTAGCAATAAGTGACAAGTAAATTAAATTAGCTGAATCTCTACAAAATGACAATGCAAGGATGGAAGCGGTGACGTTGGCAGATTTATGGAACAAATATGTTGTATAGTTGCCTTCCCACGTAAAAGTGCTTTGTATTCCAGGCTGACAAACGAAGGTAGTTTACATATTACAGTGTTTTCATATTCGCACATTTACAGCTTTACCAGGAAGAGAAAATTTAATAATTGGCTATGCCATATATACCGTCTTCTGCCCTGCCCCGCCTACTCAATCCTGCGCGGTTTTATGGCGCTTATGCCAGTTCCTTCTGCGGTTACACATACGCACTGTTGACATTTACGAAAGCACAACGGACAAAGATACAAAAACCTCAATGCCAGGGCTATAAAGCCACAACTATGTTTATACGTTTATGTGTTTATATTCGAGAGCCCTGATACATAGATTTTATGATTAAATACATACATATATATAGTCATATAATTAAATGGCATTGCCATAAGTAAAATCGAATGATAAGCTAAGTCAGAAGCGCCTTAGCCCGCTACGGTCACTCCTTGAGTCCGAGGGAAGAGATTTAAGTTCGTGTTACAGATAATAAATCTTAAACTTCGATTCAGTTTACGAGGGCTCGTAAAAGCATAAAGCAACAGAGGATGCTGGCGAAGCAACTGGATAAACAGACATCAATGGACACTGACTTGGACTTAGAGTTGGACAGAGAGTTGCTCTCGGACTCGGAGGGGATGGAATTAGGCGTGGGCGGGCTCGTGTCATGCGGGTCTGTGGGTGACCAAACGATGAAATGATGTACTATGCTGCTGTTTTCGCCTTTGTCCCCGCTGGCTGAAAAATGACAGAGCCCGTGGATATGGCTCCTCCTCCCGATAGTGACTAGAAATTGATATAAATGAAAGTGCGCGCATAAAGCGACAAGCACTTGGAATCTCTTATTGTCCTTGGGGTTACGACTCGCCCACGTCAAAACGCTTTAGTTTCGCTTGATAAATCAGTTGGTCGCGACATTGGCGACTTTATGGTGACAAAGCAATCCTCGTTATTGGTAACTTTTATGCCTTTTATGCTGCAGGAAGCGCAGGGCCGACACTTTGATTCATCAATGGTGTCGGAATCGGTATCAGTGTGACAAGGCGAAACGGCAAACAACATTCTACGCCAATTGACAATGCACAAAAAATGCACGATTAACATGAAACTGAGTGTATGCAGCTCCTAATACGGACAAGGCAAACCGTAGAACATACGATGAACTTGATCTTGAGACGCCTGCTCCACTGGCTCTCCTACTGCCTGCTCGGCCCGACGACCAGTTTTCCCAGCAGCTGCTTGCATTGAGCGGCGCTTACTTTCGGATCGACTGATCCGATCTGTCTCCTATAAAAGCTTCGTTCGAAGCTACGTCTGTCAACAGTTGATTGCAAGTCATAAGCCTAGCTCCTACTTCAGTTATCCCGCCAAAACAAACCTCCGCCAACAAAATGTTCAAAATTGTGAGTACAGTGTTGAAAACCAGAGCATAATGTTGCATTAAAGTGTTGCTAGAAGAGCTCACAAGAATATTCAAACCGAATTTGATTCAGAAACCAACTTTAAAAGCTTAAACTATAAATATATACTATTTAAAATATTAATTAGCAAAAATCCATTCTCGCCGAGCAAAAATATAATTTGTATCTCTGTGTGGCAGCCACATGCTGCTCCACAGTTAATCCCACTAATGAAGCTAATCCGTGAACTCTGATCCCCGGCAGCTGTTCGTGCTCGTCGCCATCGCCGCCGCCCAGGCATACGCCTATCCCGGAGTGGTGGCCGTGGCTCCCGTTGTGGCGCACCCCGCGGTGGTGCACACGCCCATCATCCATCATGGCGCCCACTCGGTGCACTCGTAAGGCCATTCATTTTCCATCTCCTTATCACCACTTACCCCGCTCTCTCTCTTACTCTCCATCCGAACAGCCACGTTGTGCATCATCCGGCAGCCGTCAAGGTCATCACCCCCATTGTCCACAAGCCCGTCGTCGCGGTGCATGCCGTCAAGCCAGTGGTGCCTTTGATTCCAGTGCATCACGCCCATCCCGCTGTGGTTGTGCATCATTAGCGGCAGCAACAATCAACCCTAATCCCAATCCCAGTCCCAAACCCAGTCCCAATGCCCCAGAACCCGACCCCCTTCCACAACACCCGAAAACTGATCCCACAATAAAAGTTCATAGACACGTATTTGAAGCGAGTGTTTTCCACTTACCTGTCCAGGGAGACTGCAATTAGGCTGTAAACCGAGGCTGCCACGGAGACACCCTGTATGTAGGGTACGAACTTGCACATCAGCCATCCCAGCATCCAGGCTGCGAGTTGGTCCAGGAGATGGGGAGAAGCGTGCAAATGGGAGAGAGAAATGGGTAAATATTGGTCATAAACAATGCAAAAATTATGCTGAGTAACTTTCGGTCACATTGTCCTAGTCATACACTGGGACAAATGGGGAGTACATTTAAAGGATATTAAGTGGGGTTTATTTATAGCAACTTATTTTGAATTTAGTTAATTTTATTTATAGATTTTCACTTTAAATTCCTTCTTATTACTATTTATATCTGTAAAGCGACTATGCTTTGTAGAAAAGAAAACTTTGATAATTATCGATTCAAGGTTGAAAAATCGTAAACTTCGCTTAATTTTTAGATGAGTTCCCGATAGCAACTTTGCTTTTAAGAGCTGAAAAATCGATTTAACTTCGATTGTTGCATCCTAAAATAGAAAACTTCTATTCATTTTCATTCATTCACACACCTTAGAAGTTTAGATTCTAATTTCTTTCAGTGTCCCAATATTTTTTGGAATTTTCGCTGTGCAGTTGTTGTCTTGGTCACGGCCAGTTGGGTTCGAGTTGTGCTGGGTCCCGGTTAACGTTCAATGCTTCTTGTCATCGCCGCCGCCGCCGCCCACGTCTCCGCCGCTGTTTGCTGACTGAGATTTATGTGCTGCATATCATTCATAATTTGGTGACAAGTCTCAGATTGCGAGCAGGCAGAGGCATCCACTGGGCAGCCATGCTCCGAGGATGGGTTCGCAGCAGCAGCATTGTTTGCCCAGACTGGAGCAGGACCGACCGCAGTCCTGCCTAAGTTAATTTGTATTCCTTTTATTCCATTTGATGGAAGACACGGGCCGCACTTGCCGCATAGTTGTGCGTTATGAATTTTATGCTAAGAGGAATAACTCACTCAGACACAAAAGGTTATAAAACACACATGGGGGGCGGGGCCGGGGCCTTGAGAAGTGCGAACTTCGCCAAGGTTGATGACAGACGCCGAACAGAGCCGGGGGCATGACATATCGAATGGCAATTAAACAAGTACCGCCCACGCGTCATTAGCGGCGCAGGAGTCGGAGGAGGGTGACTCCAGGAGTTCAATGGTCGTCCGGAGGAGACGCCTCTAGCCGGGGATTCTAATTTCCTGTCTCGTTCGCCTGTCTTATCTCGATGTGTTGTCGCATTTTATTATGCATACGCACAGTACGCAGGCGAGGCAGGCCAATAAAAGCTAACTTTAATATGATTTGGCACATAAAAATATAAATATTATTTGCGCTCAGTGCCGGTGAACTCTGAGGAACAGGTTCTGGCCAGGATCATGTGTGGGCAGGACATCGTCAGACGGCACAGACAAACAATCAACTGTGTGTGCACAGGACCAAGCAAACGCGCGGCGACAGCGCCGCATCCCGAATGGGTTCTTCGGTTTTATTCCTTCGATTTGAAATGGCTTTTGGGCAGACCTGCAAGTGCAACAGACTGGATCCGAAGCCATTAATGCGAGTGTATTTGGCTACTCACTTGATATTAAGCTGATATGGGTGAACTTTGATAAATATCTGGCTGACGAGGACGAAGGACCAAGGGCTCTGCCGCTCGTGGCGAACTTTATGCATATGAGTACTTCAAAAGTTGGTTAAAAGCAAATTTAAATTCAAATTCGCTGGCGAAACACTTCATCACTTGCAGCCAGGCAAATTAGCCTCCACAGCCAGGGTGAACTTTTCAAAAATAGACCTTTGTTTGGACATCCTCTGGCAAATAAACTATCTAATTGGCTATGCAATTCTATTCCGACCAGCAAACGTGACTCGCCCTGTTTGTCTGGGATTAAAGTTTGCATCAGTGCACTCAGCACAGTCAAGTATCTGAACCCACTTGCCACAATATTATGCTAAGCTCAACGAAGTGAAGTGGCTTTCTGATAATACCAGACAAACAATGCTGGCAAACTGAAGAGAGTAAGCAAGATAAATAGTTTAAACAGTTGGAAGCTCGAAATACCCCTTTGGCAAACCAATAAAATGAGTGGTGAAAGTGAAGAAATAAATTAAAGATTTGTTTTAACTAACGTACTAAATTAAATTATTTTTATCACATACCTTTTCTATTTCTTAATTACTAAAAATTCCGCCCAAATATTTAGTTAAATAAACTTCAGTTCAAGGAGTTGACTAACCTATAAGACCGCAAGGTCAATTACAGTCCTTAACTTGTATTCTTTGTGTTGAGTTATTTTTAGAAATAATAAGCACTGTGAAAAGCGATATGATGTTCCCAGAAATACATAATGAAACAGACCATAATTAATGAATGTACCTCTCAACTTTTATGACGTGTTGGACAAACATAATTGAAGTAACCGAAATAGCCCTAATTGAATGGCGTGTCGGGGCGACCCTGAGACTCTTTGTGGCTTTACCGATTCGTGGCATGAAGTGGAGCCAAGCCAAGCCAAGTCCTGCTGTGTTTGCTTGACAAACATCCAGCTTCTTGAACCGACAGCCCAGCGTCAAGGTGAGTGGGATGAGTGTTTGATCTGCCTTGGAGTGTGTTTTGACATGGCAACATATGGCAAACAGACGCCGCCATTTATAAGCGTAAGCCTGTGCTCAATATTGATCAACTACAGGAGATAATACCAATCGATATTTGAGCTTATCGACAGCCTTCGATTGTGGGTGGTGTGGTTGCCACCAGAACCGCAAACCCGCAACAAAATGTCAAGTGAGTCCTAAGCCTTTTATTTTCGTCCTCCTTGAATTCCTGTGCGAACTTTTGTTTACCTCTCGACACACGGAGGAAAATGAAGGGTTGTGTTTTCAAAGCAACTCGAGTCCTGTGACCCCAAAACAAGGGGGCTTAGTGTGAATTTAAAAGGAACATTCAATATGCGACTTAAACCAAACTAGATACTTTATGGTAAAATCTATCAATTGTTATTTCCCACACTTGGAACCTTAATCCTTTATCATTTATCTATAAATTCTTTTAAAAGTCGTATTAAATCCATTTGAAATGTTATTTCCTGTGTGTAGGCAAAGTGGATTGGATTATTCTAGGCAATGAAAATTCGTTTCGGGCGCCGCATTGTCATGCACAGAGTTGGGTCGTAAAGTTAATGAAATAATCAGGCGTAACAAATCCGTGGGTTCGATTGGAGTGGGAGTGGCCATGGCAAGGACATAACACTTCAGACAAATGCGTTATTGTTATGATTATGGCCACGGCGTCACGTCCTGCGGCGACTTCGATGCGGCAGCTCGGCGGCAAATTGAATACCACAGCCAGTTCGCCCAGCAATGCGAATCGAAACCGGGTTTGGTCCTGGAGGTGAGATATGGTATTGCTGCTGCGGCTTACTGATGCTGGAGAGCGACTTCTGTTGCGGGAAGAGGTGGGAGGTGCGTTTCCATTTGCCGACGGCACGTAGCGACTGAATTAAAATACAATCGGCGAGTAGAGTATGCTGAAAAATGACTTCACCAACGACAAGGGGATGTGGCGCGGTGCGGTGGTGCGGCGTTACGCATACGCCGCGTTCACCCAGCACAAATCACGCGGCCCTTTTAATGAACAAACTGGCAACGTGACCCACAGATTGGCAAACCGAAAGCGGAACAGTGGAAGCAACAACCGTGAAGCGGATCCTGCGACAGAGGGGCCGTAATGATAACGATTTCGCATTGATAACATGGCACAACAATGGCCATAAAGCGCCATTTGGGACAATCAATGGTTGGGCCAGGACGGGACAGGGCAGGACAGGATGGGACAGGCAAGGATATCCTTCGTCTCAAGGAGGCATCGTTGCTGGGAAATCAATTCATTTCGCATTTTATTGGATTTCGAAGCACACACATAAATAAGGGCCAGAGCGGGAGTCACATTCCACCCCCAATCCCCAGCAACAGTGCAGGCCCAACCCAATACAGGTGCCCCTTGCCCCTTTTCCTCCACACACACACACTCGCGTCGTGTGGAATGTGTGTCTGTGTGCCTGTGTGTGCGGGTATAACCCTGACTATTAGGTTTGCCAAGCGAAATATTTAGGTCAATTCATCCAGCCGCAAAGAGCCTTGAATGCAAACAACCTTCCATTGCAATTCTGAGGCTTGAAGGTGTGCTTAGATAATGGCGCTGCCTGCGGCGATGGCCACCGTGAGCGTTGCTGCCAACGGCGACTGCAACTGCAACTGCGACGTCGCCTTTGGCGGCTCAAATTTGATTTCATATAATTCAGCTTGATGGTAAAACACGTCGACCATCCGTTCCCTAGCTATTCGATTCGTGGGCGGTGCATCGTAAAAACTATTAGACAACCAAGCGCCCATGTTTGATGTGCAAATATGTGAAATATTTCAACTACCATTTAGTTCAACAAATATAGAAAAATATCTAACGAAAGGAATTTTTAAACGTCAATATTCCCAAGAAGTGGAACGAGGAAAACCTTATAAAAAATGTATTTATATAGCCAATACAGAACTTATGTTTTGCTACAAAATTTCATGGATCTTATACTCAAATGATAATTTTGAAAACTAAAATAAAATTTAAATATTAATAATTCAGTATGTATGTATTTATTTAATGGGGGAAACTAGTATTCAATATCTAAAAATTATTGATTTTATTATTGAGATAATAATAAAATAATTATTTTTTAGCTATGCATTTGTGGGAACTAAATACTGTTAATTGATCAGTTAGAAATTTCATTTTAAATAAATATGAAGTCTATTTTAATAATATTATTAATATTTTGAAGATTATTACAATTTGATTAAATTTATATTTATGAGCAGCTAAGACTTATGGGTTTTAATATTTTTATATTTTATATTCCTTATATTTTCCTTTCAAATATTCATATATTTTTCCTCTGTAAAGTACTATTTCATCCTTTGTCGCTGTGAACTCGCTGCCTTCAATTTAAACTTCAGCAGCTTGTCGAAAGCGAATTGGAATGTGAGTGGGGTTGAGAGTTGAAGGGGTGAAGGAGTGAAGAATCCTCCTTCCCCCCAAATGCCCCAAACCCCAAATACATACCTTCCAATGCCAGCGAAAGGGCTGCAATTTGTTGTGACTGGCGTTTTCGCTTAGGCCTCAGCAGCTGAGCCCAACTCAAGACATGCCACCGTGGAGCAGCCGAGCTGCGAGGTGGCTCCAGTCCCAGCCAGCCCCCAGCACCCATCACCCAGTACTCGACCCAGCACCACCCCCTGTGACCCACTAAGAGCTGTCGGGCCCCGTGGCAGCGCCAACCCTGCGCCTAGCTCGAATTTGTGAAATTAGGTCAGTTTTGTGTCGATGATCCTTTAGGCCACCCCGAAAAGCAGCAACAAATGCACCAACACACACACACAAACACTCGAATCGAAGAGCACAAAGAGAGTGAGTGGCGTCGCGAGAGACAGCAGAGAGAGTGCGCAGTGACACGGACACGGACACGGACACAGGACGCACACAATGCAGGCTGAGGTAAACTCATTCACTTTTTTGCCACTCGCTTCATTCGTTCCTTGCGATTTTCCCTCGGCTGACTTCGTTTACTATACAACCCTCTCCCACCCCCTTGGGGTGTGGGGTTTGGGTGGGTTTCAGGGCTGAATGGCACTGAATGCAGTGCCGTGTCTTGGAGCCAAGGTACACAGGGAAATAAGTCGGAAAATAAGATACATTCTGAATTTACTTGGAAGTTGAAATGGATAGAGTCTAGGAATTTAAGCTTGAAGCTGATTTTGTGATTATTTATAGTGGCTAAAATAATAAATATATTACATGGTTTTCATATTAATAATTGTTAAAATGTTTATATTTATTTTAGGGCATAAACTGGATTATTTTTATGCATGATTGCTTTCATAAATGAACGTTTTTCTTCATAGAATTTAAAGTTTTACCACTTTAGAGGACCATAAATTAAACTATATTTCGGCAGAATATTATTGGAACCCCTTTGGATCAATACGAAAAAATTTCAAAGATCTTGCTCGGACAGGACAGGTCAAACATTTCCTTACATAATTATTTAAAACATTCATTTAAAACTTAAAAATAAATTAATATAGGAACAAATGTGTGCCATACCTACAGATAAAAACTCTGGAAAATTATACAGTTATCAGTTGTGTTTTTGTAAAACTTCAATGAATGAAAGTCAAATTTCTAGTGTTATAACTCCATTATTTAAAACTTTTTTCTTTAGGCTTAAATATTTTTACGCAAGTGCTGGGTCTTGTTTATAATATCGAGATATGTCCCTTTGACTTATATAAATTATTTACAATTTATATGTATTTTTCTCAGTGCATCTCATTCACAGCAGAAAATGCGGGAAAGAGAGAAAGTTCTCACAGGGCAGAGCCACTTAATTGGCAACACTTGGCACACAACCTGCGGGCCTACAAGCTACATTGTATGTTAGCTTGGGGTAGCCATCGTTGGCAAATTGCAATGGAGGCGATGGAACTACCATGTCGTGCTCCGCAATCGGAATTTGATTTCCCAAGGATTTCGATCATTTTTCCATGTCGACGGCGATTTGCATAGACATTCGCCACTCCGGCACTCCACCATCTCGGCCAGCTCTGCGACTATCAATTTGGATGACAGCCCACAAAGTCTCAAGGAGCAACGGATACAGCAAGGGAGAGTGCGCGGAGGACCAATTGGGGGGCAGACAGGGACAGATAGATACATAGATGGATGGATGGATGGATAGGCATGTCAGGCAAATTTATTTAAATTAAAGCATACAATTATGCGTTGCCTCGTTTATCGGGTCGTTTGTGGGTCGTCGCTGGGATTTGCAATTGGCCTTTAATTAAATAGACACTTGTACCTTGTGCCCTGCCGGATTGTCAGTTCCAAGAAGGTCTTGGGGTTAGCCTTTAAATTAATTTAATTGAGTGCGAACATCTTGCTTGGTTGCTACGAAGATTTGAAACGTTTTCGTTGGAATTGAGGGGTTGAATAAATTGGCCAGACTGAATGTTTTAAGGACTGTAATTTTTGGTGTTGATTATTTAAAGGCTATATTTGGTAGACAAGATTCTCAGATACATGTTATTAAACATACAAATATGTTTTGGCAAAGGGTAACTTGTGGGTGTCTTTATATTGTTTGCAGTTAATAAGGGACTCCATATACTCTTAGCTCGTTTTAACTAATTAGGTTGGTTTCCACCACTTGTCTGTCTATATTTTTATGGTTCTCCCTACATGTCAGAATGCTCGTAAAATTCCACCCTTAAACTTGACATTTCGCAGGACACTTCAGAGGCTGAGGAGCAAGTGCTGCATTATTATATCTGGTTTATGTATGCTCTAAAAACAGGCTGGTTGCCAGCGAGTCTACCCTATAAGCTGCAGTTTGAAGATGTGGCGGAAACCAAGTGTGTCTGCCAAGAAATAAGTACGGCTTGAGTGATATGACCAGGTGTAAAAATGCACCAACACCTCACCTTTGTTCTGCACTACCCATGATGACCAGAAGCTGAGCACTTTTGGCTGGAATATTCATGCCGACATTAGGTCTAATGGCGAGTCCATTACATTTGCCTTCATTTATCTCTCGGAAATTACGCATACGCAGCGTAAACACGCAGAAGCAACAAATTTCGAGACTATCGTGCGCCTGCCGGGGGCTTTATCTAAGCGGCGATTAATTGCAGGACATAAATCGGGCTAATATGCAGAAGCAACAGAAAAAAACAAAAAAAAAAAAAACAAAAGCAACAGAAATACAAGCTGCTGGCTCCCTAATGTCTCCCCCAGTGGCATATAAATCTCGTCGTCTTACGGAATTAAAGAGCTACTTACGCACAAAGATGTTGCCAATCAGAGTGGCTGGCAGGCAGAAGACAATGACTAGGATGTCCGCAATGGCCTGGCGTCGTGGAAGTCGTAGTGGTTGTGGGATGGTGAAAATGGAAATTTTATTTCAAATTAATGGGGTTCATCTGAGAGATTTAGTGGCCACACCCACCAGATTCACGATGAAGTAGTTCGTCACCGTCCGCATGCGAGGCGCCCGCAGGACTACCGCAATCACGAAGCTATTCCCGATGAGGCCCACCAGGAACACCACGATGTAGGCCACACAGTACACAATGGACATGGCCAGCGAGTGGCGGTACAGGGAATCGAACCCGAAGTCCACGCTCCCGTCCAGCTGCTCCCATCGGAGGGAGCTCTCGTTGTAGGACTTGGTGGCCGCCGCCGCCGAGATCAAGCTGGTGGTGGCCGGCGACATGCTCAGCAAGTTGGCGTAATAGGTGGATGAGGTGGCATCTACGATGGCCAGCGATCTGACTCCCGCTGCCGATGCTGTTGTGGTGGCCGCCGTCAGTGTGGCGATCAGCGAACTGGCCGCCGGTGCCACCGTAGCCGATGCCGTGGTCAAGACCGTGCCCAGCAGAGTGTCCATAATGGCGCCGTTATTCAACTTGATGGTACTCGATGCGCTCGAGGAGCCGCTGCTGCCGGCGGGGCTGGTGGTGTCGTTGGAGCTGCTCCCCAGCAATTCGTTGAAATTCAAGAGGTTCTGGAAATCGACGAAATTATGCGTGAAATTATTATAGTTCCCGGCTCCGAGGGCTCCGCTCTCTTCCGCCGTCGCCTCCTCATCCGCCATGGGCCAGGGCCTGGCTGGCGGCGCCATTGTCGCTCTGCTGGCCAATCTAGCCTCTGTTGTTGTGCTGGGTGGCGTTGGTGGCGTTCCTATTGTGGCTGCCGCTGCCGGAGTGTCGCCACTTGTGTGGCTTTTATGCTTGCGCTTGCGAATCCGCCCGCTGGCTGCCATCATCCGGCGTCTTGATTAGGCGGCTGACACTTTTAGTGGCGCCTGGGAATCGCTATCCCCTTGATTCGTATCTCTCTCGATGGCTTACTCTGCTGCTGCTGCTTAGAAAAGGTCTATAAAAATGGCATCGTCGCTTGGCATTATTTCGTTGGCGTTGTCATAGGATATGCAGGAAGTTCCGTGGCTTTGGGATTAGAGAACAACTTTTAATTAACGCACACGCCCACCATGTAATCCGGAGGGTTGTGTTTGTGGTTGTGCGTGGAAACCCCGGAGTTGCACAACAATTGCAATTTTCTCGAAACTCGTTTTTTCCCAAGGTTTCTTTTCTTCTGGGTCTTTTTTTGTACCCTTTTTTGTTTTTGGAAATCACCTACAACAGTTTGTTGCCGAATGCGAATGCGGAATGAAATGGCTCGGGCGGTCGTTCGTCAGCTGGTTGACGTTGCCTTGGCTGGCATTACGAAAAAGTCGGCGGCCCAAGGCCTCTTGTGCATATTTCAGATAAGGCCAAATGCTGGCTGCCTGGATAAATGGTAAAGCGGAGAACGGAGAACGGAAAACGGAGAGCTGAGAGCCTGGCTCAGGGACATGGTCACAGCCGCAGTTCCAACACATGCGCGTCGCTAATTAATTTTAATGCCATTTCTACCATTGTTTGGCAGCTGCTTTTGGCACAATTGAAAAACCAGCCAGCCAGCGTGCACTTTGACCTCAAAGGCAAGAAAACCAAAACAACAAAAATCGAAAAAAAGTCGAACAAACATCGAGAAAAACGAGCAATTGAGCAACTCAATAGCAGCGCATAAAAATTCCATTAAGCACAACTGCCAAGCGCACGCAGCTCTTCGATTGAGTGCCGAAAAATTGCCAGTAAGCATTGAAACAATTGCTAACAAACCGAAGCCCCGAAGCCAGCGCGACATTCTTTTGTGTGGCTCCTCCATGGGAGTGTCTACATCAGACAAACTGGCGACTAAGGACCCCTTGGCACACACAATTCAAACTGTCCAAAACACGGCACAAAAAAGTTGAATATATATCTTGGCAATCGCTCGGAGGGATTATCCCAGATTTAAAATGAAATGGAGAGCAAGACTTTTTCCTTGTAACAGGTGCAGAGCACCTAAATCGAATTTGATAAAGTTTGCAGTATTTCAAATATTTTTGAGTTTAATGAAGTTTCCAGTATTTTAAATATCTATCAACGAATCTGACCTTTTTCTTATTTAAAAAAAAAATATATATTTCATGTTTAGGATTGAATTATTCTAGGCCAGAGTTGATTAACCAAAAAACCTTTTCCTATTCTCAACATTATTAATATTCAAATAAATATAAAATTACTTAAAGATTCTATTAGCTGTAAGCTAATATTTAGTCCTAACGAATAAGGTACATTTTTCACTTCCAAAAGTCGCGCTATTTCAAAACTTTACTGCCATGATCAAAATCTTATTTCTCCGTGTAGCTCCGCAGCTGGCGCTCCTTGGGGTCTTTCTTGGAGCGTGAAAGTGCTTGGAACCTAATTGAGCTTACATGCCAGCCTGCTGGCCAAGTCGCAGGAAGACGCCAGCGGCAATAATCCTTAGACTTGGACCTTGGGTCCAATGGGGCGTAAGACCAAGTGTTCACACCAAGACCGTGGCTGACAGACAAATCAGCCAAACAGCGAACTAATTAAACTGTCAGCGCTGGAAACTGCAAGCCAGATGCAACTCCTCCTGGAAACTGGCAACTCCCAGGACTGTGGGAGTCACTCCCACTGCGTCAGGTACACCAGAAGCATAACCAAAAGCAACACGAGCGAGCGACAAACACAAACACGCCCCCGGATAAATCAGCAAAACATTCGAAAGGTTAAAAGGAGCAGTACGCGTGGTCGTTTCCGTGATGCGATGTTGTGGGTCGCCGATCCGCTGGAATGGATATTAGAGTTATCCGCCCCTGGGGCGACCGCGTTGTCAACGGATTCGCGTCTGAATGAGGACTGCAGGCACTGACACCGCGACAGCTCGCTTTTCAGGCCAAAGCGAGCCGATAAGAGCCGACTGGCGGGATACGACCGAATGTAGGTCCCTGTTGCCAAACCGCGCCCGCCTTCAGTGGCCATTGCCGCCGCCACTTCGGCTCTCGGCTCTTGCTTTTCGGCTCAAAACGGAGAGTGGGAGGCGACGGCGCCCACCCACTCGGACTCGCACTCGGAATCGGGCGCTCGCTCAGTCGTCCTTGTCGCCTATGTGTGTACTCCGTGAGCGCTGAACCAACGGCCCTCAAATGCAATGACAGAGCTCTCCTACATATATGTTAATGCCGCTCCCGTTACCGCTCCCTGTCCCGCTCCCATTCCCGCTACCGTTCCCGTTCCTCGTTGCCCGTTGCCCGTCCTTTTTGGGGGCTTCTCGCAGGCTTAGCGCACAACTTTGTAGGCTTAAAACTGAAGGACCACATTTGGCAATATCCAAGGTTGGATCGTTGAAATGTCACGGCGACCGTGTGGGTGGGAGGCTGCGTCCAAAACACACACACCGCACTTGACTCGCCGGCCTCGGTCGGCCAGCCAGCCCATGGTTAGCAGGATACATCATATGCTCATTTCGGGCCCCTTTCATAAATACGTTTATTATGCCATTTGCCAGCTTCCGTTTTCGGTTGGCGATGGGATGGCCCATTGTTCGTCGTTGCCGTCGCGTGCCTGTCGCAGGAAACAAAGCAGAACGTAGAGAGCAACAAGAGGGGCACACGGCGTATACGCAATTTCCGTGTTGCCTCCATTATGCTGGCCGCTATTGTTGGTTGTGTCAATTGCTTTCGCCTGGCTGTTTGTTTATGTTTATGTGCAGCCTCTTCCTGCCAATTGGTCCGGTGCAACTTAGTTTTATTGCGGCGCTTCCTCGATGGAGAATGGCGCTGCTTCCGCTCCTTGGACGGACATCAACTTGGGCATCTTGGTTAAGCTGGGTCGACAATTAAAACTCTGTCGTCCGAAACAATAATCAAAAGTTTGCATACTTTTTGTTTGAAGTTTAACGGCAGTTCTCAAGTTTGCAGCTCCGCTCGTTAGCATTTATTCTTGGTGGCTCGTAGTTGAGCCCTGTTGCTCAAGGATGTGCAGGAACTCACTCACTTACTCACTCATATTCTTCTCTCTCTACCCCTCTTTTCGCTTGTGAGAGTCCAACCCATCAACCCACCCCGAGGGTCGATTGAGCGCAGGATGCGCGTGCGTTTGCAACAGCTGGCTTTCCTGCTCAGTCAGCGGCCAAAGGTTCAAAAACCTTGTGTTTGGTTCAACACTCACAAACATTTGGGCACTCGCCAGCGTACACTGCGCCGATTCGGGGTCAGTTTCGGGTCCCATTCACAAACTGAGCGATGGGAAACACAAGAAGGGAGGGTTGCAAACAGCAAGTAGGTAGAGGAGCATTGTAAACCGGATTAGGGCAGGCCTGGGAATATATGGCTGGCAGATGGTACTTTGCCAGACGCAATTCTGTGAAGCGTCCTTAATGAACGTGTAATCCATATTATTTTCAAGCTATGTGAAAATGATAAGTATTTATTAGTGCGAGTAGCGAGGTTTTTAAAATTATAACCTTGAACCCTTTTTAATATGTCATTAATTTATGAATAAAAAAATTTAAAATAATACAACAAATCAAATGTATTTTATTATTTTATGTATTTGAATGTATTTATTTTATATTAAATAACATATAGTTTTCGAATTAAACGATAAAAGTTTACTTTCCACAATTTACTTACTTGTCAAGTTCACTTTCTACGCGTAAATAACATGGCTTTGACAACAAACCGAGTGCAGCGCCATCTGTATATTTTTTAGACGTGTTTGATTTTGGAACTTCTTACTTACATAACTATTTTACATGTATTTTACGGAACTAAACAAAATATTTACATATTTTTAATTTGTTTAATGTTATTAATATTAAGAATTTTGGTTTAGCTTTGTCAAAACATATTTTCATAAGCTAAATATTGACATAATAAACAAAACAATAAAATGTAACGAGCCTTCTGTAGAATAATTTACAGCTCGGTGAAACTCTGTGAGTAAGCATTACAGTTCTCTCGCTCTCGAAAATTCCAAGTAGCTATCTCGCTCTCAAAAATTCCAAAGTAGCTATCTCGCTCTGGAAGTTTCCAAGTAGCTATGTATCTCGCTCTGGAAATTTCCATTTCACATTAAGCAACATGAAATTGTATATTAATATATGAAAAATTTGTTATTCTATTAAAATTTAAGAATATGCTTAGACTGGTAGCTTCGGCGGTTAAATTCTATTGTATAGCGAGTATCTACCAGCCTTGTAATGCTGATCAAAATTATATACCTTATGAAATCGTAGATGCTATCTGCTCTGTATTATAATAAGTTATAAAATCCAAAAACCAGTTGAGGGCATTCAATATTCATGTCTAACAAAACATTTTCATAGAAACACAAAATTATGACTGGCATATATATATATATTTAATACTTATTTTTCTGAATCCCTCGAACCCTCTTCTAGACTTCGCTAAATATAGTAGGTACTGAAACATCCGGTTATTCAGCCCGAGGGTTGTTTTGTAGCATAGTGTCACCCTCCATTGTCATGAGAACGTGCGAGAAAGCAGGCCAAACGAGTCACGTACCCAAAAGATACAGTACTGCCTACCTGCTCACTCACCCTGAATGCTTAATGTAATCCACGACAGACTGGCAGATGGTTCCCGAAGCGAGCACGTCGGGTATAAATAGAGGCGTCGAGGCCAGAGAACGGCACTCTCAAAAATAAAGTGTTCAAGTGCAGTCGTAGTGTTTCTGAAAAAAATAGTCTCAAATTAGTATAAAGAAAATTTTCACCCTTGCTGGCTAGCAAGCAGTATTTACTTGTCAATCGAAAAAAAAAATGGAAAAGTGTAAAAATCGCAGTGAAGGAGAAGCTGAAGAGCTGTTTTGCTACCAAATGACGGAGGGGCCCACGTAGTATTTGTCAGCGTTGGGCAATATTTGCTCTCGAGTTGGAAACAAAGAAACCAGAGGCCCTGGAAACGTTGCGGATTAGTCATCATCGCATCGGGAAATTTCGAAATGCGTCAGGCAGTTGGAAAGGCAGAATTTCGCTCGATTTTGGCTAGAAAGTGACCCCTACCTAGACAGTCTGAGGCAGATCCAGGATATCCCCCCGGGACTACACTCTCTGAGTCGAATGGCGGTGGCCCTGACCAGCGGATTGGTTAAAAATGGGATAGGAGGAAGCCAGGTACACACACAGCAGCGAAACCAGCGTGTTCTTTTATTCTATTCGTAAGCACAACCTAAGCCTAAGATGTAGTTTTATAAACCACGAGAAGACAATCTACGGAAAAAAAGTGTTTGAACCCCACTCGTAGGTTACTTTTTTCGCTGCAAATGCCAGCAATTTCGCCGCGTTGCGTAACGACAAATACTTCCCTATTTCATTCCAAGTCGAAAGTTCTCGATTCTCTCTCTTTGTTCTTCAACCCCCCGGAGTGAGAGGCCTCCAACTGGCTGCTCTATATATAGCGTATTGCTCATACGCCCCGGGTAATCGTTACACGTAGTTCTGTCTTGCTCCCACTCGGGGATACACACCTTAATGTATTCAAACCCGCTCTACATATGTACATATGTATGTATGGTAATGTAATTGACGTGGATTTCTACATACGTAACATATTCAGACCTCGTACATACATATGTAGTACGTATGGCATTGGCAGCTGCGCAAAAACTCGCTGTGGCGTAAACAAGTCTGCCCTGCCCTTCCCTCAGTCCCCCAATTTTCTCGATGGAAAACTTTCCAGCTTGACGACTTTCTTCATGTTGTTTCTGTCGCTTCTTTTAGGCACTAGTTTGTAGTCGACTTAACCATTTACCTAGCGTTAATCTTATTTGTAACCATCTCTATATGTAACTCTGCCACATCACTTAACCAGCAATATGTATTTCTTTCTCTAAACTTTATAGTTGGGCGTTGAAAGTTGATACGCGAACGTGAAAACACGATACCCTGCGCCAGCCTGGGGCGGCATATGGGTGCTGAAAATGCACTCCGCCCGGTTACCCCAGTGCTGCTGCGTGTGGCGAGGGCTGCGTCTGCGACTGTGACCGGGACAGAGATATCTGGGGTCTCAGGGTCGCGGACCAGCCAGCCAGGGGTGCTCGCGATTCAGTCAGAGATTGATTGTGCGGATTGTGTTATAGGAACACCGGTGTATCGACTTCTCTTCTGCTCCACTAAGGGTGAGCCCTACAAAACGGCCCTCTGTTGCTTACTATCATCATCGAACAAGTACCAAAGCGGGCAGACAGGCATACATATGACTCTGTTCCAACAGCGATCGATCGTTTGAGCTTGGCAGTATTGGCGTATTGAAACTGTTCAATGACACATCGTCTAAGGATTAGGAATCGAACCAGCGTCTCGAATGCCAAATAAGTTGGTTGTAAATATTAATTTTGATCCTGTATCCTTATATATTCTGTTGTAAAGTCAAACCAGACAAAGACATTTCTTTTACCAACAATGTGTCACTTACATATGTTCTTATATACCAGATACTGTTTACATTTTTTTTATTTTTGTACACGTCACCAAATAAGAATTACTTGTACCGATGTATACTTACTTGCTTGTCGAAACAAAATCAAAAATGGAAAAAATGAATATGAAAAGAGCGCTCCTTAATGGAAAAAGAAAGCCACAGAAAAAAAAGTGAATAAAAAATTTCAAGATTCCAACAATAAATTTCGAAACTTTTGGTCGAGACATTTTTTTATTTCAAGCTCAGATCCGATTTCAGTTAGATCACCATACTCTTACGTAGCGTTCCCACAATAATCTCGTGAAGGAAGGGTTATAATCTCATGAAGCGAAAATCTCTGCGATTTACCTGCAAAGTGATCCGATGTTCTCAAACCAAACCGAAAAATCTGACCAAGTGTCAGCATGAAAAGGAAGGGCCACTGATCTCTGTTAAACGCTAAAAGTTTGTATTGGAAAGACTATATAGTAAGAAGATAAAGCTTACAAGTACGTATATTTATATTTTCTCACATTTTTAGGACATGCAAATACACTTGCGAGCCCCATTCCTACAAACTATAAACAAATTACCTAAAAGGACAATAACTAAATAATAATAAATCATCAAATTTTTAAACATGATTCTCAATTAAATATCCCCTCCCCCTAAATTCCAGACAGGTAAACACAAATTTCTGCTATTGGTAATAAATTTTTACTAAGATTACATATTACTAGTTGACAGAAACTCTGAAAAGCTAATAGTAATACTATTATAGAATAAATATTAAAAATTCTATATATTTATAAATAATTTCAACATAGGTATTTTAAATATTAAATAAAAACTTCATTGCTAAAAAGTATACAAGGTTAGCCTTCGTGGCATAATGTTGGTAATATTTTTAATAAATAGGTAGGAATTGGTATAAATAATAGCCTTCGTGGCATTAAATTGGTAATATTTACAATAAATAGGTAGGGTTTGGTAAAAATACATAAAAGGTTAGTCTTCGTGGCATTATATTTGTAATATTCACAATAAATAGGTAGGGTTTGGTATAAATAATAGCCTTCGTGGCATTATGTTGGTAATATTTACAATAAATAGGTAGGGTTTGTTAAAAAAAATATAAATGGTTAGCCTTCGTGGCATTATATTGGTAATATTCACAATAAATAGGTAGGGTTTGGTAAAAATATAAAAGGTTAGCCATCGTGGCATTATATTGGTAATATTTACAATAAATAGGTAGGGTTTGGTAAAAATATTCAAAGGGTTAGCCTTCGTGGCATTGTATTGGTAATATTCACACTAAATAGGTAGGACTTGGTATAAATAAAAGCCTTCGTGGCATTATGTTGGTAATATTTACAATAAATAGGTAGGACTTGGTAAAAATACATAAAAGGTTAGTCTTCGTGGCATTATATTTGTAATATTCACAATAAATAGGTAGGGTTTGGTATAAATAATAGCCTTCGTGGCATTATGTTGGTAATGTTTACAAAAAATAGGTAGGGTTTTGTAAAAATACATAAAAGGTTAGCCTTCGTGGCATTATATTGGTAATATTCACAATAAATAGGTAGGACTTGGTATAAATAATAGCCTTCGTGACATTATGTTGGTAATATTCACAATAAATAGGAAGGACATGGTATAAATAATAGCCTTCGTGGCATTATGTTGGTAATGTTTACAAAAAATAGGAAGGACATGGTATAAATAATAGCCTTCGTGGCATTATGTTGGTAATATTTACAATAAATAGGTAGGACTTGGTATAAATAATAGCCTTCGTGACATTATGTTGGTAATAATTACAATAAATAGGTAGGAATTGGTATAAGTAATAACCTTCGTGGTATAATGTTGGTGCTATATTTACAAAAAATAGGTAGGGTTTGGTAAAAAATATAAAAGGTTAGCCTTCGTGGCATTATGTTGGTAATATTCACAATAAGTGATAGGACTTGGTATAAATAAAAGCCTTCGTGGCATTATGTTGGTAACATTTACAAAAAATAGGTAGGGTTTGGTAAAAAATATAAAAGGTTTGCCTTCGTGGCATTATATTGGTAATATTTAGAATAAATAGGTAGGACTTGGTATAAATAATAGCCATCGTGGCATAGTATTGGTAATATTCAAAAATTTTGAATCAAAATAAATAGGTAGGATTTGGTATAATTAATCGCCTTTTTGGCATTATATTGGTAATATTCAAAATAAATAGAAAGGGTTTGGTAAAAAAATATAGAAGGTTAGCCTTCGTGGTATTATGTTTATAATATTTAAAAAAAATAGGAAGGAATTGATAAAAATTTTAGCCTTTGTGGCATTATCTAGGTAATATTTAAATATAACTATGTATTGGTAATATTTTTTGGTAATATTTACGATGAAAAAGATTTCATAAAAAGATACAGTCATGGTAATCGTCGGCTTTTATTCAAATAAATTAGTCAAAGTTTCCGAAGTGTATCTTAAATAATAGTGTTTAACCTAAATCCCCTAACTGCTCCTGGAGTAAAAAATATTTACAAAAATATATACAGGGTCCCTTAAAAGAAGCCGACATTACGAAATTTCCGTATTATTCAATAAAAGCTAACAATAAAAAAACCTTAACATAAAATAGGCAGGCTTATTATTCAACATATATCCCTAAACTGTTCGTGGAGTGTAAAATATTTACAAAAGAATAGGAAGGAATCCCCAAAGCGTTATTATTCAACATTTATCCCTAAACGGTTCGTGGAGTGTAAAATATTTACAAGAGAATAGGTAGGATTCCCCAAAGCGTTATTATTTAACATATATACCTAAACTGTTCGTGGAAAGTTAAATATTTACAAAAGAATAGGAAGGATTCCCCAAAGCGTTATTATTCACCATTTATCCCTAAACGGTTCGTGGAGTGTAAAATATTTACAAGAAAATAGGTAGGATTCCCCAAAGCGTTATTATTCAACATATATCCCTAAACTGTTCGTGGAGTGTAAAATATTTACAAAACTTAAAGCGTAGCCGACATGGCAATATTCG